>CM073777.1:95015702-95160402 GCA_037158775.1 Hetaerina titia
ATATTTATTCAACTTGGCCTCCTCGGAAAGGGAACGGCGAGAAGGGTGTGTATGTATGTGTCATAAGCTATGCAGCAAACTAAATTGAAAAATAGGCTTCCTTGGGCGACTAGGAAAACATTTTAGCCCCCTGCCCCACCCACTCCATCCCCCGAAAACGTTACCTCGGATATCTCTGGAGTTCAGGCTCCAGAATTCAGGCCCGGCTGGCCTCCAGGAAAGAGAGGGGGGGATGGAGGAGGTCGGTTTTGTTTATCTCCCCCGACGTTCCGACTTTATTCGCCGGCGTGGGAGTGAGAGAGCGCCTCGCACTCTGGCGCCCCGCGACCTTTTTCCCTTCGGAATGATTTAGGCGGGGGAAAGTGGAGCAAGGGTGGGGGTGGCTGAGAGGTGAGGAAATGGAGAGAGGTAGGGGCGTTTGGGGGCGAAGGAGGGGAAGAGTGCGAGGAAGGAGCGACCCCCTGCCCGCGAAGGAATTGCGGCGGGGGCAGGGGGGGCAAGCGCCAAGGGTTCGCTCGCTCCCGACGACGGGACGGCCGCCGCCCCTGGCCCCTCTTGCCTAAGTATACCTCGCCGTGTCGGTGATGTAATGGCTTCAAAAGTGGTTACCTAACCCTAAATTTCGGGAGCAACGAGGAGGACGGCGCAGAAAAGGACCCCTAGGACGATTTATTTCTCTCGGCAGGAGGAAAGAATTGAGCGGCCCTGGGTGGCCGGAACCGGTGAAATAGTGAAGGAAGGGAAGTAGAAGTGAGGGGGGGCGAAGGGGGAGACTATGTGCTGGAACTTTCTCCCGTATGGGCCTGGAAATTCGGTGCTCGCTCGCTTCAGAGCGTCCCGGTTCAAAATACCATTCCTGTCTTCTGAAACCTGTTAATCAAGTGTTGATTTCCATTCCACTCATTCAAAGTCCTGTTTAATTTTTTTATATCCCTTTAAGGAATATTTCTATGAAAAGTCTAGCGGTCTATGATAGTTACAAGAGGGCACTACCCACTGCTCGACCTCTAGGCCCTAACTAACCCCACAATGGGAACCTTACAAGCGGGAATTACAGAAAGCCATTTCAATGGAACAATTTCAGAGTTTAAAAATCATTCGCCTTGACCGGGTTTCGAACCCGGATCCCTCAGTATCCGCCGGGTGTTATAGCCATTTAAGCTATCGAGGCGTCCTCTTAAACTCTGAACTAAAAAATTCATGTAAAAAAGTGTAGTTTTTTTAAGGACGCCTCGATAGCTTAACTCGTTAAACCACTCCTCCGGACATCGAGGGATCTGGGTTCAAATCCCGGTCAGGGCGAATAATTTTTACACTCTAAAATTGTTGCATTGAAATGCATATTGGCGGATTACCCCGTTAAAAGTTGCTATTGCGGTATCTCCAGTAGTTTCCTGGAATTCGACAAAAACCTTTTCTCAATTCCGCTTAGTTTCCGTCTTCCTTCATTCTGGGCAATTTTCCTCTTAATTTCTTCCATCTTCGCAGCTCACACAATACTTTTTCCTCCACCATAGTCTTCAAAATTTCAATGCCACTCTGTATAATCTCCTACCTGAACTTTTCCTGCCCGATTGAATTTTTCCAAAAAATCCCTTTTCCCCATCTCCCTACCGTACCTTGCAATTCTTTGTTTGTTTCCCTTGCTTAACACTTTATTTTTTCCATCCTTCTCCATTTCCACCTCTCAAAAATCTTCGATCTACACTTATTCTCTTCCCACGACGACCAAGTTTCGAAGTCACACAAATTATGCTCACTATCAACATTTTCGTTGATCTTTTCCTTAATTTGCTCTTCTATTTTGATGGCCCAATCTTTATTGTTTATTCTGCCATGTCACCGGATCCAATACGTATACTCGGGTGGCAGGTAAAACATGAGTGACATTTAACGGAAAACCACCAAGTAGTTATTCATAGCGGACATTGTGATTTTACCGGTAGCGTATCAAATTGTTAATGGCAGGTATTTACGCACTTCAGCTCTCCTAATTCACGCTGGTTCTATTGCTGTGCCTGACCGAGTTTGGTAATTAACATTTAAGGGCTATTAATCCTGGCAAATACCTTCTTGTATAATTGACCCATTGTTTTCCGCTTCTACCTGTTTCCCCCGAGTTGTTATAAAAAATAGGAATATTCTCTAGGTTTTCTGAATAGGTTGAATTGAAACTTCTCGAAATATTGATTGGCGCTTTCTTTCAATTTACTCCGTTTCACGGGAAAATATTTTTAGTGCATTTCTTGAGATCTTTGGGATTTAGGATGTATGCGATGATTTGCGAACCTTGTTAATGTTTCAGTCAATTGATCAAACTTCGAAAACTAGCTTTAGCTGTTGAATATTTAACTCATTGGTCCTGCCCCGAGGTGTGCCCAATTTCAGATCGTTATGGTTTTTTTATTCGGATACCGATGTGGACGCTGGGTAACTAGACGGATGTTATGTATTAATGTCTCGAAGTTTTCGGTTTCATGGAAAGCCAATGTCTTTAGCTTATGGAAACCACCAGTGTGAAAGATTTATCAGATTTTTCCCTGCATATCTTGCAGGAGAGCGCTAAAGAATATCCGAATGTATTACACATGAAGTTATCTTTTCTCGCAGGAAGCGTATAGCAAACCATTGTAAATTCTTTTTAACTAAATATGTGCAGTGATAGCTTAATTTTGACTATTGAGGTAAAATAATTTTTACATGGAATTTTCTTGCATAAAAACATTAATGCATTTAGATTCCGGAGTACAATTATGAAAGATCCGTCTCATACATATTATCCTCCATGTAAAGAATTTATAAGTTTGGAATTCAATTGACTTTGTTGGCGTGGCTTACTTGTAATAGTAATTGAACGATGGTGCGACACTTCGGAAAAGAGGAGGGGGTTGTGATGAGGGCTTTAAGTATGTATTTTGTAGAAAAGATTTGTCTAACTTTTAGCTTAACAGTACTCATTTTAATTGGCTTGGAAACCTAGTCGTTGGGTCATGAGCCTGAGCTCTGGTCCTATTGATATGTATCCTTAAGTGAGAAAATCCTGCAGGAATATTAAAATGCGAATTAGGATGTGTATCGAATTGAGAAGTTCTGGGGATGTTAGTGTAGGAGAAATTCGGATGCATCAGAAGTAAATGTAGGGGATATTGAAATGCAACGGCATCTCAATGGGCTCCTTTATAAAGTGAATAATATAATGGGCATTCGGTATGTCAGATGGAGGAAATGACTCGGCGTTTTGGACGAAGTAATGATAATATAGCATATAACGGATAGCATTTTGCTTTTCTCTGTTTTTTCACCATTTCCACCGTTCTTCAACCCTACATTTATTTCAAAAGCCTCAAATCTATAGAAAATAAATAAAGCAAAGGTTATGTAGGTTCCGAGAAAGACAAATGTTAAGCTTAACATTAAAATAGGAGGGCAAACGCTATAGCAGATGGAACGATTTACGTATCTCGGAAGTGTTTTGGACCGACACGGTGAAAATAGTAGGAGCATCAGAAGGAGTGTTGCGGTAGGAAAATAAGCTTTCGCTCGGAGTAGGGAGGCTGATTAAGGATGTTAAGAAAAGGTTCTTCCAAATTATGGCATCCGGAGCGTGGTTTCCTCCGATGCAGGAACATGGTCATTGAAGCAAGATGATAGACGTAGATTAGAGGATTTTTTGATGGGTATGTGTGGAGAAGTTTGGAAATGGTGAAATGAACAGAAAGGAAACAAACGAAGAAGTGTTGGGCATGATGGGGAGGAGAGGGTATTGTTGGGAGGAAGTCAAGGAAGGTATGGAAGATGCAGAGAATTTTGTTCGGCGTTGGGATGTTGAATATTGTGATGGGAAGGAGAATGTTAGGCAAGGGAGGAAGGGTTTAGGAATGGGACAGTCATGTTGGACGGAGTGATGGGATGAATGATCCATGCAGAACTGAAGAGGGGTTTCTGAATATATTATGTATAGAAATAGTTACTGCAAACCAAGACAAAAATATGGTGGTTCTTCTTTAAAAGAATCTGACCCCTGGAATCCGGAGTTTGATGGAAAGTAGACGTCGCTCGTAGCCCGTGTTACTCGCCGGGGTCTCTCAACCGCCCGGGGGGCACTTTCCTCCCTCGTAATGCGTGGTCCACACGCCCCTTTTTTCTCAGTATCTTCCGCCGCAGTGTGTTTCAAGCGGGCATCGCCCGTGTAAATCGCGGCTTGCCCTCCCGGCAGTGGGGCGGAGGGGGCTTGGGGCAGGACGAGGGGTCGCCTCCGTCTCAAGGAAAAAGATGATCTAGAATCGAATTGCGAGCTGCATGGGGTGGGACGGGGGGCTTTTTCGACTCATTTCCACCCACACATCTCGAACCAAGGTACAAGTCGATCGGTGTTAAAATACCGACACTCAGCATCCTACTGTGAATCTGGAAGCCCTGGTATGATAAAATTGGCAGAAGATTAGACCACCAGCATAAAAACAGGAATACAAAGCCCACTATAAAAATATGCGTATTCTCTGGGAAAAATAGATGTGTTCAACAAACTCGTGCAAATGCTTAACATTCTTCAAACTGCTTTCCCCCTCCATCAATAATACACTTGCGCAGACGTGTCTGCAACGCCCCTGAAGGCACCCTGAAACTCCTCTCTACGGGAATGTCTCTCAGGAACGTTGTAACATGCTTTTGGATGTTTTCCACGGTCTCCCTTTCAGCTCTCTCTTCAGTCGGGGAAACAAAGAAAAGTTACGCGGAGCCAAGTCGGGACTGTAAGGGGGCTGAGGGGCCACCGGGGTTGCTGGGTGCTCCGGGCCAGGATGTTGGTAACGATGAAGGACGTGTGGCTGGGGGCACTTTCATGGTGAAGAATGGCCGTGTCTTTGTTGTCAGCCCTGACACGCACCACCCGGCGTTTCAATCTCTTGAGCGCCTCCAAGTAAATGTGGACATGTGTAGGGTATCAGCAATTTTCTTGCTGCTCAATCAACGTTCGGAACGCAAAACTTCGCTGTTATAAAATGATTATAAAATTCGATAAAACACACTTCACGCGGAGGCACCTCTTTCCGCTCAGACTGCTCAGAGCAAACTGGCGATCGGCTGCGTTGGAAGGGCAGACCTCCACCACAATTCCCGACCGGTTTTACCGCGCTGCCATGGATAGTCGCGGCACAACGAATTCATGCGCATTACTATCATAATGGATCATGTATTACACCACCACCGATAGATTCAAAATCGTGTTTCCCTCGTGCGATTCATATTGTAATAAAAACAAATCTAAGCATTCCTAAATTATAAATACAAATAGCCCAATCTGGGAGGCAGCCACCGCATCGTATTAAGTAATGATGTAGCTGTACGTGTTGCGTTACATATTCAACTGTACATTCATATACAAGGGTCTATTTTTGCAAAGGCGGATGGCGCACAATCACCCTCTGCCACACGTCCTTTGCAGGGTATTATGGGGCCGTGTTGTTTGAAAATAAATTTCCAGAGTATATAGCAATGAAAACTGGCATATTTTAGAATATCTTTTGTTATTATTTTCCATAATTGTAAGTTTAATTTTGTCAATCTGCATAAAACGAAATGGAGGCTGTATTTGTGGATGCTTGGGATTTAATAATAAGGATATAATGAAAATCTCCGGCTCCATTCGTCAGTAGACACCCCCAACCCCACCCTCATCCATTTCCTTCGCCTCAACCTCTTCTGTTTGACTTCCACGCTTCCTTCCTTCGCTTCATACGGCGTCCTATTCTCCGTTTCCACTGCCTCTGCTTAGTGCCCACCGGCGCGGTGGAAACTGACGTTGTTACTGTCGTAATTCAAAGAGGAAGTGTAAAGCCCCATCCTTACTCTGAACTGTGTTCTGGGTAAAAGTCCTGGCCTGCCAACTTACCGCACCATTAACGTGGTCTTGTATTTTAAAAAAATAAAATTCTATAAAGTATAGAAAACTCATCGAGAAGTTAGCACCGCATCAGAAGTTTCAGTTTTTCCTGAATATACGTAGTGCAACTACCCAAGTTATTTTTTGCACAATCATAACCGCACACGTCTATCTACATCATGTTACATTGTTTTTTTCGAGTGTAGCTTTAAACTGAACTTAATCGATTGAAAGTGTAGAATTGTTTACATGTGATATTTTTAAAATTATGTACTGTGCGCTGGTTTTGCCTTTTGAATCCATCGAGACCGAGTGAGTTGATGACAATCGTTTATCAAGAGAACAAACCTGCCGTAACGGAAAATAATATCGCAAGCTCTCACTGAAGATACATTATTTCATTGTCATGTACTTCGAAAAAATTTTTAAGAGGCATTAAAAAATGATGAGAAAAATTGCATGGTTTTCTTTTATGTCCGAGAATGGTTGCTCGTCTTTCACTTGTTCATCAAAAACTTAATGTAGGGGTCAGCATTGAGTCGCGATGGTAGTGTTTGTTAATGCCGTACGTCCGATGGCACCGTGAACGGAATGTTACGGTGCGGTATGTTGGCAGCGCTGGGACTTCTCCCACGGAGTATGGATAGGGTAAGGATACCCTATCCCTACTGCGTGCCTATTACAAGTTACGACGGTAAGAACGTGCGTTCCCACGGCGCTTTTCCGCCTTTGCGATGGGACGTGTACGTATGACGGTCGGTTCGTAGGTAGTGGAAGCGGGGCTTTATGGGAAGGGATGGTCGGCCGTGGGTTTGGTCCCTTTCCTCGGAGCGAAGTGAGGGGAAGCGGGAGGGGGGGGCGTAGGTTTAGGGGTGAATGGCTGTCGTTCCCGCCTCGGTGCCTTCATATTGTGGTTTTTCTGGCCCCTGCCTGGGATCCGCCGCAGTTATGGTCGGGGGGAGTGGAAGCCACTCTCCCCGCCGAAGGGGGAGCGTCCTCCGGGGCCGGTTTTCAGAACGAGGGGCGAGTTGAAAGTGAACTCGCTCCCCCTGTTCTTTCCCTCCATCCTTCCTCGCCTCCCATTGGCCCGCGCCGAGGGTTTGGATTTGCGACGGGGTTCCTCTCCTCTCGGCGTGCCTTTCCTCCGAGGCTGTGGCATGGTGGACAGCGGTGTGGAGAAGGCAATGCATTCGAAGATGGTCTCAAATGTAGGGCTGTCCGATATTTCTATGAATCGATAGCTATATTCGATACGCATGAAATATCGAAATGCAATATCTAGCTGCGGAGAGGAAGAGAGTTGTGGTGTTATGGTGGCTGATCACGTATTAGGTAATTTGCTATATCGTAAGATAATCGGTATCATTTGATGTGTAATCGTAGAAAAGGGTTATTAGACCACGTTCGATAAATTTAGATATTCTGTCGTATGAAACATTATTCAGTGTTATGCGCCGTCCATGCCATGCGATAATATCCTTTATCTATATTATATATCGACTCTTAAGTGCGGTGAAATTTCCATCAGAATGCGATTTTCAAATTCGGTTGCCGCACAGACCTAGTTTCGCAGGTTTTTAATGACGCTTTCACTCGGGGTGCGTGCTGGGCCTGTTTCCCGGTTTTATATACGGGAGACACGACGGCAAAAGGTGAAAAAAACAAAGGACTCGCGCATTTCGTCGTGATTGAAACGCTGGGTCGTCGACGGCATTCCGCGGTATCCGTATCATTTGCGATTTTTTTCCGACGAAGGGAGTGTTTTGATAATGGGATTTGTGCCTTACTTCTGCAGGAAAACGAGTGCTTTGTGACTCTTCCTTTTGTTGAAGGATTTACGGACGGATTACTCTTGCCTGGCGGGGTTTATAAAAACGTCGTTAGTAATTCAAAGTACGGCGGCGATGTGTTTCATTTGCATTCGATTTTGGAGCAGGTTTCACTCCGGCCATTTGCGTTTGTTTTATTCTTAGCGATGTGCTGCGAGTGTCATCTCCTAAATGGAACGATATAATGGTTATATTGGTTATTTGCACTATTTGGTGAAGATAAGGCGCAGTATAAAAGGAATATATTTATTTATATATATTGAATACATTCGCAGGTTTCCATTGTTTTATATATTACCGGAGATTTTGTGGACCCGTGAATGCCGAGACTGGAATATAATTCTACATCTACATAAATACCCTGCGAGCCACCAAAAAAGGCGTGTAATTATTAGGCAGTGGGAAATAAGGGACCCTATTGCATAGTTATTTTACCTATTTGTTGTTGGCGTTAAAGCGTTTAGAGTTCACTAATTATTTAAGCGTTGTTTGAAACTTTAACTGTCCGTGAATTTTTAATGCTAACGCTTTGGAATGCGAAGGGTTGTAAAACTCAGTGAAATTGTATGTTAACGCTTTTAATGTGTTGACTGCAGTGATTGGAGGATTTTGGGTTATCTGTAAATTTGTAAAATTTAATATTGCCAAACTGTTTCGTTCATCCATTCATTACTGATTTAGTTATTACACATTCCTTCTTTTTTTATTGCTACTCAAATAATCAAATAAGTGGATACTTTCGCCCCGGTGACTCCATTCCGGGGTAATCGCGCACGCTCTTCTGCTTTCGAGATAATTGATGGCAGGGTTTTAAATGTGAAAATCATGGGTGAGCTCACTGCATTTGTTAAATTAGTATTACCCCATGTCGAGGTGTGCTTGTTTTCCCCGGCTTTTATCCGACGTGGATTTTGCATTTGAGCTGGGTATAATAAATGATATTTGCATAGCATCGGAGATTTTGGGTCACGAAATCTGCTTACCTACGTTTCATCCTGTGGCATTATCGCAATTTAGTGTGGCCTCTTAGGCCATGGAAATAGATTTTCATAATTTACGTTCGCAACTTAAATAACAGTGCCAAAAGTTTTTTTGAACGTTTGTTGTTCTCTTAAAATCCGCAACTTCTGAATTTTGGATTAAGGAAATGTTTATTTCAGTGATCTGTGGCTGTTGATTAAGAACCATCTTTTAAAAATATAGATATCCGAGATACATGTTGGTATTTCCTTTTATTATTACCAACTGTTGTTCTCAACCTGAAATTTGGTTATCACTATTACTTCAAATTCGAAATGTCTGGTCCCCTAAACCTGAGAGAAGTGGACTGAAATGAGAGGAACTTCCGAACCTAATATCTATGCGGGAAACCTCTCGGAATCATTATCATGGTGGGCGATTTTAACATAATTTCTTTGCTGTGACACTACGCGTTGTTATTAAACGAGGACAACTTCTCGAAGTTAATAATTAATTTGAACCGTTTACTGCTAAGCATTGATAAAGAAAACCCGTTGTGATATTTTAAAAGGGGAATAAACGCTCAAAGATTCATAGAATGGTTTTTCTCTTTTACGGGTGGTGACCTAACATCCCCCGCCAGACGCCCTCGCGGCGGCTTGTGGGGTATTATGTAGATGAATTGTACCGCAACCATTCATCCACCCCACTGTAGAGATAGATTGTTTTCTGGTACCGATGGCCTTCGTGAAACTCTGCTAATGAAGAAAACCAATTCGCTTGATTTTAGAGACGATTTTAATATGGCGTACGCGCAGCATTGAAGCACTGCACGATGTATGGGATTTAGCGATCGCTATCATGGAAGGCGCGTAGGATAGTATTCCCCTTTCAATTTGCACCCCCGTTCGTACTTTTTTATACGGTAGTAGTTTCATAGTGGGGACAGGAAATACCCTTTCCAAGAATCATATTTTGGAGAAGAGTCCCTCAAAGCTCTGGTCTTAGCATCACCCTGTTTAACGTTGCCGTAACCAGGGTGATGAACCTAATAAAATCGCCTCAGATGGCTCCTCTTTGTGCTGACGACCCGGCAATGTTTTGGGGTCATCAACCGCCGAGAGGCAGGCCCAAATGGCTTTGAACCGCCTCCAGAGGTGAAACTACAAAAATTCTACGGACCCCCCCATAATTTAATGGGATTCTCTAGCGCTAGGTGTCTTATTCATTTCCGCTATATTTTGTTGATCCTCTAAACCCATATTTATGCTTGAGGATGTTTTATTATGTTGAGTCAGTCTTCTAGAGGATAAGTTTCTACACCTGCAGATGAAATACTGAGTGTAAAAAATATAATGCTAAAGAATGCCACAAAGTACGATACGTATACGAGCGAAACACTAATTTGAGAATTGCCGTACTTGAGTGATACGGAACCTTATAATAACAGCACGTGTGTAGAAAATCGATTTTATGAATGCAGTCATTTGTGATTTTGGATGATTGGAATGCATTTAAAATTTTATTAAATCGAAATAAGCAAAGTTTTGAATGCTACCGGTTGTCGTTGGATCTTGAATTAATTCTACGTTACAACAAATTGGGATTTAGAATAATCCCTCTGCTTCGATTTTCCCCTGTGATGGCTCTAACTGATTAAAAACTAGCGCGGCTTAAATGAGATGCCGCGTGGTATTTTCGACATCTCGGCGGCTGATTCGCATTATTGGACATCCTAGGGACGTCCTCTCATTGTATCACCAATTATATTGACGTTAGTATGATCATCCGAATGATTCGGGGTTCCGAGTTGAAACTATGCCTAAGGTCGTGCTCGTATGTATATAATACTCCGCAAGCCGCCGGGAGGTGTTAGGTCACCACTTGTAAAAGGGAACAAAACCACATGCAAAATCAACGCATCCATGTAAACCTATACCCACGGTGGTGTGTACATTCATGCAGAAATCCTTTCGTTTTACACGTATGCAAATACATATACCATCAGCTAAAAAACAATTGCACCTTAGGATGCCGTAAGAAATTTACACAATAACGTGCAAGGTAGAATTTGAAAAGCAAGAAGGCAAAATTGCACTACCACATGAAGATACAGCATACAGCTAAGCCTGTTGATCCATTTTTTTTTATCAAATTTCAGATAATCGGAATTCGGAATAATCTGTTTGGTTCTCCATTGGAGAGAAGATTGGTGGGGAAAAATTCGAAGAAGTCAGAAGTTGATGTGGATCATGTCGACCGGCAGTGGAATATCGAAGGTTGTGATAGAGGGGAGAGAATAATGGTTGAGCAACGCGGAGGGAGACTAATAGGGTACGAGGCAGGAGTTAAATGGAGTTTAATGTTCTGTAGTTTGTGCTTGCGGTGTTAGAAGCACTAAGTACTAGGCATGCTAGTTGAGGATAGAAGGTCATTGGAAAACATTCAAAGGAAGCTGGAGAATAGTGGATACCGTGCATTGTGATCGGTGACGGAAAAATAAAGACGGTGATGGAGAAGAGGATGTTGGACAGGTGCGGTGGGAGGAGGAGTAGAGTGAAGGTATTTTGGACGGAATGAAGGGAGGTAGAGGTGTTGAAGATGTAGTAGCGTGGGTTGTTGATACGTTCTGTCGTATTCGGTGACATTCAGTGTTGTGGCGTTTATCCTGTGTGTCCATCCGTAACTGAACTGTGATAGGCCATCACTAATGATAATGGCGTAATAACGATGGCATTGGAGAAACGAGGAAGGGGCAGAAATAGGGGATATGGATGTTGGACGGGATGAAGGGAGGCAAAAAGTAAACAGAGATGAAGAGGGGCTTGTTGTGGAGTAGGTTGTTTTGTTGCGTTTTGTTAGAAGAGACAAGAGAAATTATAGGTACTTGTGTCCAACCAAAACCCATCCTAACCGGTAGATTACCTAAAATAAGTGACGTGTTAGGCAGTTTTGCAGTGCGTATGTGCTTAATCCCTGGGTGTCAAGCACGAACCTACGGAGACGGGTAGATTACTTGTAGTATGAAGAGAGAGAGATGTCAGCCAACCATCAGTAGATGTTTGCGCGTTTCGTCAATATTCCGCGGCGAAAGTTGGTTTTCTTTCCCCTCGTAATCAGTGAGGAATGCAATTTGGTGTTTTATTCGGTCATAGTATAAGCATCGTGTAAAATGCTCTTCCGCCGCATCCCCATGCGGACGGTGTGTACTTCTGTCCACCATCGCATGCATTGGCGATATCGGCCGCAGATAACTTTGTTTAACGACGATATTTATCGCCCATTGATGTATTGGGTCCTTCCATTCGAACGACGCCTTCCTTGGCAGGGCACTCCGCTTACCCTGGATTGAGTATCGAGTGTAAGGGTCTGAACGTACGATGGAGTGTCGCAGATCCCTTTCCAGAAATAAAAGGGGTTCTGGTGTCTTGGAAGTGTCGCTTGGTCTCATGTGGGTCGGCGGAAGTGACCGTCGTGAGTCCATTCGGCCCGGACGAGAATCTCCGACAATAGACGGGAGTCCGGCCGAGAGGGATTTCTCTGGCTGGCGTCGGACACTCTCCCTTAATCCCTTTCGTTCCCGCCCCCCCCCACTCCCTCGTGCACTCATGGGTTTGCTCACGGTGTCCTGTGGCCTAGGACCCAAAGAAAAATTTAAGCTTCGCCTCGATTTTCCGAAACTATCGCTCTCGAATCCGTAAGAACTCCGGGCGAGTGCTGTGGCGGTCGGTAAGCGCAGTCGCCCTCTGTGGTGAAGGTGGCCAATGGGATGCCACGAATTCCGAAACATTCCTCGCGGCTGTGTGCTTTGCAGTGGGTTAGTCCGCTGAAGTTACTTTTGCGGCATTTCTCGCATTTACTTTGGATTTGTGTCAAGCAAACACCTTTTAAGCGCGTTAGGAACGTCGAGTTTAACTTTGTATACCGTGGCTCAGCGCGCACGACTGCGATTATTCCGTGACAGCACCCGGGGGAATAGGTCTTGTCCCGGAAGTCGTTGGAGGTTCAGCGTCGGAAGAGGACACCTTGTGCTCAGTCTTGTTGCTTCGTTGTCGTCGGTACCTCGACAACATCGAACATTTCTAAGAAGCAGTGATCGCTTCGAAACTATGTGGTGATGTGGTTAAACTCGAGAATCCATCGTGGCAAATCTGCACGGGGCATGAACCAATCATTATAAGCATAGAAAGAAATCAAGAGCTCTACGGCCTCAGGTTAAAATAGTAAGGGGGGAAAACTCCAATGGCCGTAATAACTACACAGCAATTAGTCTGACGAGAGTTGCGACTGTTTATTACGGCCATTGGAGTTTTCCCCCCTTATTATTTCATCATAAGCATGTTCCCGAGGATGGATCCTCTCCTGGAAAATTTAAAAATATGTTTCCTGCTTTTCAATTCTTACATATATAAATGAAATTCCGTCCCTGGGATTTCGTGTTTCGTTTTTTATTGAGTTGAATCGTAACTTAACTGGCCAAATATTTCGGCCGGTTCCGGCCTATTCGGGTACGAATCTTGGCGATTATTTTTGTTCACCTTCATATTCTTGCAGTTTTGTCATCCTTTCAACTGTTTTTTAGGATTAAGTCGTATTTGCCTTGACAGCATGGTATTTTCACAATGCAATACTAATTCAGTGGGGCGTTGAAGCTTAGTAGTAAGAGCGTTTGACTGCTGAACGAAAGAGACCGCCTTAGCACCCATCCCGAGTGCTTATGCCTATAAAGCAACGCCGATCCAAGTCCAAGGGCTGCAATTTTCTTGTTACTACATGAGTTGGGGCACGATGAAAATGTAAATAAAGTGAATTCAAATAGACTTGGAGCCCAGAAACCATTGGAAAGATTTTAATGGTGAAGTTTCTTACGTTTGACAGCCCGGAAACAACCGTCACCGAATGCTTGACTATTCTTCTACGCACAAACAAAATTGGTCGTGATGGAAATCGGGAGATGAAAGACTGAACTGCACTTGCACGAGACTTGCTCGTTGAACCTTTCACAGGTGGCGGTATCTTTCTTTTCCACGACTTAACGATTTCCTCCGTCCTTCCTCACATCAACATCTCGTAGAAGGATTATCCTTCTTCCATACTTGTTCTCTTGCCGCTACGACAATGTTTCCAAGCCTTGTAAAATTACGCCAAAACTTTTCATCAATCTTTTCTTTACATCCTTACATAAGGCCCTTGTGATTTACTCTTTTCTTCTTTGAAATGAATTTTCTTTATGAAATTATTCTTCTTACTTAGCGACTACTTTGGCCATCTTCCTTCAAAGCGGTATCAAACCAAAAATTACGCTCGGGCTAAAGATTCCGCTTTCATTGTGTTTGCGGGTGCAAGCTTTCAGAAGCCGCCGTTGGGAGACGGTTCCATGCGAGCATTGTTTCCTCAGTGGGCCTTGTCGGTGGTCTATCCTACTCCGCGACGCTCTCTCTGTTTTTATTCGGTCGACGGATTTCCGGAGTGCTCTCTCGCGAGAGAATGCACTCATCTCACCCCCTCCGGGAGGGGAGACCGCCCCTCTTGGGGGATTTAATGGAGCATTCCGGGGGCCTCTTTGCGCGTCCGGAGGGGGGGGGGAGGAGATCCGACGAAACACGGGCGGTGCATTGCCGGGACGGTGCCCCCGCTGCCTCTTTGGTGATATGCACCCAAGAGGGTGGTGGCTCACCGAGATGGTGAGGGTGAAGCCTCCGTTGGTGCAAGGGACGGCGTTTAGCCGAGGCGTTGGCCTGATGGGAGTGGAGCATTGTGGACCGGATTCATCGTCATGATAGACTCGAAACCTCCGTGCGGCAATGCTTCTCTGCCCACGAGTCTCGGATCGATACGAAACTCATGGCCGACTCAACATCGAATCGAAGAAGTTAACTTTTGAGTTCCAATTTGTAATTGAGCAGTTGCATGTGGGTAGGTCCATTCCCGCTGCATCTTGGGAAGTTCACGCAGCTCAAAAGGTGACCCAAGTTTGTCTATTTAAGTGGTAGTAGTTACGTTGCTCTATCACGAGCGAGGACATTTTCTTTATTAATTTAATTTATTTATTTCGCATTAATCCACCAATGTGCACCACCATCAAATCATTTTAATTCGAGACAATCTTCGGTGGTTTATGTAAATGAGATGCACCCACTAAAACCCCACTCGGAAGAAGCTAAGCGAATTGTGTACGATAAAAAGCACGGTCACGAAGATGGTAGCTCAAGGTTGGTCGACTTGAGTGCCATATCTTATTAAACAGTATTTCCAGAGGAGTGCCCTCCATAGGTTTCACGCAAAAAAATCCAGATTGCACTCCTCATTGTTAAATTGCATTTGCGTAGCTAAGCACCAATGTGAGCACCCGCTTTTCGGATCGAATTTCAACAACAGTGGTCCCTGGGAGGTGTCTAGGTTGTGGACATTTTCTCCAGTCTCAGCAAGACGTAGACCTGAATATTTTCCTCCCATTAATATAAATGGGGTCGGCATTATGTGGCGATGTGATGGAGGGGGTGGGGAGACATTTTCCCTGGGTGGCGTGGATAAAGTAAAGCGTGACGCTGCCCTGAATCTGAGTGGACCTATATCCTTTTCAGTGAATCGGAAGAAGGGCGCTCTGAGGAAAGCTGCGTCTGTGGACAAAGCGGCACTTTTTTAGGCGCAAAACGTCCTACATTTTGGTGTGCGGAGGAGAGGTCATATCTCGAAACTCGTGGCGCCAGGGTGTCGAGTTGCCCACTTTTCTTTTCCGCGCCTATTTCGACTTAAGCGCCGCTGAACGATGCGTTGCTTCAGAGGTGAAAAAATATGCCCACACAGTTGAAATAGAATCTTTGAACACTTGCGAAAACTGACAAATGTCTTACAAAGTGCTGTCAAAAGCACCTTCTACTTTAGCTCCATTCGTTACCTCGACACCATATAAAATACGATGAAAAATATTTTTCATTCATTCAAATTTAGATTCACGATGCTCGGGGACTATTTGTCGCCCAAGAAAAGTGCCGAATAAGGATGGAGTAGGTGGATTAGAAAAGTCAATGGGAGGCCGGTAAACATTTCGCAGGGGTCTAGGGGAGTGGGCGTGGCCAGGGGTTAGTAGTGGGTGGTTGATTGCCTGATTATCAATCAAGAGAAGGACCTGCATTGATAAATAGGTTGCGAAGCTGAACGGAATTAGTGGTAGTAAAAAATGTGACGGATTAAACCTATTTATTTCACATATGTATGTCCCTGATCCACGGATCCATTCAACTATGGTGCAGTGTGGTTTTCATCACGTCTGAAACAACTTCTGAAAGATGGCCAGCATCAAATTTAGGTAAAAGTATGGAATTCGACGTTTTTGTTAGCCTTCACTTCATGATTGCTTCCCCCTCTATGGCTTCAACAATCAATGTGTTCAAATAACTTTGTCGTGGCGTCTTATCTCTTTTACAGATCTTCCTCCTCTGCTTGTTATTTACGAATCTACGTCATCGAGTTGACGTAGTTTATCTCGCATTATTAGGTTGTTCAAGTGCCGTTTCAACCGTCAAAACCCAGCGGCCGAAGTGCCTTCCGCTTTGATTCTACTCTTAAGCTTTCCACTCAATCTGCGGGCGCTGAATTAAGAAGCACGAGATGAATTATTAAAGTTCACTTTATTTCAGCAAAGAAGAAATTTCATAAAGTGAAACCGGAAAATGGTTCTCTTTTTTTTCCTTCGCATGTTTTAAGTTTTTTGGGGAAAATCCAGCGCGGCGCTGTCTTAATGCAGCAGAGATAGAACCGAAAAACATGCCTAAATGGCTCTTCGGAAGGTGGTGAATTTTTTCCTGTTATTTTCTATTTTTCTTTTACCCCCTTCAGAAATTTTGGAAGCACTTCCTCCTCCTCAATGCTTTCCTTCAAGGATGGCGCGAATATGAAATCATTTTTTGCTGGACTTTTTTTGTGCACCGCGGGGTAAAAAAATTGCCTTCCGTGTCACCATGACGTATTTTTCTTAATGTTTCATCTATATTCCTCCCGTGCATCGCTGTTCCGAATGAATTATTTATGAATCCGCCAACTGCGGCTCCATTTTCTTGGCTTTACCCTCGTCCTCGAAAGTCCTGTGTTTTTTTATATATTTTTTATCGGCGTGCTGTGTAAACGGGGTATTTAGTTACCCTAATTTTCTTATATTTTATCGTTTGCATTCAGGCGAATGCAAACGCTCTGTGGCGAAAGGCTTTTATTTAATCATTTTCAAGAAATTATCATTTGTGATTGTGTATTGTAATTTAGCCGTTCAATCTTCCGACTCGCACGTATTTTCAGTATTTATGAAACTCTAGGCCGGAATTCGAAGGATCGGTGATCGAATCCCGATTGTTTTAAAGAATCATTTCTGAATATTGCAACACTCACTGATATTTTAGTTGTGTTTATCAAAACTTAAATAAAAAAAAAGTATATCATTTTTATGCCAGTTAATGGTCAGCCATTGGCCATTTTATAGCCATTTTTATGCTCAGCTCATATGGAATGCTGGTTAATACGCTATATTTTATCATCATTGATTGTAATTCGCAATATGGGCTTCCGACTAGTTTCAGACGATGGGTTATGTTTTTGCGTTTGATTTCCGCGTGTCAATTTTTCAATTCCCTATTGCGTTCGCTCGAGTTTGAGTTTCGGTCCAGGGGTCGGAGACTGTCTGATGGCTGGATGATGGCGTAATATGTTGTGTATTCCAATGATTCCCAACCGGTCGGATTTGCTCATTAACTGCTTCTTTTGCTGCGATTTCTACATTGACTTCAATTACGGAAGGGTTTGATTGGTGGAGTGGGGTTGTTGAATAGGATCCCCGTTGTGTCGTCCGGGAATGCAATTCCCTGCACCGAGAACAAGTGCCGTTCGCAATCTCCCAAGCTCCAAAATTGCCTCCCAACTCATCCCTTAGGAGCCTTCATCACTCACATCTAAGGAAGACGCCTGCCTCCTTGAAGCCGTGAGACGGCAGGGGGACACGAAATTAGGCACATATAAAGATAGATCGATTTAGGGAACATGGAGTAAAATACTCCCAATTATATTTATCCCAACAATCCTCTCTCCTCCCCCACCATACATAATACTTCCTCGTTTGTTTTCCTTTATGTCCATGTCACCTTCTCCATTCTTCTCCACACCCACATTTCGAAAGCCTCCCATCTACGCTTATCGACCTGCTTCAATGACCTGTTTTCACGCCGTACGCTACTGCATACGCTACGCTGCATATCAAAGTTTTGATGAGCCTTTTCTTAACATCATTACTCAACTTTCCTGTCATCAATGCATTCCTCCTTGTGAAAGGAGGAATGCATTGTACCCTATTCTTCGTCTTATGACCCTACTACTTTGACCGTTTTGATCCAAAACTCTTCCGGCAAACGTTAACTGTGTCCCATGCACTAGATTATGTTTTTATCCTATAATTATTTTAATGTTTAACTTAGCCTTTCTCTGTCTCGGAAATTGCGTAATTTTCATTTTGTTTGCGTACATTGATCCTCATCTCATACGTATCGCACTGACGTAGCAATGAGCTCAGCAATGCCTGCAACCCCTTGGTTTACTGACCAATTGAAGCTTGTTCATCCTCATACCTTAGTGATTTTACGGAATCTTCACTGACTTTCATTTAAATTCTTAGTTCTTCATATGTATCTTTTACCATTTTCGTTCTCCTAGTTGGCGCACGTAAAAATGCACGGGTGGTAAGGGATCCCTTCTCGAAATATACGGAACAAACAAATGTATCATGATTTTATTATACCGGGTGCGGCAACATAATTTTCTTCAAGCGCAAAACGCTTTCCAAATAGGAAGTTACGTTGCCACATCCTGTATATTCGTCTCTATTAGTCATCTCATTTGATAATGTATGAGACATAATTACCAGACAGTATCTTGCACAACAATAATTATAGTTTTCTATATTAATTAATCGTATGGAAAATATGAAAACGCAGCGATAGACTGATAAACAAGAAAAGTGTCCAGTGCACACCCGATTGGTAAAGTTTTGTATAAGTATTCCTGAATAGAAAGGAACTTCTCTATGGTTAACATTTGAATTACAATCGTCTTGCGTTCTGTATTGGTTTGCATTAAATTTCTTTCCTATAATTAAGGTAAACACCTTACGTGAGGTGGTGGTATTTACTCTTGTGTCAATAGGATAGAATCGGGATGAATATCAACCAAGTCGCGTCGGTTTCATTTGGGAGAAAGTATTCCCAGATATTCTGGACGGAAACAAAAGAATAATGTGAGCACCATTGTTCGACTGTCGACTTGCTCATTGAATTCCACTTGAGTGGCTTCATTGAGGCAGAATGGCGCGCACGAAGAAGTTCCGCTCATAAAAAATTCCTCGCGAATGAGCGAGATGAACTCCTGCGAGGTAAGGCCTGCGGGAGGGCTTCGGCTTCGTTTCGGATCCTGAGGCGCGAAGCGAGCATCGGGGCGGAATGAGGCGGGAAAGTCGTCGTTTCCTTTTTTTGGGGTTGGCTTTGGCCGGGAGAGGAGAGCGGGCGGGGATCGGGGTTCATTCGTTCGGGGTGCCGGAACATGCGTCGCGGGGGGGAGACCTCGTGTGGGTGTGTTTTTGTACGTGGTCTCGGTTGAGTAAAGGGGAGGGGGTTGTGGGGATTATCCCAGGTGAAGGGAGAGGGGGCAAATTGTGCGGAACGGGGCATGAGAAATTTCAGACGGCGGGAATTCTAAAGAGCGGGATTATTAAAACGCCATTAAACGCTGTAGCGGTCGAGACTAATGAAATCTGCCTCCTTTTCCCTCCCTCCCCCTCGGGGTGGAGGATCGGGGAGGCGGGAGGTGCTGTGGGACGGTTGGAGTGGAGGCCTGGCTCGGGGGGCCGGAAGGAAGGCCGGTCCGGAATTCGGCTTTTTGATTGGTCAAGGGGCAGGGGTAAGGATTTTGCGAAAGGCGTCGCGTGGAAGGGCCGCTCCCTGGGAACGTGGGAGGAAAGGGGATATAAATCTGACATATTACGGAGATTAAGGATATTTTAATTTATACGTTTTCAAGAAAATAGGTACATAAATCACTTTTATCTGTTTCATCCGAGGCAATGCATTCATACTTCCTACGTTGGTAATTTTCTATCCGAACGCCCGGGGAACTTCGATTTTTTTCTTTCCAAGCCCGGCGTTTTATGTGCTTTTAAATCGTTTCGGGCTTAAGTTTTATTTCATTCTCTCCGTGAATAGGCGAATATATCCGCGCATAACATTAAGGAAAGTGATCGCATCAGTCCCCCGCGGAGTTTTGCTTAATTATATTTTAATTTCGGCCGAGGAACTTGCGTTTCTTTTTTCGATGAATATAAATTTCAGAGGGAAATATTTGTTTTGTTTTTATCGCGGCCATTAATAATTCATTGCTTGAACATCAATCTTCGGAAATTATTCCCTACCACTCTCTCTAAGGCTTCGCAGAAGTAGTTTCGAGGAAACGTGAAATTGGCAGAATATTATCCTTGCTTAGACCTTATCTCGTGGATTAACTGAAGAATAGCACTCGGTGCTTTCTTGGAAGGGGTTTGGTGGCCTAGAGGTTAGGGACCCTATTTTCGGGCACGGGGGGTCGGGTTCAATTCCTGGGCGACCCCTCTGAACCAGAGGCGAGCAAATCGGACTCCAGACTCGTTTTTGCGACAGGTGTACCTCCTGGTGGATTCCAGCCTGATTCGTTCTAATTTCCAGGCATGGTGTCCATGGCATGACCAGAGGGTGCCAATCCCGACAGACCGTTGGGCAAGACGATCTCTGCCAGGCTCCGACATTGCGGCAACGCAGCACTATAAATGCGAATGTGTTTATATTCATACAGTAAATGTGACTTATTGCCATTGGTATTTGTAGTCTACGGTTTAAGGTTGGTTTTCGATGAATGCAGATTGGTCATCGCTTTACTTCTCAGTTCCTTCCAAAAAGATTACAACAAGCCCCTCTTCATCTCCCTATACTTCCTTCCTCCCTTCATCCCGTCCAACAAAACTATTCTATTCCTGCCCTTTCCTCGTTTGCCTAAGATTCTCCCCTCTATTGCAGTCTTCAACATCCCCCTGTCGATCAATGCGCCCTTCATCCATTGTTCCTGCCTCCATAGGATTTCTCCCAACAATCCCCTCTCCTCCTCAGCATGCCTAACATTTCATCGCTTTTCCCTTCTGTCCGTTGTTGCATACGAATATCCATAATATACAGTCATTTTAGAAATCTTACGTTCATGTAATGTTACGTATTAGGATGTTATTATACGCATAACTGCTTAGTTCCCTTTGTCGTCCAATCGTTGATTACATTTATTTTGACTTGATTTTGACAACATTTAACTACTAGTTCACCGTAATGACGACATCTTGTTTATTCGATCCTTCGTATCCTTACCTCGACCACGAATCTTTTAGGGACTGGATGCGATTGCAGGGAGGCCGGCTTCTCCGGAGGCTGAGCTACTCATGATTTTGTGCAGTTCCGGCCACTGCATCTCATCTTCCCTCGGCGGCCATCGGCAGGTTTTAGCACTCCAGCCTCCATTGGGGAGTGAATCCCACTGGAAGACTTCTGGGCTAAGAAGAAGGAAGTGGGGGGAGTTTCGAGTAGAACGGGAGGGGGAGAAGGAAAGGACGTTCGGCCAAACTAGAGATTTCATTCGTAGTATTATCTCTAGGAAACGGCGGTTTTTAATAGATGGGAACCGGCTCGCTAATCACCCTGTCGTCTGTTTTTCACTCCCCATAGGACTTAGTGTGAACGGAGCTGTTTCCGTCAACGTTGGCTTTCGTGCCGTTCCAGTTCCGTGCCGCGATTGGCCGACGGACGAGTTTTGAAATTGAATTAACATTGGGCGGACTGTCTCGATGTGCGGCGCTGGCAACAAAATGTTGCATACGAGGTCTGTCCAATAAATAAACGAACTAAGTCCATAAAAACTTCATTTGGCAAAATTTAGTCTGCATCGATTTTGTCCCCTTCAAAGTACTCTCCATTCGTTGCTATGCATTTATTCCATCTTCTTCTCTACTTTTTGAAGCACCCTATGGAAGTCCTCGGCAGTTAGCCTTTTTAGTTTTCTCGTCGTTTCTTGCTCTATTGTGTCCACATATTCCCAATGATGTCCCCTCATCTCATTTTTGCATTTTGGGAATAGGAAAAAGTCGCAGGGGGGGAAATCTGGCGAATAGGGGAGGATGATCAAGGATGGTTATTGAGTTTTTTGCCAGAAAATAGCGAGCAAACAATGCTGAATGCGCAGGTGCATTGTCATGGTGATGAATCCGTCCATCATCGTGTACGGTTAAAATAGTATGCACTGTCGATTTTCCTAAATTCAGTTAATCAGCTATCATCCGGACAGTTTTTCGACGATCGATAAGAAGGACAAGGGACCGCTCACACGATCAATCTTGTCGTCAACACAGGTGGTTGAAGGTCGTCCCGGGCTTGCATTATCCGTGGCGTCTTGTCGTCCATTTTTAAAACACTTAATCCCCTTGAAAACGGATGTTTTCTTCAGGGCATTACCACCGTATACAGCTGTCAACATTTCAGTAATTTCTTAATAACTTTTGCCTCACTTCACCAAAAAACTTAATGTTTATTCGTTGCTCCGTGATTTCGTCAATTTCCTATTTCGACAAACAGTAGAAACAAGGTCAGCAGAAAATAACAGAACCGGCACCATGCGCACCGCTGGACGATCCGTCAAGCACAGACGGCCCATTGGGTCTCAGGCAACGCCGCTGGTGGTAGTTCGAGTCATGGCCACCAAATTGCGCCAGTTCGCGAGTTTATTGGGCAGACTACGTATGCTCTGCATCCTCATCTCTCGTATTGTAATGTATTTCAAAAACCTTGTTGTTTTTAGCTATTTGCATTGATTCAATAGCAGTCATTCGTGCAAATAACTTCTATGACGTAATTTACTAGCAATATGTTCGCGCAACAAATATTGAGGTTCCTTATAGCGAACGATATTCTGTCAGTGTGTTTCGATGATGATAACAGTGCCTTACTGTTTTTATTTTTGAAGTGTGGCCTTGCCAAGAAGAAATCATGGTGTCAAGGGACGGCGTCTAGCATATTTTGAGTCACAGTGAGTTCAGCAGATCAGTATCAGATCTGATTTTCCGCTTTCATTCCTTGCGTTAAGCCGTGAAGGATCAAGTTGGGATGTGGGATTCAAGCCCATCGTTGACGCTTCGCTCGCCGTTGAGATGAAAATTATAGAAATCCGCGGAGCAATGTGGAAAGCCAAAAGTTAATACTTTAAGAGCGGCACTTCAATTGTTGTATTTCTTAGACGCTCGCTATGCATAAGTTGGGAAGAATGTAGCCGTTTGTGCTAAAGTACGGATATCTCACACACGTGGGTGGCTGTCATGGGAATAACGAAGAAGAAAATTTTTGGTCAACCCTTTGTTGATGAATAATAACTTACATTTGTTTGCAAATTTATTCACATGTCTCATTTTTTTATGTCAACACGCTATGTCGTGAATTTTTTTAAATTCTGTAGATTACAATCCTCCCTATCTGTATTCAACTTCTACTTTCATTTTTATCTCTACAGTAAGTGGTCTTTTTTATATTCCGGCACTTATTAACACCTGTAAATTATCCAGATATTGTTCAAAGGTCAGGTTGAGGTTTATAGAGTAATGACCACTAATGATGTTGATGGTATTCCGTACAGAAAACGCCTGTTATCCTTTTCATGACCTAGTGCACTTGAACGCCGAATGTTCCCTCATGTACGAATTCACCATGTCACGTCAATCCATCTATGCAGTGGGTATTACTGCAATCGTCCCTTCTCTCGTATTCGCGTTGATTAATCTTTAATGCCATTCTGATGAGCTTCCGTGGCATTTTGAAAGATTGCCAATTCGCATGTGCGGAAAGGAAATAATTTGATTATCAGCAGTATCAAGTAATATTTGATTCATAAATATGCTCTGTGATGAACAGCGTCCGCCTTAGCCCGGGGATAAGTGAAAGGCTTTGGAATTGATATTCCATGCGAATTGCTGCGGATGAAGCCTCCATCTGATGGAGGAAGACGGAAGCTTCCCGTAGCTCAGGTATGAATAACGAAAGAGGGATTACAAAGGCATTAGAAGGGATGTTGAGGGTTGTTTGCCTGCTCGTAGAAACTGAACACTGTGTGCGCTACGCTGTTTGGGACTCCTGCCATTTCCTTCGCCGTTCTCCTTTTCCACCAAAGGTCTGTCAGATACATTATGTGATTTTGCATTGATTTAAGTCTCCTCCTGCTAATCAGGGATAATCATATAATATTATATCTGTACTCGTGATTATAGTCAGGTTCTAAAGTCCACTGAATGACTGAAAATGCCTTAAAGTTTAACATTGGCTTAAATAAATATTGCACCAAACTCCAAATTACCTACTCTATATTTTATGCAATAGGTATATGTTGTGACCAATAATGTAGTAAAATATTTGCTATCTGTTTGTAATGTTGGTTCTGGCAACATTTTTGTGTTTATTACAAAACTTACGAAACCTAAGTTAGCTCTTACCTAATAAAGTCATTCTTACGAACTTTGAAAAACCCTAAACCTAGATTTGAACGGTCTCAAACAGCTGTTATCTATTACTCATCGCGTTGGCATCACTTCGCTTGAAATGACTGATAAGAGTTGTTGGTAGGAAAACGTGTGTTTTTACAACGTGGAGGACGGTTAACGCACAAACATTCAACAGATGAGTTTATTGGCAGTGTTTTCCAGAACAATGGCCTAACTTTAACGAAACCTGTTATTGTTAATTGATCCGTAATAGTAACTAAACAACACATTCGACGTAGGGATCTGTAGGAAACGCTTGAGGATGTAAGGTAGATATGTCAGCAACATTATATGATCATTAAGGACTGATACAGGGACAGGTCTTCGATTCGCATCGATCACATCTCCTGGGAGTTGATGCGGACGTGGGTGATATCTTGGTTCTCGTGAACTCTTACGTTAATTTCAAGATTATATGCGAGGAAAATATAATTGAAACGGACACAGAAATGAAAAGATACGCCTACAGAAATGAAGGGGCCCGTTATCCAAAGTCGCAAGTTAGTTTAAAAGCCCTTGTAATTTGCACATACGCATAAGGAATCTTTAGATTTAAAAAAAATGTTACAACTCTTGTCACTTGCTTACATTACCAACGCGATATTCGAGGTTAATTTTTTCCGTATTATATTCAAGACTGTTTTCATAGGATTTACAATTCATAGGTAACTGAGAAAAATGGGTCCCAGGTGACATTTTGATAATATTTTAAGGCAAGATAAGGAGAGGTGCATTGTAGTGTGATTAAAAATCCAATAGGGGGCAAAAATAACGCCAGATGACAATAAGTACGATAAAGGGGTCAAGTACGAGCCGAGTAAATCGCATTATGAAGCCTTGAATTGAATAGATGTTCAGGACAATTGACGGGAGAAATGGCAGAAATTAAACCGATATCGTAAATGGAAGCGTAATCTAAAATTTAAGTGGATGAAAAAGGAAATACGAGTGGAAAAAGGTCGTGATCTTGTCAGTTGCCGTGAACAGTGGATTGCTGAGGCTCCGAGATCCTCTGGTTCGCGTCCCATCAACGGGAATGCTTTCGCAAATGCCTTAGAATAGGCGTCAGCGTGAATAAAGGCGGGTGGAGGGGGGGGGAACTCCTCGGACTCAGCGGGGGGATCGCTAATAGTGTCGACCCCTTTGGCCAGTGGTGCGGGCCATCGATCGTCCCGGGGCATTTATTGCCTCTCGTCCGGAAGAGTACGCGATATGAGCCGTCGTTGGGAGAGGAGGTTGTTGCTCCGAAGAGGGGCAGGAGAGGCCAGAAGGAGTCATTAAAAGTGAAGCCATATCGACCCCCCCCCTCTCCCCTGCTTTCTCTCGCTCACTAACACACGCGCGGCCAGGCGATGCCCCTCCCCCCTCGCGGGAACCACTCCTCTCCACTTGGTCCGCCTCCGCTCCGCGAGGGAATCTCATCTCGACCCCTTTTAAGCCCGGCGGCGGCGCGCTCTCCTCGCCGGCAATCTGTCACGAGTGCCCCGGTGTATCCATCCCACTCATATCCTTCCTTGACCTCCCCCCTCCCGTTCCCCATCCCCGCACACATCTCGGGACGGGCGCGGGGGTCTCTTTCCGAGGGGTGAGAAGACACGTGGATGACTCACCCCCCCTGGCGAGTCGAAACCGATCACGTGCAGCTCCCTGGGGGTTCAATCGTCATTGTTCATTTTTAGTCTTATGTCGGTCAAGGTAGAGACTAACGTGCTTTTAACTTGTGAGCGCCGTTACATCCTACATTACAACAAACCACTCCTCGTACCATCACACACTACCTGCCTTCATTCCTTCCACGTGTCATTTCTTCCTCCCTTCACCTCGATCGCCGAAAATTCTCCCCACTATGACAGCCGTAACCATCCCAATAGCACTCAGTACTCCCTGCGAAGGCTTCCCTTGGCTTCTTTGTATTGCTACCATCAACTCTATTTCAAGCTTGATGGCAGCCTAGCACTTTCTTCCCTTCATTTCACCCTTACCACCCTCTTCCACGCACACACATCTCATTGGCTTCCAATGGATGATTCTCTTTCCTCGGACACAAAGTTTCCGAGCCGTGCGAACTCATGCTCAAGTTGAAATTTTTCGCTAATATTTTCTTTGAATCTTATCTTGAAGTACCTGTCATCAGCACCTTACTAATGATTCTTTTCCGAATTGAATTCTTCTCTTGCCATTCCTCATACTTTGCCCAAAGTGATCTAAATTTCTTTTAGAGAGGGAATCGGTCACTTTATATCAGGGCGTATTTATTCCAGAGTTGGGTTTCGGTCAAATTATGATTCGGATTCCTGCCTTTATTGTGCAGAGTGACGCGTTTGTTAAGGTATGATTTCACTTGATCTTCAAGTGAAAACGGCTGATGAATATTTCTCTTTCAAACGTGGAGATGGTATGGAATTTCAACAAAGCGAGATATCTGTCCACACTTACGAAGGCATTCCCCCAATTCAAGTCTTTCACCGCGAACTTTATTAAATCTCTTTTGTTCGATATGATTTTTGTTACGTTAATAATGAGTCAATTGCCCATCTTTTTGGTGTAAATCAGAATAAATATTACCACCATCATTGATGGACTTTGAGGATTTAGTCTTGAAGTAATGATCAAACGTTTTGTGTGTTGTGAGTTTATTTACTCAACTGCGGTAATGGCAACGGGTTTTATTTAAGAGTCCGTTAACAAGTTTCCTGGAGAGGAAGTGGCCGTAAAATTTCAGTTTATGAAGTTTAAGGAAACTTTTTGGACTGGATGTGAGCCGATGCACCGTTCGTTCTTGTAGGTATCCCTGAATCTTTAACTTTTTTAAGGGAAATATGAAATAGGTGGGCGTGTCTTCGGAGGTTTTTTTTGGACCGCCAGACACTGTAAATCACGTCGACGGTACTCCGCAGTTAATGCATCTTAGCAAATAATCACTATTTAACTGTATTATGTCTCCGAAGTATTATTTTACCATCAGTTCTGTCGTTACAGCCATAATAATATGTTTTATTTTAAATATTGATGAAGGCTAGTACGCCACTATGTTCTACAAATATAATTTTCCTCTTCTCTCTCTATTTTAGCTAATTTTTCTTCTCTCTAAATTTCCATATGACTTCTCTGGTGCTTTTCTTATGTGTCCGATTTATTATTGTTCCCTTAACCATGTAAACAAAGTATTTTCATGCTATTTAATCGAACAAATGAGTTGAAGAGAAGTCAGTTGGAGTTGACCATTCTAATAGCACAATTTGGCTTTTGCATTTCGTTATCTCAGCAGAAATATGAGCTTAGTGGTAGTTAATTGTATTGTACTTGCATGTTTGCCTATTTTAATGATCATTGCGTTTTTATTTCCCTTTAATAGTCTTAAGAGTTAAACTTAGACTTTTTTCTTTAGTCTTTCTGTGGGCAAAATATCTGGGCTATTTAACTTAATTAACCTGAAACGCAGCGTAGACTTTTGTCTAAAAATATAAATCAAATAATATGAGAGAATGATGAAATAAAAATGTTGGTGTCATATGTATGTGCTACATTTCTTTTTGTAATTAATATTAATATAATTAATAGTTCACTTAGCGGAAACTTTAATTCGCTTTTCATTTAATTTGAACCTTCCTTGCATTCGGAAACCTGCATCTTCGGGTGATTTTGATCCACGATTCTCTAATCTCGGATACTCAATACTTTTCCCAAGAATTTCCCTTAAAAGAGATGTTTAACATAGGCACTTATTGTTTCACCTGATAATTCTGTTAATTTTTTTACAATAATATCGTCAATAAAAATGACATTTTGTAGCAATTCTGTGGGAATATAATGGAAGACTAATTCCTTAAAAAAACTACTATTTAACAGATAATATTTTCTCTCTTGTGAATATGTATATGCATATAATATTTTTAAATTTTCCGTCTTTTGAAAGGGAACAAAGTGCTTTGCCTTTGAGACGCTTAGTAATATCTGGTGGGTTTCTCAATTTAATGTTTTTGTTATTGACTGGGAATTAACTGCGACCTAATACTGTCTTTTTTATAATTAAATATGGAAATAAGCAGGATTTTCTAAACTTGATTTTCAGCAGGTGTAATAGAAATTTGAACTTTTCCATTAAAAATAGTTAGTCATGAATGTAGCAGTCATCCAAAGCAATACGAGTATCTTATACCTCCCATTCAATCTCTTGTTAGCGACGGTTGGTCATGTTTTAAAAAAATATGAACTCTATATGATCATATTTTTATCAGTTATATGTATAGGTGGGTAATATCGCGAGTCAGTGAACATTCTTATGTTACTTTTAAAGTAACAGATCTAATTTAATAGGATATATAGACCGTCCATTGGAAAATAGTTATGCTTCGAGTCCCGCGAGATGAGTCCATTGAGGCCGTGGATGCAGGCGGTGCACTAATGCCGAACTTCGTCATTTGCGTCGCGTGAACACCGTCTCAAGTCCATTTGGGTGTAGACTCACGTGTAATGCTATGTACACACATTGGGATGACGCTGATTGCGGTATCAACTAGAGTGGAGTCATTTCCATATTCCATCTTGGTAGTTAAAACTTAAACTCGGCTGCGGTTTAGGACGTCAGCCAATATTTATTCTTGCTGATGAATCAGTTTCCTTATTGGTTTAGTTAGACTTGCGTCTTTTATGTTTGAGCTTCAGGGATCCTCATTAATAATGTCGCCCTCGGCCAATTCGTCTTTGGTGGCGCGAGAGGGTGGGTGGTGTGTGTGTGCGGTCGGTGTGTGAAGGCTTACATTCCGTAGATTTGGTTTCATTATTGATGGTGCAATGTCTCATTACGTGCTTCGCGCTCTCAACAAGTGAGCCAGTGCCCCGGAAAGAATGAATCCACTTTCAATTGAGTTGCACTGACCCGCCGGCTGAATTGGCGGATGAATATCGCATGCGGGATCATCAAATAGGGATGATGGCGTCACTTAATTCAGGGAAAATTACTGTGTACTGCCTACCGGTGGCTGTGTTAAGACGTTAACTTGAAAAGTTTTCCAATTTCCAAGGAGAATTTGAAACTCAGTTTTAGAAGTAGGTGTGTTTTGTGATGGGCTGTTTCCCGCCGCTTTATAAACTTGGCTGGAGAAATATTTCCTTCCCGTTACGCCGAAAAAGAAGCCTCATATCAATATTTTTGGATGTGCGTTCAAACGCTTTTCCCCCCTCAACTTCTAAATGGTGAATTCAGGCCTCGTTCAAGAGTCATTCAATGAATCAAAATGTTATGCTCTCATCGGGATAGTAGAATTCTCACATACTTGACGGTATATAAAATTCGTAGGTATGACATACTCTGGGAGAATCGAAAAACACGAACATTGAAACTATTTTTGGATGTTCGGGAGGATCAATGCCGAGACAAGTCGGACACTTAAGTGTGTCGCAAATGTGACAAAATGTGTTTGTGCAATTACTAATAATAATAAACAGGTGCCATTTTTATTTTAATAAATCCTAAATGCTGTCCGTTGAGTTATATTATAGTATGTGAAAACTCTACTTACAATGCCTGAAGTGTACGTTTGTGTACATCAGTTACTGTTAATTATTATTAGCCGTCAGTGGTGTACCGTTCAAACAATACCCGAGTCTTCCAATTGACAGATTTCTTATAAAAAAAATCATACGCATTTCTCTCTATCTCTACATGCATACCTGTGAACCTCCATTACGGTAAATGCACCTCCCTCTCCTATCTTCTATCTTGCGCATTCCTTTTCCTTTCGTCTTCCTTTTCATCGTATACCAGTCATTTTATTTCCTCCATTTTACTCCGTACCCACATGAAAGGACTTTCAGTACCTACAATTAGAATCCCCCACTTAGAAGACCAAATTTCGGGGCCCAACAGTGTTTAGATCCGTGGGTGTAAATGATTTTGTAATTTTCTTTTGTCTTTTTTATCCTTTGTCCATCGTTGTAAATTATGATACAGTTACCGATCAGTAGTAACACTCTAAGGGTATCTTAATTTAATCGCACAATGATTCCTTCGGCACGAACTATATTTCGTTGAACCGTGATGGTTATGCATTACCAAACGCTGAGTGTCACCTGGTGATATTGATGATCTTCAACTAAACATAGCTTCGTTCTTCACCTCTTTACCTCCACGTTCTTTCACCAGATCTTCTTCACCTATGATCTTCAACTAAACTTCGCTTCGTTCAAAATTAAATCTTCTGTGAAAGCGTTAGTTCCCGTTTTTATCTCACTTTTATGGGTTGGTTGGAAGAAGAGACTGCCACACTCTAAATCTCACCCGGATAAAACCGAATTATTATTATTTTCCTATTTTGTATACTTTATGCATAAATATAGTTTTCATGTCCTGTTATATTTCGTCATAAAATTAATGCGAAATTTAATATTACTCTCTATTATTGCTTATTTAATTGATTAGTTATTCATTTCAAATCGAGGTCACAAATGTATAAAAATCCTGGTTATTTTATAACTAATTGGCCTGGATAATCTAGTGGCCGTAAATACCCGAGGGTGCACGCTGCAAACAGAGCCATATCGGATTGTGTGCCAGCACCGTGTCAGTCAAAAGGGGTCGATCGAGGCCCAGCATTCTCCGGGTCATTTGCGAGTGAAATCTTTTAATCGTCTACTTATATGGTTGAGGTGGTTGATAAATGGTCGCCTCATTGCGCCGGTATTCCGATGAAGATTTTCTCTCATTTCTTCCATTCGAAAGCATTTTGGTTAAGTTGGATTCTCGACGTCCCCTGGTGGCAGTGATCTTAGCGCATCGCGAGAGCAATCTCTATTTTTCCCGACATCATTTCCCTCTTTGCCCCTTCTACTTTCCTTCGTATCGTCAGAAAACCTAATCTCCTCCACCGGTTACCCCGCTCTCCTAACGTTCTCCCTTCTATAACGGCCACATTCCTCTCTCAATATTCAATCCGCGCTTTTTTAACTCCCTTTCCCCGTTTTGCCTCGTAACTTCCTTTCTTCTTCCACATTTTCCAAACTTCATCATTCATTCTCCTCCCTTTGCGCTACTTATCTCCGCCATTTTTCTCCGCGATCAATTCTCTACAGCCTCTTAATTTACTCCCATCCTCATATTTCAACGGCCAGGTTTAAAAGTGTGCTATTTTAACATTGTTAGTGCATATTATTTATAGCCTATATCTTATTTTATAATTTTGATGATAATGAAATCACGCCTTGGGGGTAGACAAAATTCCCTCGGAAGTATTTAAAGGTTCAGGAAACCGTGGGAGGACGAATTTTGATGTACTAATTCGGATAATTTATGAGGCAGGAATATCGCCGGAAGATTTCGTCAGATCAATGCTGGTTCCTATCCCAAAAATTGGGAAAAGGCAGCCTTGTTTGAGTACTGGGGGACAATAAGTTTGATTTCGCACGCGGCTAAAGTGGTACTCAGGGTCATGAACAAGATGATGGAAAGCCGGGCAAATAATTACTTAGGAGGTCATAAGTTTTATTTTAGCAAGGATTCAGTATTTTGGAGGGGTGAGGAACACGTGATGAGGTCATTAATGGAAAGGAATGTAGAGTACAATCAGGATGTATTTGTCTGCTTCTTAGATTTTGAGAAAGGTTACCATCGAGTGAATTGTGTAGAATGTCGCAATTATCGCTGAAAATAGGAGTGGATTGGTCTTTTAAATCGTTCGAGCTTTAGAGTGTAAAAATATTGTACATTTCCAGGGTAGGTCACTTCAATACTCCACAGATAGACTCCGTAGATCCTAATGGTGAACTGGTTGGATGAATATTTTCAGAACCCATTTAACTTATTACCCCTATTTTAGCCCTATCGTACTACGGTGGGAAAGATCATGCTGGCGAGATTAGAGAGATTAAGTGTAGATCAGATAGATTTAAGACTTCCATTTTTTCCACGAACGATAGGGGAGCATAATAACATTTCTCGACCGCGGTAGGGCCATGTTCGGGTAAAGTTATTCTGGTGTGTATTCACCCCCTGCCACACATCCCGGCGGTGGCTTGCAGGGTAAGTAAAATAAATAAAATAACCGATACACTACCATTAATAAGATTTTTTCATCATCTTGAATGCATTGCTTCCTTTTAAAATGCCGTGTTTCCGTAAACGAATCTGGCGCACACGTCTCCGTGCCAGCTTGACTGGGAAACCATTGTTTGATTCCCCAAGATGCAGCTTCCTCGCATTTCCTTCGAAACGACAGTATCGCCTCGTGAGTGCTCCACAAATTGACCATTTCCTGGAAGCATAGACTTATTCCTCTTTTAATTTCGTGCGGTTCCCCCAGGGGCTCGCTACTCCCTCGTGAACGGAGATCTTCCATTTTGAGAGATTCGAAGCGGCTGCACGGCATTGAGCGAGGCGTTCTCGGGAAAGCCAGTCTTCTGCGTTGTTGGGTCGTTCACTCGCGAGCAAACATTTTCCCGGAATTAATCCAGGTAGAGTCACGTGAGGACTCAGGCATGAACTCCCTCAAGTTATTAAGAACAGGTGGGCAGGTACGCCAGGCGTGTATCCCACTTGATTACTCATTGTCATAATCAAATCAACTCCTTTATAGATTTGATAAAATGTGTTTGAATATGTAAGTATTCCATTCCATTGTCCTTTATGGGGTTTCACAAGTTGAATCTACATGGTTCGTAGAAAAAGTGTCGGGAAAACTTTCGGAAAATGGATTTATTTCATTTTGCCTCAAAATTCTTCAAAGTAGATTCCTTGAGAGCGTCGACACAGTTTACCGGCAGCTTCTCCATAACTTGAAAGCTGATGAAGGTGGGCGGATTCCGCAAGGTCCTTGGGTATGTGTACAAGGGTATGTGTACAAGCTTCTTTGACGGCACTTAGTGGTGTCTTTTGAGGGAGAATTTCGCTTTTGGAAATCAACACTGTAAAGAGGTTGGGGAATCGTCGCGATGTCGTTCCAGAAGGCCTTCGCAAGCATACGCTCAACTATGCTCTTGGTCGTCCATCACGACCTTCCAAGATTTTTCGCATCGCCAAATTTTCAGTGACAATGGTGTGTGCACTGTCTCATCTTATCAATACCAATATACGATCTGCGATCATGCGCACACTTAACCGGCGGTGTGAATTCAGCACTTCACGCACACGCCAGGAAAAAAATTGTTCCTGATACTTTTTATAAGCAAACCTTGTATATTACCGGACCATCGAACCTGCCAGTGTAAAGCTGGTGCCTGGATTTTCTCATTTTGACCAGATGCATTACACTGATTCAATTGTGATAATATTCATAAATAGTGTCAAATAACGGATAATTATCTCGTGTACTTTGGAATTTATTGTAATGTGACCAGTCCCGTCGGAATTTTTCGCTAAAGATATGGTCACTTACCGTGTTATGAGATGTTAGTTAATCGGGCTGTGAAGCTCCACACTACTGAATAGTATGCATTTACGACCAGCACCACCACGAAACACTAAAATTTCCAGTGTCTTGTGTTGTTGCTAGACGTAAATGCATATAATTCAGTATTGTGGTGCGCTCTGTAGAAGTATTTTAAGAATATTCCGAAGAGGTCAGAGTATGGAGGATGTCTCGGGGAGCCTGGACCTGGAAGCCAAAAGGTTCATTGTGTCCTCTCCTATGTGGGCTTCATCGCCCGGAATGCCCAGTGCCTCCTCCAAGAGGGTCTTAGGAGGACCTTTGAAGAGGCGTAGAAAGTCCCGGGCCGTGTAATGAACGGTTAGCGGATGCTCCGTGGTCACCGTGACTACTTTAAGTCGTACCATTCCTTCGTGTGTCGTGAATTAGCTCATGAAGTGGTCCTGCCGAAATTAGGAGAATGTGTTCTCCAAAAGGGCTTCGATAATCGTAGTTTGGCGAGAAAACGTTTGACTCGAAGATAAATTTTATCGGAATTCATAGTTTTCCAAATTTTAATTGACATGTGGTGAAGATAATTTTGGTGCGTTGCAATCAAACCTGCGTTTTCAGCCCATATGTATGTGAATTTTTTTTTGCTTTGTGAAATTCTAGCACTTTTGATCACGCCATTAGGTGGCTACGCAAAGTTACTCTAGTCTCTGCGTTTCCCCTCAAGATTCGTAAAATTTATGTTTACACCGTCAGTGGATCTAAAAACGCATTAATCAACCCGGAGGTTGGTTTATTAAGAGTGGGTAGAGGTCCCTCGGATCCGCCGGCGGTTGCCCAGGAACATCTGGTGTACGTGGAAAACACGCAGTTAAAGGCGCCCGATGGCGCCACCCGAGTTTTCTGTCCGACACCCCCGCCCTCAGCTGGAGCACCACGTCCACTGATACGTAGTTGATTTGAGTTATTTAATTTCATATAGATTTTGTACTTTTCAAATTGGCGGGTATTTAAGTCTTTGATTTCTGTATAAACTCAATTTGAGGATTTTTATGGAAGTTTCAAATTTAACTTGGATCTGTCGGAGTGAAAACGGTTTTTAATTGAACGGAAATTGAGAGCATATAATCACTAAAGATAACTTAGCACAGCTTTGGTAATTACTGTCAGGAGCGGAGAATAAATGAGCTTGTCACATTTTTACGGTGAAATAAAGTATCAATGGGGATAATAACACTCTTAATGACCCACAAAAACTGTTCCTCTCTCTCTTTCGAAAAACCCCACTAGAATTCTTCTCCAGAGAATAAGAAATAATCGAGCATTTATTCTTCAATCAGAAGCCCAACTTCCTTCTTTCCATTTTGAGTGAAATTTGGTATTTGGTGCGGAAAATATGCTTAAAAAAAGTGGAGCTTCGTTCAAAACTGACCATGTATGTTTTATAACCTTAATGTTACCGCTTTTCAGAATGCTTTCACTTCTGTTTTTCTAATGGTAGTATGGTCTGGTTAAGGTGTTTGGATACACGGTCTAACCACCGCTACAGTTATTTCTAAGCCTCACCAAACACGACACAATTTATCCTTCTTCAACTCTACGCACGCATTTCCTCCCTCCGTACCCCCACCTCTTTTTTTTTGCCTCCCTTCTTGAAGAATGAGTAAATATTTTCTGAATTTCAATTATTTATTTTTGTTCGACCAGTTTTATAGTCAAGGTGGCATCTTTAAGTTTGGTATTCGAGTAGTGACAACTTATAGAGAGGACTTAGTTTGACTCGTACGTGAAGATATCTGTTGTACCGAAAAAAATAATTCGCGTTAAAATCACAGTTTTTGCAAGCTCTTTTAGATGAGAGTTCACAAGGAGAAGGCTAGCTAAAATCGTTGATTTTCCGCTCTGTGACAGTTTTCAACATTTTGTCGTCAATCATAACCATCCAGTCCATTAAAATTTTTCAGTCCTTCTCCACAATAGTAACTCAAAATTACGCCTATCACCATATTTCAACGATAAATTTCCGCGCGGCACAAAACAACACTATATAGCATAGATTCGCTAATCATTTCCTACTTAACTAAAACTCTTCCCTCTGCATGTTTTCCTATTTTTTTCGTGACCATCCATGTGACAGAACATTTTCAATATATCGTAAGTTCTTCCCGCTTCTCGTTTACACCCTCCAGATTCAACGCTTTTTTTCTAGAACAGCAAGGTGAAAGCGTTCTTGATTTATTAATGCACGTCTCTTTAAGCCTTTTCGAATATAAGCGAGGTAAATAAACCGGGAGTCAACGGGCCCCTCCGATGGGGAGAGTGGCAGCCTTCCGTGAGGCCCTTGTTGCAGAGGCGTGAAGGCCGGTGGAAGACGGAGGGTATTGGACAATTGACCGCACCCGCCGAGAGCACGTGAGCCACCTGGTGCTCAGAGGCGGCAACTCCAGTGAATGCCTTATCGTCAGTACCGCGAGTGTGTTGGGGTTGAAGTGGGGGGAGGGAACAGCGAGTGAAAATTGCCCAGGGTTCCAGTTTAAAAATATGGAAATCCCTGGAGTTCAAACCAAGGCTTTCTCGCGTCTCAACTTCATGCATATATGCAATTGTTTAATGTAAAAGTGAGAGGTCTTGAAACTTCTCGCCAAAACATTCATTGCAAAGAGTTGTAATTCATGATTGCACGTTAATGCGAGGGATTGCGGGTTGACTCAAAAGAGAATAACTTAAGATGAGTGCTGTAATTGGTGAGATGATTGCGAATTATGTTTTTACCGAGACTTTGCTTTAAGTATTTGCTTTAAGCAAACGGCGAAAAAATAATTTATACTTAAAAAATAAGAAAGAATTTTGCGTTGGCATTAAAATCATTAATCAGCCTTTTTGTAAACAAAGTATACGGGTATTGTCTTAATCAGTCAGCCATTGGATTGAATTTTTTGCTTTGCGATTTAATGGACTAGTTATTTATATTAGACAAGAGAACCAATGGTAGGATAAGCAAGGTAATGAGATTATCAAGAACGTGGAAGGCTAAGATGCCCGTTTCTCTAAAGGAATCGTTTTCCACGAAGGGGAAAGATATAGTTAGGACGTTAAAATGAGTATGCGTCCTGGCAGTGAAGCGTCATAAAAAAGTAGGGAGGTGATGACGGGGACGCTGAGTGATTTAAAGAAAGAGCCATGGAAACTTTTTGTTTCTGGGTCGTATTAAAAAACCCAGGTTTCACCATCAGTGATGAGGTTGTCCAAATAATCAGGTTCATTTTCAATACGTTGCAAAAGCTCACTTGAATTTTCCGCTCGGTTGGTCTTTCGTGACACGGTCGGCGTGCAGAGGTTCACTATAATTGACGTCCTGCCGCTTCCACAGCTTGGAGAGTACTGAGACCGATTCCGCGGCAAAGCCCCCCCCCCCCACGTACTCCAAGTGGTTTGATCCCACTTCGACCAATAGGAGCGGCGCGGGAAATTTAATTTCAATACTTTTGGAGCGCACCCTGTAGGTTTCTCTTCTGGATTATTTCTCCAAATCGTCATTATACCCTTTCGTTGTCACTCAATGTCATGTAGCACTCACGGGAGGTGCCTTATGTGGTGCGTGCCGGCTGGCAGCAGAGCAGGAAAAGACAGACCTAACCGATGTCCTTCGTGCCTGAAGGTGGATTAGAAATAAGGGCGGCGCACGAATGGCATAATGAGATGGACGTATTCATACAAAATTCAGAAGGTTTGAGGGTTTGGTTGGTTGTCGGCAGTTGGGCATCGTGAAGGGCTTTAAGGGGAGTGTCATTGGTTTGACGGGACAGTGCACGGGAGAAAGTTAGTTATCTGCTTGTTGACGTAGGGTGAATGGATTGATTGATGAGGCCAAGTTAATGATCCTTATCGTGTTCCTTTTTTGAGGAAAATTGACGAGCGTGTTGCGGATATTATCTCCTTCCCATCGCTGCAAAGTGGTATTCAAGGCGTTTTCGACCGCCGGATTGATTAGGGCCCCGCTGTTTTAATTCGCACTGTCGCTTCGCCTGGATCGTCTGTAGATTGTGCTCCTGGCCTGCGGGAAGTTCTATCAAAGGCTTCATCGGGAATCCTGAATATTACTTAATCGAGTAAATGTTTGAGCGGATATGATTTTCCATTACAGGATTTCGAAATGAGACTCCTTTATTAATTAGAGTGATATTCACACAAGTTTGAGCGGCATATCCCATTTAACAGGCAATTTATAGATCTCCAATCAGAGATTGTGGAAGCATTCCTTTATATCGTGCCATACTGTTCACTATAGGAAGCACATTAGGTCATTTTGACGACAGAATGAAGAAGTTGATATTGTTTATTGGTTGAGTCGTGGAATCCTTTTCATGTATACCTGCACGCAATCAATCATTGCGTTTTAAAATTTCAGTTGAATTCAATGGCTATCGGAAGATAATAAGTATTACGGATACTCTTTGCTTCAATCACTTCTGTGATTGTTATTCTTTTAGTTTGTACTCCTTGAAGCGTATGACAGTGCCACGTTTATCCATTAAAATTAATTGATGGAGTGGAATTGAAGTCAATCAATTCGAAGACCTCTAATTCCGTCGGCGGTCGAAATATGTTTGAACTGCTCCCACGGCCTCGGTTGCTTCGGTCGAGTGTGCGGAATTACATTCAACGATCGCAGTTTATTTGCCGAGGGATGTCTTTGAATTCGTAGGTGAAAAATTCACCTGAATAGGCGAAACTACATTTTTCTTACTTAATTTTCCTCGATCTGATTCGGTTTGAGATTGATTTCCCCCCGCGGATCAAGTCCGTCGTTTAGTATTTTAGTGGCAGTAGATACGACTGCGTTTCAAAATTAACGCTCACATTCAGCCGTTCCTGTCAGTCTTTGTTTAATAACCTATCGGATGTATTTTTGTACACATTTTGATTATAAAAATAACTCCCTTTACCGCTTTGTTATTATTCTCTCTTCGAGTTGCTATGTATACAAATATTTCGAATATTATTATAAATTAATAAATGTTATTTTCATACCAGAAACCTTCTCTTTGATTTTTTCCTCGCAAGTTTTCTTGCCAAAAAAAAATAATGTCATGAATCACAATATAGAATATTGTCCTGGTTTTTATTACCTACCAATTATTATTTGAGTGAAAGTTATTAACTTATGGCATTTATTCTACTTCTTAAGTGCTTCACTTCTACTTCGTGCATATTTGCTCGTAGGTCACGGAATGTCTGTTATGTGAATATACCATACTAAAAATGGTACGTTCGATGCATTTTCATCGTTAGTACTTCTATAACGGGTCGGAATTATTTTTTTAATTACGGTAGGAATATAAATATACGTTAATTTTTAGCAACAAATTCATGGCCACGCAAGCCCAGTTCTTTTACGCGTTTTATTTTCGAGGCAATACATTATTTGCTGCCGGAGGAAGTGATGAGCCGTAGTGAGCTTCATTGAATTGCACTTTCAAATAATTTAATACTTAGCTCCATGGAATGCATTATTTTAATTTATGTCTGAGTGATCCATTTGTGTTTTCATTGGAAAGTTTAAATCAGCATCCGATGGTCAGCCTGAACTACGCCTTGAGAGAGGGCTGAAGAAACGCGACTGACCACTCGCCATTACTCTTTCTCAAGCTTATTGCTTGCTCCGTATAAAATGCCATCCATTCCACTTCGATGCTATCTGTTAGCAGTGAACTCGCGTTAGTCTAAGCTCCCGTCGAGGGCGCTCGACCGACGCGTGTGGTTTACCGTGCTCGCCTCTCCCACTTCCTCGCACGGCGGAAGAGGCCTTAGCTTATCTCGTCCCGGCGGGTGATCTCAAAGAGAAGCAGTTGAATGCTTTTTCGGGGGCCGCAGAGCAAGAAGCTCTTTGGATGGGGTCTCAGAAGTTGAAAAGTGAATTCGGGGAACGAAAATCGACTGCGTTGCAAGGGACAGGAGAAACAGGAGCTGCTGTGTAGGCAGATGGAGAGAGTGTTACTTCGGAGGTCCGTACAAACAAACGACATCTCTTGCTCTGATTTGAAATCAGAGAATTGGTCTGAAAGTCGGGGAAATGATTATTTAAGGGATAGTTGGGTTTCAGAGAGGGGAGGAGCACGCGTGATGCCATTGCAGTAATGAGGTCACCAATGGGGAACATGGAATACAATCAGGATGTATTTACTCATTTCGTATATTTTGGTAGATGGCATTCGAAAGAGTGAATTGGGTAGAATCAATAAATGTACTGCAGAAAATCGGAGTTGATTGGAGGGATAGGGGATGGAACCACAGCCTGCGCATGTCTCAGACTGCTCAGGTGCGAGTGGGGAACGGAGAGTCCGGATGGGCAGTGTTAGGAAGAGGTGTATGATGGGTGTCCATTATTACCGGGATCTTTTAACTTATATGTTGATGAAATGTTAAGAGAGGCTTGGAAAGAATCGGATGAAAGTCGGTGGGGCATTCATACAATTTTTTCCATAAAGTTTGCGGATGATCAGGCATTTTACCAGTCAGTCAAGGGACTGCAAGCGTAGTACACCGCATTGGCAAGTCAGTGTGATAGGTAGGAGAATTGAGAAGACTGAAAGAAGAAAGCTAAGTTAAACATTAACGTAGAAGATCATAAACTCGGGCATGCGAAACAACGGGAAAATTAGGTGAAGGATAGGATTTCCTTGAGATACATTGACGAGGATGGGATTTATGACGGTTACGTTTATATAAGTGCGGAAGTAACGGAAAAAGCAGTGAAGATCAGGCGGCTATTAGGATGTGGAATAGAATTGAGGAGTTAGTCGTTCTGAAAGGACAGCGAAGGACGACTTTCAAATATGGTGAATGGAGGAGAAGAGAGGACGGTGCCGTTGGCGAAATCGGAGTAAGGGAGTAGAAGTGGTCGGAAGAGAGATTATTGAGAAGTCCTGCGCTGTTGAATGTGGGGACATAACGGAGAATGTGCTCTGTGATCGGGGTAGCGACAGGGGAGGAGTGGGCTCTAAGGATGAAATGAAGGCTTACGGAATGAGTGGAGGGTTGAAAAAGAAAATTTATGGGACCAAAAAGAGGAAGTACACAGGACAGGCAATGCGTTCGTTAGGATTCACCAAAAGTGTTCATTTAATCGGTATGAATGAAGGTGATGATTCTCCTGCACGCTTTGATGATATTTTTGTTGTTACCACCCCCGAAGCTCCAATGGGTCGAAGTTGAAGAGATCCGAATGCGATCAAATCGATCCACGCCATTCAATTAATCACGCGTGCCTCCTTCTGGGATCTCGACCGTGAAATTTAGTCCATCACTTCATTCGTTACGGAATATCTGTTTAAGGGAGTTTTCTTTTAGCCACTTCCCCCTCTCCCGCCTTCCTTTTGCGTCTCAGTTTTGCAACCCCCCACCCATCGCCTTCTCACGAAAATTAAAATGAGTATTCTGCAATTTCCCGCCCCCTTTCTCATTTACCTTTGTCGGTCATTCCGTGCGGCCGGGGGGAAGTGTCCCGGCCATTCCATTACGACTGATGGAGAGTCCCTCCCCCTTTGCAGCCACGAGGGCCCTGAGCCCATCCGAACTCCCCCCCCCCTCCATTCCCAGCCATTCCCTCTCTTCCCATCTCGGGGGTATCGCTGCGTGCTGAGGAGCGTCCAAAGCGACCCCTTCTGACGCTCGCGTGTGTGTCTCTCTCGAGTTGGTATGTTTCAGGGCGCCTTTTAATTTGCAATTTTTTGATCGTCGGCTCCTTCTCGCCATCCTCCGCATCCGCACCGTAAACCTTTCCTCATTATTATCCCCGCGTGGGGGAGGAAAGGGAAGATTGGGGCAGCATCTAGAGGTTTTCGTGCTCCTGAAAGCACAAGCTTCAGTCGGGAGTCAGTCACGTCAGTGTTTATCCCGCTTTGCTTCTTCGATGCTATATTATCACTTTGGTGGAAAGGTTTCCTTTTTCGTGTACGAGCCCACTGCGGGGTAAATGATTTCTGTTTCGTTGTTATCTCGTGCGCAAGACTTAACTTCGGAGTCTTTCTGGCGTTTCTATTGGCGTTGATTAACCAGAGTGACATCGAGGATCGAAAATTATTCCACGTACCGACATATATTGTTATATGAATATATGTTGATATTTCAAAGTGTGCTTTTATGATTTCAGTTAATATTAATTCCACATTTTAAGCGAAATCGTGTTGAATATACTTGTGGAGCACTACTGCTTTGAAAAATTCAATATGGGAACGCACGCAAATTCGTTTTGCATGTCAGGTTCGAGAGTAAATATCGACTTTTACCCTCTCTGATTCCATCCTGGCATGTGAGAGACCTTTTGGACTTTTATCAAAGGACAAGAATTCTATTTGGCGAACTTTTTATCAAAGGACAGGGATGCCATTTGTTGACGGTCAAACTGGCCATTACTCTTAAGTAGTTGAGGCATTAAGCGAATGATACTTCCTCAGTTACGGCAGCTTCTCTGGAATCACTTAGCCTTATTGCTCTTCCGTGAGTTGCCTTTCGTTCGCGTAAGCACTCGGATAGCTTTCCGCCTCAGTATCGATCCACGGGGGGTCCTCGTCAATGTTTTAACGTATCCTGGAATCAGTATTTTTCCTATAATCTAATGCCAGACAAAAATACTTCATGTGAGTACTAGTTTTCCAATTTTTTTGGATGCGGATTTGTTTCCCGAAGTGTTTATTTGCGTAGCTCTCGTCACAGTGCGTGGAATGGATGAGTAAAATATGTGCAACTCAAGAAGGCTTTGCTGTAACTTTTCCTTGCACTCATTGGAGCGCTATAACATACCGGCGCTTAGAAGAGGGTGTGGAATTCATTCGAAAATGTGTCAAATATATTACGTACTCACGTTACTCGAGAGTACAGTTTAGCTTTTAAATGTAAGTAAATATGCTCTCTTAATTAAATGTGTTGGGATTTATTTGATTCTTAACGTTCGTCGATTAGTTTATTTTTAAATATTCATCTCATTGGTAGCGTGTGTTTAGTGTCCAGTGATGCAAAAAGAGAAAAATAATCTTCAGTTGCTCTGCCTACACTGTTTAATTTCGTGGAGAGACTGAGGTGTTATTTATTTCAATGGGACCAAACGAGCTGTTTTTTCTTCTTCTTTTTTTCTTCACCAGGGCGCACTTGGTGTTTACTCACTCCTTCATTTTCGCCGCTTGAGCGTGTAATTGCGATTTATATTTGTTCATCGCCTCGTTAGATGTCAGCCGTGCGCGCGGGGGCATTCGTCTGCTTTTTCGCTCGGCCCTGATCTAAGCATAATAATGGCCTGCAGCCGACGACGACGAGGAGGAAACTACGGCCATGGGATTAAAACTTTCTCCTTGCCGCCGGTCCGAGGAAAAGTCGGGCCCTGCCCAATGCTGCGAGAAACACGGTGGAACTTCCCTCTCAGGCAGTAAATTCAAAGCCCCGCTAAAGTGTGACTAGGGGATGAATTTGAGATGTAAGCTGTCGTTGTTTTCAGCTTCCACCAACTATGGCGAATGTGATTCCTCGCTCTCGTTTGTTAATCCTCTGAGATTTACATTCTCATTTGCCTCGGGAAGTTCCAGCGAAACCTGTTTTTGCAGTGATTCTATCCCTTTACCCCAGTTTGTATCCCAACGAATATCGCGTTTTAAAAATACCTTCTCCATCTTGTCCGACGAAAAGTTCTATTACGCTTCTAAGGTGGATTTTTCCGACTGTTATACGTTCTCCGACAATCAAAATATCTCAAATGAATCGTGGAAGGATTAATAAATATACATTCGTAAATTATCTTGATGGATACCTTGTTTTGTTCTAAGGTTATTTACACATTTAATTCAATTCAAATTACTTACCAAATGTTTGTTTTGGACATTTCCTAACGCTTAATTTCCTGTATATCACGAGAAGAATTTCCTCCTGTGCGCCAGGAACAATTATCCCCTCCATTTCTTCGTAACTTCTGTCTTTGTACTGTCTAAAAAAGCGTATTTTCTTCATTCTTCCATACCGCTAACATTTTCCTTACTTCAACGGCTCACGTATTCGTTTCTAGTCTTTACGAATCATTGCCGTGTTTGCTTTACAGTTCCACTCAATTGTAAATGTTAGTGAATTAAATTCACTACCGAAAACTGGAGAGGGTATATACATGTGTTAATGTTGAACAAAATGAGTACTTTAGGGCATGACGTGATGAAATTCGAACATTATAAAGAAACGTAGTAAGACGTAGATTGGAGGCTTTTGAAATGTGGGTGTGGAGAAGAATGGAAAAGGTGAAATGGACCGAGAGGGAAAGAAATGAGGAGGTACTGGAGATGGTGGGTGAGGAGAGGGGTTTGTTGGGAGAAATCTTATGGAGACAGATGAAAAATGGATGAAAGGCGGTATTGATCGACAGTGGGATGTTGAAGACTGCAATAGAGGAGGGAATATTAGGCAAACGAGGAAAGGGCAGGAACAGGATAGGGATGTTGGACGGGATGAAGGGAGGAAGTGAAAGTAAAGCGCTGACCAATGTGCATTCATCGAAAACCAACCTTAAACCGTGGGCTACCAATAGTAATAGTAATAATTCATATTAACGGTATGAATGTAAACATACTCACGGGGGTTGTGTTTGTCTCGGAGTTACAAAATATTTATTTGGTAGTTGTGTCCATCCAAAAACCTACCTTAACCGGCTGATTACTTAATAATAATAATCGTTAAATACAGCGTTGTAAACCTTCGTGTCTTACCATCTTACGTTTTGCGAATAACGTGTTGATGTAGCGATAGAAATAATAAGTCTCTTGTGTTTTTTAAATATTTTTTAAGCATATAAGTTGCGATTGGGAAAATTTTGCCAGCTTTTGTTTCATTTTAGGTACTTAAAAATTAATATGAATCTTTTAGTTTGTTTTTGTCTTGTGAAGAGTTCTTTCACTTCCAAAAATGGCAACAAATCTTCCCTCTAATAATCCCTCTGACCATTCAAATCAGTAGGTGTGTCTGAAAATGTTTATCTCAAGAGTGGGTCCCGCATCCATGAAAATGTACGCACGTATGGGTGACGTAGGGTCGTTTCTCGGGGTTGTTGAGCAATATTGTCCATAGCGATTAAATAAAATTTACTCGGTGTTAATATAATCTTTAAACAAGACTCCGCTGTTAGCACGTTAAACAGCTGACGTGCAACCTTCGATTGTTGACGTATCACTGGTAATATATTGATATGCAACGATATTTGACCTCAACAGTTATTGCCATTCGAACAAGTTCTTCTGTGGCCTCCAAAATATCCTTAGAATCTTCGAAATTCAGGTTGGATATTTAGACGTAGTTTCGCATTTTCTCAGTAGAGTTGAAGAAAGACATGAGGCAGCAGATTGAGAGTTCCTATTGGTTGACGTAAGTGGTGAGAAACTCTTTCCGATTGGTCGAGCTCGGATGACACGTGGGCAGTGTCGAATGATCCTCGTATGCCCATTTTGAACGATGTGAAAAATTGAGCCAGATTTGATTTAAGCTCTAATGTCAAGTCCTTGCATTTGGCACGAACTTCCCTCAATATTTGAAGGACTCTAGTGTTTAAGGGCAGCAATTCTTTTTCAGCACGCGGGAGGGATTGAAACTGCAATCATCGGCGCCGTCCTGCGAGACGTGAGGGGACTCGGCAGGGGCCACTCGGGCAAAAGGGCCGTTCGCCTCTCTCCGTCGTCCACTCAGCGAGTTTTCTACCCAACCCCCAGATCGGGGTGAATTTGAGGCTGACCCAGTGGCCCGCGGAGCCTGGGGGACCTCCATTGTCCACATTCGCACTTTCTTAGGACTTGTACAATTTAGCAGAGGTGCAGGCATTCGGACTTGACAGTTATTTGTGCATTCAGCCTCCACGCTCTCTCGGACTCAAAAAGGAAACCTTCTTGTAATAATAAGAAATTATTTATCCATGTTTGAGGTGACATAGAGGTAATCCAATTTCGACTGAAGGAAGCAGATGTTTGTAAAATGATAATATAGTTCCTGAAATCAAGAAGAATATCTAAAAATTAGAAAAGACACGAGTAATGCAAAACAATTTTTGTAACAGTGTGGTACTGTGGATTCATATCATGGGTCAGAAGCAGGTTCCTAAATACTAGATCCTTGGTACTTTTTTTAAGGGATATGTAATAATAGATATCATTTTCCTTATATCAGTCACTTATTGTAGGATAAAAACCACTGTAAATATTTGCAAACTTTTCACAGCCAGCAATATATTATATAGGATCTGACAAGATTTATTCTTTCCTTTTTTTAACTCTATGTAGGAAATATTATTTATTTGTGTATCACATTCAGTTAAGTAAACTTGCTAGAATATTCACCATTCTAGTTATTACCAATTTTATCTTTATTCCCTGGCATTCCGTAGATTTATCAATGCATTTCTTTAATATTATAGAGTACTTATTTTTTCGAACTGTAGGAGTAATTTTCAAGCATTAGCAGGTAGTCATTGACTTTCTTCGGAGATAATATATGGAGTTTTATGTACAGATTCTGAAGTAAATGTCATTATTCATCATTTCTAACGTAAACATTATCACAGCTGATTTTTAATGATTTAATTTTTAAATTTTTTTAATAATTCGTAGTTCGGAGGTGTAGCCATGCACGTGGCTAGTTCCAAACTCGAAATAAATGTGGGGTTAGTTTAATTAAATAAATTTAGCAAAAGTAACTCCAAGTTTAAAGAAGAAAGGGATTAAAGCTTATATGGAGAGAGTGGTTACTCGTCTGGTGCCGGTTGGTCTTTTCCTGTGGAATCGGCGTGGCGCTGGAAATTATCCCGAGTTGTTGGGTTACCGAAGGGAAAAGAAAAAAACGGGCCCCGTGAGCCGTTAGCGGTATCCCTCGGTCGCCTTGGGAATAATACTTTTGCTGGGCCCGTGCACTCATATGCCCCATAACACCTGGCTCACCTAGCGGGATGACTGGGGTGGGGATTGCCGCGGCGGTTCATGTAAATTCACCGGCGTCCCTGTGATGAGTGTCCAAGATCGATGGTAATGCCGCCTCTGTACCGACACCTAGAGAAAAATAACGGCTTAATACCGTCCTAGATGTAATCTGAGATAGTCTTTGACGCGAATCGAGTTCCTTAGAATCGAATTACTTCTCTCGATACCTGTAAATGAAATGAATATTTTAAATCAGAGTGTATTTCATTAGTTAATCATGGTAAGAAAAATGTGTTAACACTGTGAAGGCCTCAAATACCTATTATCGTCTCAGTGTCACAATGTTGAGAATACTTTAAATTAAATATTTTCACCCGCAATCTGAAGTTGGAGTCACTTTGATGAGAATCATGTATTACTTTATTCGCGTTTTTATCGGGATATTACTAATGTGAAAACGAGCTATTCCACAGAGTGTTAATATTAACCCCTGCATCTTCATTAAGACTCTGGTGTGAAACTTCCACGGTTACGGAAGCACCCAGTGATATGCTTATCGCTATGCAATGGAGTGCAGAAGTTAATTTCTGCATTAACAATTATCGCGTCTAATAATTAGTTTAATAAATATGTGCAAAGATTTAACCATCATTGAATAGCGTAATAATTGATGTAATATCGTTAAGACATCAATCTCTTTAAGGTGGAAACTCCTTGCAGATTGAAAGCCTTCGAGCCCAGATGTGAGTTCTTTCAAAAGTTCTGAAGCTGTCAGACATTCTTTGGAAATGAAATTGTGAGAACCAGCATTGTTGCTATCACGAGAGGAGTTTCGCCAAATATTTTCATAAATATAATACCCACTGTGAATATTCCTTCGGGTGGCTTTCTTGAATTAATTACGCGGTGATTGCACACTGAATAATTGTTCATTCCGAAATCCCTTGTGTCAATTATTAGTGTTTCACTCTCCCAAAGCTATAAGGTTAACTTAAAGGTATACAATGGCATTTACCGTTTTCTCTCCTTGCTTTTTAAGGATTATGCGTTGAAAATGCAAAGAAGATGTAAGTAAAAATGTTTTGATAGGTAGTAGTTCTACGTGAAAAGGCAGCTTGGCCGTTGAGGTCAAAGGATGAAGGTACGTTGAAAGCTTTTGAGATGCGACTCTGTAGAACAATGAAAACAGTGAAATGGGTCTGATGCAAAAAAGGAGATATTTTAGCGATGGTAGGAGGAGAAAGTGTTTTGGGTGAAATTGGAAGAAGGCAGGAAGGAGAATGTAAATGTATTGATCAGAAATGGAATGTTTAGGACTGTTAGAGAGGGGAGAATCACTTAACATTTTGCAGCAAATGAAGGGAGGTGGAGCATATTTTGATCAGAAGACATTTATTCGTATGTGTAATTTTTCGGGGATTTCGTATCGTTTTATATGGACTTTATGAATGCTGCAGTTGCTCCCAGGGTAAAGTAAAACCGAACTTGACCAGGAAGACTTCCTATAGAACCCGACGCAGTGCACTTACTGGGAGGAGTGTATGAAATAATGGTTTATGCCTAACGATTGACCATTTCCAAGTTATTTGAAGCCGTTGGGAGAGCTTTCTTCTTCGCTTGGACCTCCCGCCCCCCTTTGACCTCCCTCGCACTCCCGGCCCTCGCCTCTGATCCTGATTGCTCCGGAGTAATCCTATTCCACGGTGCTCGGCCGTCGCCACCCCCGTCTGGTGGAATGACCTCGCACTAAGCCCGGACATGTTCCTGGCTCCTCTTTCAAGTTTACTCTTTGGGTTCGTATCTTTCTCGCTCGTCGTGCCTCTGGTTTGCCAAAGGCTTTTGTCGGAGCGGCCCTTATCCCGCGGTCTGGCGGATTCCACGGCGCGTGAAGGCTTACGCGGAGAGGGAAGGGTGTCCCTTGGGGTCATGGGGGGCACGGGTGCGGGGAACGGTGGGGGGCGGAAGAAAAAACAAAGGGGAATGAGAGAATGAAGGAGTTTATCAGGGACTCAGACAGAATCCTCCGAACGGAAAGTAAGTAGTTTTGAGTCGGAAAATAAAACAGTGAGTTGGAAGTCGAGAAAAATGAAGGGGAAATGGAGAAAAGTGACGTGAATCGGTCGCTTTTATTATTATCATTATTAGGAAAAAATATATAGAGGAATAATATGGTAAATCCGTTAGGTCACTAGCCTAGACGTAGAAAGACAATATGACGTAGATGAGGGTAGCTTAAGTCCAGGCATACATGGTGGCGAGATGGGAAGGGATTTAGCGGAAATGAAATCAAATAAGGCCATTTGGGTTGATAGTATTCCCACGGAACTACTTAAGGGTTTAAGAAAACGTGGGAGGAAGAGTTTTATTTAGGGCTGATTCGTAGCATTTAGGAGAGAGGAATTTGACCGGAAGACATTTTCACATCAGTGTTTGTTACTATTCCAAAAAAAGGTAAATGCTTCATTATGTGAGAACTAAAGAACAATAAGTTTGATTTCCCATGCGGCTAAAGTTGTTCTCGGGATAATCAACAAAAGGGATGAGTGTAGGGCAAATGATTACTTAGGGTATGATCAGTTTCGGTTTAGGAAGGGGAGAGGTACGCGTGATTCCGTTGCAGTAGTGAGATCACTAATCGAGAGGAATATAGGATACAATCAGGACGTATTTGCGTGTTTCGTAGATTTCGATAAAGCGTTTGATAGAGTGAATTTGGAAAAACTAATTAGTATATTGTAGAAAATAGGAAAATATTGGAGGGACAGGAGGGTAATCCGCAACATACGTATTGTAGAAAATAGGAGTAGGTTGGAAGGACGATAGACCTAATTGGAACCTATGCATGGCTGAGACTGCTCGGGTTTGAGTGGCGGAAGGAGAGTCAGGATAGGTAGTGTTACGACGAGGAATAAGACAGAGGTGTCCACACCTTCATAAATACCTGTTTAATCAATGTACGTGTGGAGGAAAGAGTTAATGAAGAAAATTTGAGAAAAGCTGGTGAAAAATGGCCTAGTCTAATTCTTGAAAAAAATCTGGTTACCTTTATTAAAATTGATTTGGTTTTTTCCACGGGAAGGCGCTAGAGATATGCTGAAAAATCACAAGACTAACGTTTACAAGGTGATTGAATAAATAAATGAACGGCCAGTTTGTTTACTGACATTCCCAAGACTCTTTACTCCATTGTTCACAAAATGTCAATGTACAAGCTTCAGTGAAGAGGTATTGCAGGATTATCAATAAAATAGTTCAACAGTCATTTCTTCGAATCTACGGCTGTCGAACATGTGGTGTTAACTTCCGAAGTTCCACAAGGTTCTGTTTCCGGTCCTAATTTTTCTGATAATGTAAGCGACGTATGTAATCGTGAATTTATCGGCTATATGTTACCAGTTTCTGGTGATTTCGTTTTAAAATAAAATGGCTTAAACTATCAATGTGTCCAAAATACGATGCAATTACATCTAATACGTTTGAGAAATTTGTTTCTTTTAAATAACAATAGTGGGAGCGTAATAAAGATGTGGAGAAATGTGGTTCTTTCTTTCTTTTTTTATAGTTTCCTCCATTGAGGCATTTTTTTATTTATCAAATTCTAATGCGTTTCGATATAAGAAGTGGCAGCAGTCGCTGGCAGAAGTCTTGGGCCATTGCTGTGTAAACCTGCTACTTTTTCCCTGCGTAAGACTTGCCCAAGCCAAACCTGACATTATTCAAGAGATGTTTTCAAAAGCGAGGACCTAAGGTGTACAAATTATTACCAGATTCCTTCGTCATTAAAGAATCTGCGAAAATAATACATTAAAAATGTGTAAAGGTGACAATGTAGGATTATTGTTTTTTTATAATGGACCCAGGGTCTAAACTCTCATTTCATTGAAACACTCCCTTGATATGTCGCCAGATACCACAACATCGCATTTATTTCAACCGTACTCAGCTCTACACTCTCCCTTCTTCCTTCCATACAGGGTACGTCTTTTTCTTCTCTCTACCTCATTTCCATGTTCCAAGTTTCCGCTCTCCCTAATTGTTCGCATCACAGTCTTCGACATTTGCCATTAAAAATTTACGCAAAAGTAAGATATTTCGTGATGGTGTTGCATTACTAGTGAGGTTATCTTAATTAGACAATTTCGCATACATGTTTATTGATTTCATTCCATTAGAAAATAAATTCGTAAATACGTACCGAAATACATCATAACTGCATCCAAATATTCCATCCAGTGGATGGCAATGCATCCAATGGATGCCATGGCTAAACTTCGAACACCTACGTTCTCCCACCATGGAATTCAAAGGCATTTAGTTTTTGTTGATGTTGATTATTTATTGTTGTTCATACCATTGAAGGCTTAATTTACAGAGGTATGATTTTTTGCATAAACTTAACTCCAGGCTCAATGTCATTCCATAGCTTCATACGACATGTCCTGTATATTTTTGGACCGCCTGAGACGGTAGGAAGGTTGCTCACCTAGTCGTTTAAGTCGGGGAACCATGAAAGTTATTTTATCAGCTGAAAGATCGGGGAGACATTGGGTGAGGGTAAAATCTTTTAAAAAAGTTTGGAAGGTAACATGCAAGTGAGGATTATGATGTGGGAACAGGGAATTCCTGGTGAGGGCGATTTTCCTTATAACTATAAGGACTGTTTGGCTTGCTGTGTAAGCCTTTGCGCATTTATTATATTCGGGACGACTTCAGTTATACCAGTAGATCACAAAGGAATGCGGTGATATTCAACATATTCATTATATCTAATGAGATGCCTTAAACGCTGGTGGTAAATTGGCAAAACAATCACGGATTCGAGTTCATAAGATGAGTTCGGGGGGCCCTGAGCAAAAGATATTCCATTTATGACTCCGGTGGTCTCGAAGCGGTAATCGGGAGAGGCTTGAATAACCCAGTTACCGTCCAGTACCGTGAAAATAACCACATGTTCGTCGAAAGGCCTAATAGGCGCATTGATCAAAGATATTTTAACGGAGTTTTTATCGCATTTACAATCCGAAGGGTGCCACGTGCGTTCGGCATCAGTATAATACTTAAGGAAGACTCGCAGCTCCTCCAGCATTGGCTTAGAATGATCAATATGCATATGCAAATGCTGTAAACATGGAAAGTAAAGAAATCATCACCCCGATAGTCGACCACTGCCCCCTTATACTTGGGGCATTGCAACAGCGGATCGGCTCCGGGCGACATGCAAAGACCTGTAGCTTTCAAATGAGTTTCTTTTCGATTGCAACCCGCTTGGAAAGTTCCGTTCTGGATCACTGAGGCGTCCTCTCGGTTCAATCATTCCGTTTCCTCATTCTAATGAGAGAAAGATGCTTTCCGGGGGCGGGGGGGGGGGCTTAAAAAAGTGGAGGGCATCCCGTTTTGGCATACGCGCAACCTCGAAATGAGAAGCAGGAAACAGAATGGAGTGTGGAGAAAATTGGGAAATGCCTGGACGACGGGTCTCTGAAGAGTTCCCCAAAGTTCCTTAAAGGGTTGTTTGAGTTTGAAAAGCAAAGGCTGGGACTGGCAGGGGGCTCATAGTTTGAGGGGGCGGGTTGGAGGGGAGCAATGGGATGGCTGAAGGGTGTTGCAAAATGAGGCAGGATGCGGGTACCAGTCCAACCCCCCCTTCCACCTCTATTACTTTGTGTGCGTGTGTTTGTGCGTAATGTTCGTGTGTGTATTATATATATATATATATATATATATATATATATATATATATATATATATATATATATATATATATATATTACACATAAAAGATCGGTATGCAAAGTACTCGTATAAGTTCAAACAATGGGCTTGCTCGATGGAATGAAGGCGAAAAGTAGGTGGTATTGAAGTAAGGGATTGATGTAGTGTAGGTTTTCACATATTAAGCCAGTCTGTAAATAAGTAAAGGTGGTTTTTCAAGTCATCAATGACCTACTGATATATGTGGTACCATACTTGAATATATGCGTAGACTTGTGTGGACACTGTAGCTGAGTGTTAGTGAAATTATATTTAATGTTGGCTTCCACGGCCACTCATTTGAATATGGGTTCAGCGGTGTTCGCCCTTAGGGCCGTCGATCGTCTCTTATCGCTCCTGTAAGGACGACCCTTGAAAGCTTTGCCCTTTGCGGCGGTCCGTGGACTCGTCGTGTATCCTTTTGCCTGGAAACTTCCCTCTCAATCCCGTCGCTGCTCTTTAATGCGCGCAACAGATAATGGAGGCGGACACATCCCCTTTCAGATCCGACTGCATCGATTTCCCCATTTCGGTGGCCCCGTTGCCTCTTTCGATAGCCGCAGATCACGAGCATCGGCACCCCTAGTGTCCTCGCCAAATCCGTCTGCAGATCTGCCGTTGACCAGGTGTCGTGCGCTTCGATCGCATTCGGTGATCCTCCGGCAGCGAGTTCAGAATTCGACGGAAGGGAAAAATGTTGGGAGACTTTATTATGCCCTTAGAATGTCGCCCCACATCTACATCTACGTAATACCCCGCAAACCGCCGCAAGGGCGTGTGGCAGGGGGCTGTTAGATCACCAGCCGTGCTAACTAAAAACTGAACAAATCGGAGGCTTAACCGCGGAGTATTATCCGCAGGATCTCTTGGCTCTTCCGAATACCTGTTTCAGACCATCCTTAGTATTCTACTGAATCTTTGTAATGTTTACTGTGGACATGTATTAGAGGTTCCCATCTTGTTTTCCGACCGAATTTAATATCGGCTGTGGAGCAATTTTTATCCTCATCGGAGCAATTTTAAAGCATAGTTTTTAAATTATCTTTCGACTTTTTTAGGTCAGCATTATTTTAATACAATGACATTGTGTTTCATTCATTTATCACTTGAGGATTTTAATATGTGATGTAATATTTTATGAGGCAAAAGCATTAAGTAGATAGATATGGGATGAGAATCAATGTTAATAAAACAAAGGTTATGTGATTTTTCAGAAAGAAAAACGCTAAGATAAATATTAAAATATTAGTGCAAAAAATAGGGCAGGTAGAACTGTTTACGTATCTCGGAAGTGTTTTGGACCAACACGGTCCAAGTAGTAGGGACGTAAGTAGAAGAATTGCACTAGGCAAGGAGGCTTTCACAAGGAGGGAGTTGATGACGGGGACATTGAGTAGGGAGGTTAAGAAAAGATTTGTTACAACTTTGACATACGTGTGGAGAAGAATGTAGAAGGTGAAATGGACCGAAAGGAAAACAAATAAGGAAGTACTGGGTATGGTGGGCGAGGAGAGGGGTTTGTTGGAAGAAATGCTATGGAGGCAGGAAAAATGGATGAAGGGCGAATTGACCGGCAGTGGGATGTTGAGGACTGTAATAGAGGGGATAATCATAGGAAAACGAGGAAAGGGAAAGACTCATGGTAACGTGCGTTTATTAAGTATTAACCTTTTTACGGTAATAGTGGGTAGCCGGTAGTAGAGGGGAGAATGTTGGGCAAGCGAAGAAAGGGCAGGAACAGGATAGGGATGTTGGACGGGATGAAGAGAGGAAAGAAGTATACAGAGATTAAGAGGGACCTGATGTAGAGTAGGTTGCTGGATTGTGTTTTTTAGGAGTCACAAAATATTTATTTGATAGCTGTCTCCATCCAAAACCTACCTTATAAAAAATAAATAATATTATTCACGGCACCGGGAAAGAATTCAAAATAACTAATTGAAATAATGTGACGTATCTGACGAAACATACTTGTACACAAGTGCACATGCACTTAAAGAACTTGGACTTCACCCGGTTAAACTTGTTTGATTTACGTGTATATATAAATGGTATACTGAAATATTTTATGCTGACATGCTCGTATTTTAATTTCAGAAATTAATATTTTTTGTTACTTTAGTCTAAGAAGTCCGGTAGTTTTATTGACTCCGTCACGCACGCGTTTGGAGCTTTATTAAGGACCGCCATGTGTAAGCAACAGGGCTGCTCAATAAATATCGATTCTTATTTTTACGGAACGCTATTTAAGCGTGTAATTAGCTTATTGTGATGGAGTATATCTTGCTTAAGCACTTATAATGATAACTTGTGGAAATTAATGAAAATGTATATGTATGTAATATGTCGAATCGTTTATTAATTTCTCATCCAATTCTGATTAACGAATGTCGTTTCCACATGCAAATCCGCTTACTTTATTTTTCCATAATTAACGACCTTTTTCCCGACTTGTGTGCACGGAAGCAATTAAAATTTCGCCTCGTTTGTTAAACTAGTTGATATGTAATTTGGATGTATTTCACGATAATGCCTGCAGTGAAAACTCGTGTGTCCCTGCTTGAAGCTCTAATGTCGAATTAGTCAGTCATTTCCATTAATATAGATTAGTTCCTTCTTCAATACATCTGCGGTGATGAAGATACCCCATTTTTGGATTTTAAAAATTTTAATTTCCTGCATAGAATGAAGTTTTTTGCTCTTCCCGTGTTGATTAATTTACGGAACTCGTTCGAACATAAAATATTTCTTTGAGCGAACCGAATTAATTCTTTTGCGATAGTCTTAAGCTTTATTTTAGCTTTGCATATGATAATTGGATATTGCCGCGGGAAAACGAATTTTACGTTAAATATATTTTGTTTGATTGAATATTCATGAAAATATTTCATCATCGCATCACTCGCGTCACTCGGTGCCGTTAATCTAGTTGTTTATAGATTAAAATAAATAACAGGTAGGTACTTCATGATCCGTACTCGTCCGTGGGACGAAACGTAGTTCGTGCCTGTTCGTGTCGGTCGGAGAGGCGCTCGTGACGCTCGCATTGGGCATTGCCATTTGAGCCGAGCGTTGCCGAAACGTTTTCCTTCGTCGGATGAAAGGTCGGTCTCGGGGTACTTTTTTTCAAAATCTCAAGGAGCAGATTGATACGCAGATCATGTGCTCTGGTTATTCGATTGCTTTATGATGGCAATAGTGGCTAGATTATTACTGTAGGTAATCTACCGGTTAAGGTAGGTTTTAGGTTGGACAGAACTATCAAATAAATATTTTTCAACTCCAAACAAAACCCAATCCAGTAACCTAATCTACATCAAGTCACTCATCATGTCTGTGTACTTCCTTCATCCCGTCCAACATCCCTATCCTGTTCCTTCCCTTTCCTCGTTTGCCTAACATTCTCCCCTCTATTACCGTCTTCAACATCCCACTGCCGATCAATACGCCGTTCATCCATTATTCCTATCTATTGGTGAGTTTAAATTCGACTTCAGGAATTTCTATTACGCTTTAATCGGAAGAAGCGATTACTCTATGATTTCCTTATAGGTCAATATCATTTTTAATCAGGATAATGATTCATTGGGAAATGGAGAATTTGCAAAAGGAAAAGAACTAATGCCAGGTATGCTAGGTTGAGCGGAAAAAATAGTGAAGCATTCACAGTGAAGGACAGCGCTGTATAGATCTGACACTTGGTTTTTATGGTAACAAGATGAGCGTATATTAAGAGGCTGCGGAGAATTGGGCATGGATAATGGCGAAAATAAGTTGGCAGAAGGGGAGACCAACGGGGAAGTTTTGAATATGTTGAAGGGGGAAGAGAGGACGTTGTCAAGGGAAATAAGAAAGCAGCAGTGGGGAAAAGTGTGCGGAGAAAATCTTGAAAGGCAGTGAAAGAAGGGAGAATGTTGGTTAAGCCGGGAGGAGGGAGAAAACGAGGAGAGGGTTTTTACATCTCATGAAGAAGTTAGGAAGAGCTGAAGGAGGGAGTAATACGAGACGAGGAGTAAGGGGCAATTCTCGCAATAGGTAGAAGATAAAAGAAAAAGGTTTTATGGGACCATCTGAAACCTACCTTTAATAGTTAGGTTAATGCTAATGAATGGATGAATTAAATTTACGTATTGTATTAGTCGCGTTCAATAATGTTATATTTCCCAGGTTGAGCGATTATTTTCATCTAGTGGAACCGCCGCTTTTGGAAGGCCAAAACATAAGCCGCTCGGAGTCTCGCGCTTAATAGCAGTCTATTAATGATAATTATGACTGTTGTTCCCTCTCATTTTGCCCGGCGGAAAACTTCCCAAGGCATATTTTTCAATGCTAAGGCTTTCACGCCTCCCTTCTCCACCCCCGCCCCACCCCCCTTGATGCTGAAATATTAGCAAGTCGACATATTTCATGCACTAAATAATGAAAAAGGATACTCTCGTGAATCATTTGCCCGGGATCATTCAGCTCCTTTCATTATTCTCTCTCGGGGAAGGATTACCTCCCATGCTCCGCTTTTTGCGCTAACACTTTGAAGAATTTGCCATTTTTTTTCTTCGGGAATATTTTTTAAAATTTTCATTATTCCCCATACTCGTTTTCCCCCCTCCCTCTACCGTCGATTAACTCGGAGAGGAAAAGTGAGGTGGGGGAACGTCGCGGCGTTTTTTCACCTCGCTTGAATTTTTCAAAAACTCATTTTCGTGGATGCGATCTCCGCCTTAGCCCATTATTCAGGCGGTATTCCGTCATCTTCTGTGCTTCCCTTGCGCGCATAGCCGCCTTCCTTGTTGCTTTTGTTCTTTCCTCATCTTCATCCTCCGCGGCAAATTAATAAATCTTTCCGTCGATGCGCCGTTCTGATACTTCTTTCCATAGTCATCAGTCCTCAAATGAGTGAGTTAACGGCGCCAGGAGGGGCGGCGGCGATGCGGGAAGGGGATATGATAGAACCTGTCGTCGAAGCTCGTCCTCGCCTATGATTTAAACCGGAACACCTTGCTAAACAATGGCTGCAGAGTTATCTGATCAGTTGAGGGCTTTAAAAGGGATGGGAGTCAATCCGCGCAATATTTTCCACTTCGTCCTGTTGTATGCAAAAATAAATTCGAGCAGTGTTCATGGTAAAACGATTAATTATAAACATGTTAATGGGATATCCAGGGGTGTTTCATTTTTACTAGTTTGCATTGATGTCAGTTAGCTTTTCATTAATACCGGCCGGATTTCGGTGCTCTCTCGCGGGGATAAACCATTTTTTGGCTTCATTTTGGCTCAGTAATTTGAAGTTAACCTTGCAAATTCCTCATCATTGAAAAAAATCTTTCCTTTGTATTTTTTATTTTATTTTCATATCAAATTCTATATTTATCATGCCTTTTCGCGAGAAGCGACGTTTTCAATTTTTTTATTACATTTTGTGTGGTTAAGGGAACGATTAAGATGCGAGTTTTATTTTTTTCGCACGACCAAAGGTACCCAGGTGTTCAGAGCGTTCGACTAATAACCCATATCTTCGGGTTCAAAATTCTTGTTCCGGCTCTGTCTGACTTGAGTCCTAAGTCCAAACCCTGCGATTTTCTGATTTCTAGAACTAGCTTCCTGGGTGATTGATGTGTGATTTCTCTCGCAATCTACTCGTTTGTTCGGGTGAACTCTGCCGGCACCTACGAAAATCAGCCTCCAAGAGTACTAAAGCATTATGTTGTTAGCTTATCAGCAAAAGTGTCAACGTCGCCCGCCACTCAGTTGTGCCCATTGAAAAACTTGGAGCACAATGACTAAATGGAGCTCCATGAAGTACTGGCCTTGGTGGGAACAAGGAGAAAGTTATGGGGAGAAATCCGAAGGAGGCAGGAAACATGGACGCAGAGCGTTTTGATTGGCAAAGAGATGTTGAGGATATCGGTGGAGGGGAGATCGTTAAGGGTTTGGCAGATAAAAATAATAGGAATCTTGAGAGGATTGAAGGGAAATATGCTGAATTAAAGAATGGTTTCAAATGAATGTGGACGTTCGGTTGTGGCTAGTTTGGCAAGGCATGGCAATATGGCGGCGTTCAGTTTGTGTTAATCCAAAATCCACCATAAACTGTAGTCGACCAGAATCAATCTTACATATTTCTTGTAACCTGATAGGGTTTCCCGAAATGTTATCCCCGTTTGGTTTCTGAAATAGTAGCAATGAATATACGCAATTTTTATATACCGCGTAGACATGATAGAGTAGGGGACAGTTATAGGGAGATTTTCAATGAAAGCAAGACTAGTGAATGCAAGTAATTTTCATTGACAGTTGGATATTGGAGACTGATTCAAAGGAGGTGATGTTAATCAAGCAAGGCGTAGGGAGGAAGAGAATGTTTCTATGAATGAATGAAGGAAGGTTCGAATTATGCGGCAGAGATGAGGAAGTATTAATTTTAGCGTATGGTGCCAAGTTGTGTCGTGCTAAGTGACTGATAGTCGCGGACTTCCTGTCGTCTGGCTCCTATTCTTGACCTCACTGGCATGGGTGACCCTAACAGAGGCAATTGTCATTGCTTCTACTATCACAAAAGTTCTAGGGGTCATCAAAACGCACAAGCCGAAAGGTCTTGGTTGTAGTCCAATGTGCGTTTTTTATTAAATAAATAATATTTCTTGCCACCGAATGCATTTTGATGAAATTAATTGCGTTGTTAGAAGCCAACTGAATTTTATTGATCAAAGTTTCATACATTTAGACATCGCTAATAACAACTCAAGTGCTGTATGAGGATGCTTAAGAACACATGGACGGATAAAAGAAGAAATGAGCAAATATACAGAAGGATAGACGAAGAACGGACCTTATGGAACACCAAAGAGAAAAGGAGAATCAGATGAATTGGCCACACCCTGAGGCACAATAGAATCGTGAAGAAAATAATAGAAGGAAAAATAGAGGGAAAAGTCCCAAGAGGAAGGCCAAGGGATGGGACATATAAAGAACATCACATTGCAAAGAATACCAGGAAATAAGCCAATTAACATCAGATAATGTAAGATGGAGGGCCCCAGTCCACCAATCTTAGGATTGAACGACCAATGAGAATAATGTAAAAAGGCTTTGGCATGGGTCATCGTCAACCCAACCTCATATTCGTCACACTGCACCATGTAATAAAAAAGTGCTTCATGAAATTGCGGTATTAGGGGAACGCGAGGTTACTATTAGACCGTGCGTTTCCAACGGGTGTTTTTTTGCTCTGGTTTTGATAATAATTAAAAGTTATAATTGGGACGAGATTGAGACTAGGCAGTCCATTCCTCCACTTAACCTCTAGACATAATGATAGCACTCAGGGTCCTATTCCTTGATATCTTAAGCGCTTTCTTTTGGGAAAACCCATCCCTTTTGTGTCTTGCTTCCCTTCATTCCCTGCATTTTTACCTTGTTCGCGCCATAGATTACAAATTATGCTGTCCAAAATTACTCCCATTCTTTTCTTTCCTTCCGTAGCTGATTAAGTATGATTTATTCATTCTATCAAAACGTTGAACGTCCAAATTCAACTGCAATCTTTTCTTCTCAAACAAACATGTCCGGAACGTAGGCATGCATTGAGAGTACGAAATAATTATTCGCGATAACTAACAAGTTGATACTTGCTGGAAAAAGTGGCCTGACTGCATGTTAGTTTCTTGAAGTCTCTCTGTGAAGGGTAAATTAGTTTAATGTCTCTTTTAATCATCGTATCTGATTGGCATTCGTCCTTTTCCATTGTCTGTAAATTCTTTGTATCAGTATTTTAAATGAGTCTGGATTCTCTGACCTGATTCAAAGTGCATAGCCTTCTGTGTCATGGGCCCAGATGAATGTTTGTACAGCTGCAACTTCACTCGCGTCCTCGCAGGCACATCCGCCCCCGGCACCAATTCGCTTCGCGCTTGGATTGCTGCACGCCGATGGGTTTCGGAGACCCAAAGGGGCGCAGCCGACCGGGAAGATGTAAACTTTGAGTGAACGTTTTCGAACTAATGTTATATGCTTTGTGTTATTTCTCTATCGGAGTGGAGTGTTGAATATGTTCCTAGGTTCATGCGTTGGACATTATAGACTCATTTAAGTGTGGGACTTAGAATTCGTTGCATTAGACCTCACTCCTGATATTAATTTAAGTTGTGAGGCACTGAAGAGAATAATTCGTAGTATTGTCTTTATCAGTTAACTAAAGATTAAGGTCGCTTTTGGATGGACACAACTACCAAATAAATATTCTGTGACTCCTAACAAAACATAACCCAACAACCTACTCTACACCAAGTCACTCTTCATCTCTGTGTAATTCCTTCATCACGTCCAACATTCTATCCTTTCCTCATTTGCCTTACAATATCCCCTCTATTAACGTCTTCAATATCCCACTGTCGATTAATTCGCCCTTCGTCCATTTTTCCTGCCTCCTTAGGATTTCTCCCAACAATCCCCTCTCCTCGCTCACCATACCCAGTACTTCCTCATTTGTTTTCCTTTCGGTCCATTTCACCTTCTCCATCCTTCCCCACACCTACTTTTCAAAAGCCTCCAATCTACGTCTATCTTCCTGCTTCAGTGACCACGTATCTTCGCCGTTCGTAACTTCGCTCCATGTCAAAGTTTAGACTAGTCTTTTCTTAACATTCTTAATCGACGTCCCCGTCATCAATTGCCTCCTCCTTGTGAAAGACTTTCTTCCTAGCGCAATTCTTTTCCCTAGGTCCCTACTACTTTGACCGTGTTGGTCCAAAACACTTCCGAGATACCTAAACTGCTCCACCTGCTCTATTTTTTGCCCTCTTATTTTAAGTTATTTTACTGAAAAAGTAATGTTCGTAAAGTCCAAGAGAATTAGGTGGCTCATATGGAAAGTACGAGTGTATCCGAGGCAAGGAAGGTGACATTGATGATGCATACGAGATTTTAAGTTCACTTAGGTGCAAGAATGTGAGGTAATTCACATTTTTTGGTAATTTGAACATCCCCGCAATCGTTTTCAATCGGTTGTTGATCATTTACACCTAAGAATTCATTCCGTCCATCAATTCGTAATTATTTGTACGGGTGCCTCTTGATCCAAGTCGATCGCTATTCAGGTGATCACCTGAAGGGTTCTCCGTGAATGCACTGGCGGATTTTCTTAGTATTTACTACGGTGAAATTGGGGTTGAACACATTTTTTCGTTGAATATTGATTCACAACGGACATACGAGTAAAGATAGAGGGGTGGCACTGGTTCATACATGCATATAAGAAGGAACTTTTAGGTCTCAATCACGCCCAAATGAAGACCTCTATCCATCTATCTATCGATCTATATACACATCGGAAGAGAAAATCCCCCATATGGCGAATAAATATTCATTCACATGGAAATAGATATAAGGAAAGTGGATAGGAACACACATAAAGGACGAACACACACATATATATATATATATATATATATATATATATATATATATATATATATATATATTATAATGTCGTATGAATGCTTTTCTACTATCCTTTCCCCTTCTTGTGTCCCGTCTATTTCTCCTTGGGTGGGTGAAACAGCTCCATAACGCATCTATCAGGCAACATCTATCGGAGCACTTTGGCGCTTTATAAGATCGCAGATCTCAATGTAAATCAGGTTTCCTTATTAGCTCAACTGGTAGAGCAACCGCCCGGAAAGTCAAAGGTCCGTGGTTCGAATCCCGGATAAGGAAATATTTTTACATATGTGATCTGCTTAAAACCGCCTTCCCCACCTTTCCTGTGTTGGTCTTTTATGTGTTTTCCTATCCCCTTTCCTTATATGTCTATTTCTATGTGCCAAAATAATATTGGTTCGCCGTATGGCGGGATTTTCAAGCTTTATATTGAACAGTACTTAATGGTGGATGAAGTTTTCTCGGGTCTTCCACCGGGTCAGGGGTTCCATGTTGGCCGACGTTTCGATGCCCGACTCGTGCATCGTCCTCAGGGTTGATGATTGCCACTCTGTTTTTGGCCGTCTTATATACCTGCGCTCTCGGGTTCAGGTGGCTTCTGATTGGTCGCCGGGTCATTGTGCTCTGTGCCTTTCTCTTTTTACCAGCATCTTCATCCAGCAAATACGCCGGGAAAGCACCAGATCTTAGTACTTAATGGTGGTTATCTTTGCCCTGGCGGCGTCGTATTTGTGATCACAGCCGGTCCTGTGAAGTAATATTTTTAGAGCGGCGATAAGTCAAGGATGCAAAGGATATTTCTTCGTGTTGGGGAGACGGGGCCGAGAATTGATCGCACAGCCGGAGAACCTGGTTTCGGGTTTCGCAAAACTGGAGGTTTATTCACCGGGGAAGTCCGTGGAAATGATGAGAGTTGTAAGGTCGGGAGCAGCCGATTTTCTTTTAAGGGCGTTCCGGGGCTGGGGGGAGAGGCAAAAGGGGCCGGGCGGGCGGGCGGGGGTTGAAAGGAAAGGGGAGTCTCGTGGGGAGGGGTGGGGTGTTTCCAGGGGTGGGTGGTCCAGGGGCGTGGCGCTCCTGCGGGAGGTGCGGAGGAAAAAGGTTTGTGATAATGCTCTTTAAGGCCCACCCTTAAAATTTCCGTTAGGCTATAAGTTGGGAAGGGATTAACGCGTAAGATGTATGGAATGGATAGGTGGTGGAAGGAGTTAGGCTCGCGGGTGGGGGGAGGATACCCTTTTAGGGCTATATTAAGACGCCTGGATGCTTGAGTAGGTTTTTGGTAGGTGAGGGATCTTTTTTGGCAGTTTGATGCCCTGCTCTCTCTCTCCCTCTCTCTGTCTCTCTCCTTCCTTTTCCCCACCATTTCCCTATACTCCCCGTTTCCAATATTCTCCTCTCTTCATTATACCCTTCTCATTCTCACGCTTTCCGTTCTGGAGGTTTCTAGATCGATCCGAGAGCACCTCAATGTTACAAAAACACGGTTTACTGTATACATCGTTATTTGATAAAGCATCGGGTGAGAATAAAAAGGCGTTTTGGGTGAATGCGAAGGCCAGAGAGTAATTGTTAGATAAGTCGGTGAGGAGCGGGCATTGGCGTGGGGACCGCGAGGTAGAGGAAAAAGCGAAGGGAGGAGGTTTAAGGGAATGTAGCGGGATCTTTTGGGAATGTTGCGGGAATGGGGGAGTGGTTGGTGAGAGAGGAAGAGTTTAAGGCGGAGGAAACTTGTACGGCACGAATGAGAATGGGAATGAATGGCGGAAGGTGCATTACGAAAAAGGCGTTTGTTCTGTTCTGAAATGGTAATAAATCCGACAGTGTTTTAAAAGAGTGCTGAACCTGGGTCATACAAAAACAGTAGACATACTGGTGTTTTTCAGTGTTTTTTCTCGTGAGAAGTCAAGCAAATTGGAGTGAATAACATCTGGAGGATTTTTTACTGCCCACCTTAATGTGAAAGTCACTCTTGTTTTTTTTTAATCCGAATCGTATTTACGTTAGGTTTATTCGTAGGTAAATTGTTCGTTAGAATTTGAGGGGAATTGCAATTGGTCAAACATAAGAAGGCCACATTTCAGAAATATTTTTTGAAGGATGACCGACTTCAAAAGAGTAGTGGTCTTCCGGAGGGGATTTTAAAACCGAGTTTTTTTTCTATTTGCTCAGAACACGTCTTCTCTTGCCTTGCTAGTCATAGGTTCACGCTGAACCCTCGTGAATAAAATGTGTTTCGTATTTAGCTCAAGCACTCTGAAATGTTTTCTTCTCCCTTTTACACTTGCAACTTTGCCGGGAAATCTCTTTACTCGGAGTACTCTCGGATACTTTTCTCATTTTCCGTTTCTTCACTTATAAATTATAAAGGCCTTCTCTTAATGTCAGTTTATATTGTTGCAGTTTGTCCTTGTTCCAAATTCGTTATATATGTTTTCAGTATTGCCTTCGTCGGACATGAAATCCATATCTGTGAAGTGGCCGAGTGGTTAAGGCGTCTGACTCGAAGTCAGATTCCCTCTGGGGGCGTAGGTTCGAGTCCTACCGACTGCGGATCTTTTGGCCCGCTTCGGTGGCGGTGGGGTGACGTCCTCCTCTGCCAACCCAAGTGTCACGTGTTCGATTCCCGCCTGTGTGGGTTTTCTTCCACCTTGGGATTGGGTGTTTGTACTCGGCTCCATTGATGTCACTGTTAATCGTCCGACCAAAAAGTGCTAGGCTTAGGCCAAAGGGCTAAATAAATACAGCCCTTTCGTTCTCACCTACGTCTTTCCCATGATATTTCATTTCACCCCGCCCGAAATCACCCCGCCTCCACCTCCGAAAGTAGTCTGGATCTATTCTGCGGGCAGTTATGTTAAGCAATCCATCTCGCTCATGCGCTCTAGTATTCGCATGGGTTAGTTGGTGAGCAGCGTAAAAGGACAGGTGGCCTCCGCCGTAGCTCATGAGAAGTGCCCCACCTGTTCTTTGCGTTGAGCACGCCCGCGCTGATTGGTTGAGCGGGAGTTGGGCTTAATTTGGCGGAAGACGTCCAGTTCTATTCCCGCTTCCTACTTTGCGTAGTGCTCCGTGGGGTATACCTCCTGTTATTGAAGATAGCATGTGTCAGTTCCTTCACTTCGAATGAGGTTCGGTTGACTGCCACATCTTTTGAAGGACAGCATTGACGGTCTTGTTTTATTTGTAAACACGTTCACGCCCCAGTTGGACGTCGGAAATGGAGTCAATCTGGATTTCCTATCCCGATCATAACCTAACTCGCGTGCACGGTAGTTGTTCAATCCAATCAGTTATTGTTTCGGATTGATATGTGGTCACCGTTTTCTGTTTTGTTGACAGTAAAAGGATGCCTAGTTGTTGAGTTGTAGGGACAGTCGTCTTGATAATTGGTGGTATTATCAATGGCAATGGAGAGGATAACACAGAGAGACTAAGCGGAATGAAAATGGTGTGGAAGCTATCAGAAGACAGAGCTGCCGACGGCAAGCAGTTCCGGCACGGGTTTAAAGAAACGATTGATTAAATTTTATGCATGGAGTGTTGTTTTCTGCGATTCAAGCTTGAACGATAGAAGTAGCAGTAGTATTTATGGCAGGCGATCGACAGCTAAGGTCATTAGGGGTCGATGGGAAAGGAGGAAGGGTGGAGAGAAACCCTGCGTCGGCATTAGCGTACTCTTGTCGAAGGGCGCCAAGGGGTCCACAGTTTGACGTCCCATCCGACGGACGGCGTACTCAAAGTGCTCTCCACAAAGTACCCCAAGTACATTAGATCGGGATGCCATTGAAAAATATCTGTCACCTCCAAGATTCCAATCCGGGTCCTTTCGGTGTGAATCCATTACGTTAGCCACCTCACCATCCCGATCCCCTTGAAAGATAGGAACAACAGTCTAAAGAAGTTTGGAGACGATGGAAACGTGATATGGCCGAAGAATCTATAAAATTGAATTTGTAACGGAGGAAAAAGTACTACAATAGAATGGTGGGCAAAGGGAAAGAAGGTTATGGAGGACGTTTACAAAGGAAGAGGAAAGTAATTGGGCGCGTCCTCGACACGAACGCTGGCAGCAGATCATAACTCCGGGAAACATGGAGATGGAAATACGAAAATACGTGTATACAGAGAGTAAGGCCAAGGATTAAGGACGAAAAACAGGCGGCGCAAGATGTCAGTGCAAGGAGCTGTGAGGAAAGAAAGAGATTGGTCGCCTCGAAGAGTGGATGCAAACCAATCTTAGTTTGGACAACCATTGAAGATGATGGAATAATGGAGACGCGAGTCATTCAAAGCAAGAGTTCATTTGGTTTTACTTTCGAATTCTTTTTCTGTCTTTTTTGGATGTTTTATTTGGTTGAAATCTGCATCATGATTACTTCAGTGCAGTTTGAAGGTTTCACGCGTAATTTAGGGATATTTGGCACGAGAGGGTGGTATCATGGTTGCCTTAGTGGTCGTCAACATTATTCTTGCATGCGACCGGATTGTCGACTTCAGGAGGGAGGCCTTTAAACCCTTCCCCTCGGGTGATGTTAGAGCAACAATACACCGCGCGAGGGGCGCATGGGAAGCAGCAGTCAGCTTCCCGGGGACGGAGCCAGCCAATGGGACATCGCCATCCCTCGTGCACGGAGCTCGGGGCGAGTAAGTGGTGACCTCTGTTGCGCTAAGGTGCGAACCCGTCCTCGGAGGCACCCCCGCCGCGCCTCTAATCTCCCGCGCTCCCTTTCCCGCCAGATATTATCCTTCTTCCAGCTCGTCTTCCTGGACCCCCACCCCGAACCCATCTCTCATCCATACAGATTCCAGGCTCTAATCCGCACTAACTCCGTCTAACTCTTTGGCGTACTTAACCCCCGCCCGCCATCTCCAGTCTACGCCCTTCTCCACACTTCCTTACTTATCGTTCTTTCGACACCAGAAGAGTTGAGGTTTAAGGGAATTCGTGAGTTCCCTCCGGAGGAGAAACCGCCCAACCCCCCACACACCCACCCTTGCCGTAAACCCCCTTCCTCTCCACCCCCAAGACCCCCGCCCACATGTTCCATCGACCAAACCCTTCACTCCCTCCGCCTTTCGAAATCCTCCTTGCGTCCCTTGCTCCTTTCGCGCTACGCTAATGGATGTTGGGTTCGGGAGTAGTTTTTAACGGAGGGAGGATGGGAAGGTGAGGGTGGGAATGGGGTTTTCGGGAGGGGTGTATGTGTGTATGCGTGAGTCGGTGCTTTGCCGGAAGAATCCAATTAAAAACGATGTTTGGGGGGTGCGAGTCGAGGGGTTGGGGGTGGGGTGGGTGGGTTTCGAGGCGTCAGGCGCAAATTTCACCTCCCACGTAAGCTAGGTTAATAACAATGGCGAGCGAAATAATTACGGCCGTCAATCTTCATGTGTTCCTCTCTATAACATGGCGTTCCGAAGTGAACACCACCCCCTCCCCCCGGCCCGGGGAGGTTTATCCTTCTCCCCGGCGGCCCATGGAATGCGTGCTGATGCATTTCAAACGGAGCGCACGTTATTCGGGTTTGTCCCAGCCAATTTGTCATTCGCATTTCAAAGATTTAAGTGTGTCTTGTTTTTATGTTACACATTTTTCGTTTTTATTTTCCTTCAAGTTGGGAATGTATCAAATTCGCTTTAAATGATTTTTTTGTGAGAAAGCAATAACGAACTGGATGATAAATTGATGGAAAATTCCCACATTTTCAACATACCTTTTCAAAGTCCACAATGCATTGAAATAGCAGGAAACATAACATAGTTCTGCTGGATAATTTTGAATGACGGTAGAAAATGATACGTTTTATAGTACAGTCATATTCGTAAAAATCATGCACCTTAAAAATATTATATTAATTATGTTTTACATCTACTTTGGTAGTAATAGTACCGGAATGAAATATTTTTAACTATATTAATGTGTGTGTCGATGTAATGCATGTGGTCTTCTACAACGCATGTCGTATGAAATCGGTCTCAAATTGACTTAAAATTTGCGAGTCTAGATTTTGCTCTGCAGGGCGTGACGAGCGAGAGTGTGTTGGACGTAGGTTGTGGTCTGGCGCCACTCGAGAGAACCATTCCCGTCGACGCCCAACTGACATTGAATTAATTATTTTCCACAGCTTGAAAAATGTGTAATTTAATGAACTTGCTTTTTTAAAATGTTTGGTGTTAATTGTTCTCTGATGGAAGTCCCACGAAGATAAAACAGAAAGTAACCTATTTCCTGGCATCTGAATGGATTTGCAAATCTGTGTATGACTGCCTATTGTTCAATAAGTAACTTTCTAATCAAGACATGCGATGGGATACTGGAGATTGTGATAGAGGTAACAATTGTGAGAAAGCTGGAAGCAGGAAAAGAATGAGCGCTTGGGTAGGAGTTAAGAGAGCTATAGAGTAAACAGAGTTAACAAATGAATTATTGTAATTTGTTGTATGCGGTTAAATTATATCAATTACTTTTCAGTTGGGGTAAAGTTGTACACAATTGTGTTGTTCCATGGTTTGTCAAAATCCTACTCGGTGCTGGAAGACTACTGCTAAAAATAATAATATCTTGGGAACTGATGCCTCATAAAAGATGGAATTATAAGGAATGGTATCAACGTACTGTATTTGTAAACTTTAATCATCTGTATATTATTCCTCTCACCGTACACTGGCGCCATAGTTCAATAGTTACCCCCAGTCCAGGTTTTGTTAAGCGTATTAATCAGTTATAATTTTTTCCATGTTTTCCTCGTATACACACCATTCATCGAGGGGAAAGGCTAATTTTAAAAAATAAGCGAGAGAGACAAAAGAAAAAGTGAACATTTTGTTATGGATTTTAAAGCAACTGTTGGTTAAAAAATTAAATTAATCACATAGTGAGAACTGAGATATTGTGATAATTTGAAGGATATGATACAGTGGAGAATCTAAGTTTAGGAAAGAAGTGAGAGGGTTCCTTTCATGAAGTTTCATTATTACGTTTAGCGATATATTTTACGGTAATCAAGTTGAAAAAAGGGTCATTCATGCAGTTTATTGAGCCAAGAGGCGGAAAACGACTGCCGCGAGGGCAATATTCTTTGGATATTCTGAAGAGTGCTCGTTTTAATGATCTTCAGAATCCGTTTAGAAATTCTTTCGAAGTATTCGACCGCTTGGTAACGCACTCCCTAAGAACAAGTGGCCTCGTGTTCCTATGGTTCAGAGTTCCCGCTCCGGCCTCGCATCGGGGTCCAGGTAGGGTGGTCATATCGCCGAGGCAATCTCCAGCTGTCACCCCGCGTCCATTGTCTTGCCCCGTTGCTGCACCGATCCGCCCGGAATTCCCGGGTGCCGCCGCCCTTCCTCGCTCTCTCTGCGCTCAACCGACGTTCCATCCCCAACTCGGCTCAACTTACTGGCTTTTCTTTTCTCCTCGAATTATTCTTTTTTTCGTGAGAATTTTTAAATTATTTTGAAGCTCCACTCATAAGAAACTCCCCTCCGGTCATCTGATCGGAAGTCCGATTGTTGTGGAAGTGCCCTCTTCCCCATCGCCTCCGCCCCGCCACTGTTTTCCCCTTTCACTCGCGGCAGACCTGCTGATTCGGTCGTTTGCGGTTCTTCCTGCGAGATCTACCTCGACTCGCTGGCAGCCAGTCAGGTGCTTCGCGTCTCTTTGCATTCATTCTACACTTCCGTGCGTGTTGACTAAATCATCTGCTTCGTTTTTACTGATTAAAATTATGAGATTCAAACTTCGTGCAAACGTTTTGGATACCATTGCGCAAGTTGCGTAACTATTCCGATGAAAAAAAATCTTTTAGTTTCTCATGCACTTGGCAAGGTCTATAATGATCAGTGACCAATGCCAGTGGGCAACCATTGACCCTAGCGAGAATATGAGTACATACAGGTCCAATTTCCATGTAATTTTTAGCACACTTAATTGATAGACACCAAAATTATAAATTTGAGTCGACCTCTTGAAGTTCATTGATTTTTTGCAATGAAAAAAATGTAAGTCTGAAATCTCGATCGCGGTGTTGAATCCTTTTCCAGATCAAGACGGGATGCATGCATGCCCGAAATATTTTATTAAAATTCGACTCAATTTGCAAAATCTTTTCTGGCCAGTGCGTGTGGCTCGCTCGTTGGCAGGGAAACATTCAAATTTCAATGAAGCGCTTAATGAACACAAAAGTTTTGCAGCACGGCGAAAATGAGGGTTTTAATTTTGTTGTGGCCATCAGCAACGGTGAGTTTCAGACCAACGGTTCTACGGCGTGTGGCAGGGAAGAATGAAAAATATCCTAGAAGCCGGAAGTGTAGCTGGAATTGAGCTAATAAATAATTTTTAACGATAATACCAGGGTTTTCTGGTCACTCTCGCGATGTTCCATCTCACTGGACAACGGTCCCTCTTGCTTTGCAGTCGGTGCATTCAGTCTGGAAGTGGACATGAAGATCCTGGAAACAACGGCAGCGAAACCGCCGTCTATCCAGGGGCATCAACAAGGGACCGACGAAGCTTTGGTGTTAGGGCTGCGTTAGGTTCGGTGTGATTCAATAGGTGATGTAGCAGGGGCATAAAGCGTATTTTGAAGTATAATGCAGTCGTCCATTAAAATTAACAATCAACGACAAAAGACGTGACCATATCATTGGAGGGAGGTATCAGGAAGGTCTGAATATTCCATAAGTCGAGGTGAAGGATAGAATATGTATCTAGCCAATGTAAACTTAAGTTAAAAACTGAGGAATTATTTTCAGAGTCTGATTTCATAAATGACCACCCGACTACATGCTATAGGTTCTTTCGCTTCGAGGTAGAAAGTAAGGTAGCGACGGCACTTCAGATTGATGAAAGGCGCACTATCTCCCCTTTGTACTAATGGCAAAGAAATTGTTGAAAGTCCATTGTAATTGATACCTGTTAGGTCTTTCTATGGGATTAATACTATCAATTTCATCGGCATCATTCTTTATCTCTTTGGCAACACCAGTTCCATGCACTACACCTTTCACAATTTCACCTTAAACAAAAGCGATAGCTTGAGTCCACCGTGCTTTTCCAATTTTCCTTTTCGACGCCATCATGTCGGTTCTACGTGTCGCTCAGATAACGTTTGATGGAGCCTAACGGCCGGTTACGCGGCAGCACACGGGGCCTGTCACTCATTCTTGTGAATGTAGCGTTGATGTGGGTCGGCTTCTATGGACAATGGCTCTTGTCTTATGTTTCCGCCCGAGTTGATACGAGTGCCGTCGCCCCTTTGAGATTGGGGCATTGATCACAGCAGCGCGGGACCGCTCGAAGCCCTGGTTGTGTGGTGACAATAACTGGCTCAGACGGCATCTATGTTTTTACCAGAACGAGAATCTTCTCTTATTCGCAAAAAAAAGCCCACATACGTATTCCAAATTTGAAACGTTTGAATTATTGCGTACCTCAGAGGCATTCGCTGCTGTTTCTTGTGACATGCGTATGTTTCACATTCTTATGGCATTAATATCATACAACCCTGGTGCGACACTAGGAAATTAGAATTCAACTTAAAAAAGTACGTAGTGTTGAATTTTTGGAGAAAGAGCAATTCCCTCCTGAACGCATACTGCATTGGAAACACCGCTGGTTAGGCCTCATTTAGAATATTCTTCTAGTATATGGGATCCTCGCGAAGTTGGATGGACACACACCAGACTAATTTTCATCCGAATATGACTCCACCGCGGTCGGATAATGTTATTCTGTTCCCTTATCGTTCGTGGAAAATGACTTTTTAAATCCAGTATTCTTAATCGAACAAAAGCACATTTGTGTCTCGGATGGCCTACCCTTTCGGAAATCGTGCTGATTTTTCTTTTATGACTCCTGATTATCGAGGTGTCTCAAAGTCGAACTTTTTGTGCCATAGTCTAGCATGAAATGGATGTGAGGGAAATAGCTTTGTAATTACTCGGTTTGTCTCCGTTTTTCATTATTGGTGTTACGTTAGCCGTTTTACAATCTCTGGGAACCTAGTAATCCACCAGCGACTTCTTAAATATTATTTTTAGATACGGCGTAATTTTTTAAGCTAGATCTTTAAAGATACCTGTGAGTATTACATCTTACCCGGAGGATTTATTAGGCTGAATATTTGTCAGCAATCTTTCAATTCCATAGTATTTGAACATTTGTAGTCAAGTCCGTATATTGAAATATTCCATATTTCAAATGTTGACATCGGTAGACCGGCACGATTGGGTGAGCTATCGGAGACATTCGGTGAGACATTGGTGAGAACGCTTTGATAGAAGGAATTTAATAAGTTATCCTTTTCCAAACTCCTGATTACTCTTTCGCCTTTTCGGGTGAATTAACAGTTTACTTATTTCCCAAAACTTCTCTGACGTACCACCAAAGTGCTTTCGAATTCTTTCCAAATTTCCGCTAATCTTTTCCTTTTGAATTTGCTAAACACACACACATAAACATACGTCTACTTATGCATATACACATGCGTATACGAGGTTTATTTTGTTTTCGTAAGTTTTCTTACTTGCTGGAGTTAATATTTGCAGCGTTTACTGCTCGCGTGGTGGTGACTATTTGTCACAATTGCAATGTTTTACCTTGGTGTTCGCTGAGTATTCAGAGAACGGAGCGGTACTATCACCTGGATTTATTCTGCTAACAAATCATCTATTTAATTGATCAGCATATGTTGACCTCATAGAGTGGGGATTAAGAGGGGGCAATGAGTTATTTATTATTAGAAATACCCTCGTAGCCGTTGTAGCGCAGGATCTTTCTTCTTTGGCTCACGATGCAAGAAATTCTGATACTGAGATTTGCAGACATTCCGTTTCTATCACATCGCTTGTCCAATTTCGACGCCGTTGGGTTAATGTGTGCCTCAGTACAGTACAGTAATCATGTCGCCTGCGCACATTCTTTTAAGGAACCTATACGCTCCGCACTTAGGAGTCGTCTATTTTGTGGATACTCTGTGTCCTGAAGGGTACGATTATTTGTTTTGTCTATCGTAAATCATTGGGCTTTTGACGAGTGAAACTTGAGCTACCCGTTAAACGGCATCAGTGATTTAAATGTGTTAATTTCACTGATCGATTACTCATGTTCACCCATTTCTTTCCGAATCATCTGTAATATTGTGTTTATACCTAATGTTCATTGGCTTCATCGTCATCATCTTCCACCAGGCCATATTCAACGCTACGGCAATTAGTTCTAAACCGCCAAGTATACGCTGCCACAGTGTGTATTGTCCTGTTTGTCTTTATAATATTATGTCACCGGTTTGCAATATTGTCGTAGAAACACTCTTCATAATTTTATCCTGCATCCCCATTGTCCACCTTCTTGCTTTTTCATTTATACTATCGTTTTTCATCTTCCGTTTGAAATTATAAACCATATTAATCGATAATATTTTTAGATTTGTCTTTATTTTTATGAAATATGTCTTTATAGTTTTTTTGGCTCAGTAGGACGTGAAATGGCAAAAGGATTTTAGTTACCGATTGATAAAATACCAAAATGAGCGTATATGGTATAATGCATCATAACTCTGATGTTTCACGCCTGAATTCACCTTATTTCCGGTGGATGTTAATAGCTTTTCCTTTATTTGCTCATACTATTGGATTCTTACTGTTCCCATGTCGCAATTATTGTTAAGCTGGAGCCGAATAATTCTTATGTAAGCAGATAAAGTCGTTTCAAAAATGAGAATCCCACGTAATTCCATTTGTCTTAGTCGAGTTTCCGGCCGGGGGCCCGATTACTCTCGTGGCGTTTGTCATCGCCGTCAGATGTTCTCTCTTGTAAATGATTGCAATAGAGAGCTAATGGGTGGGAGAGCGGGGAGCACTTAAAAATGAGTGGGTCACGTCCTTTTGTTTGGTGCTTCGTCCCTTATATTGAATTTTGTCCGGGTAACAGCTCATACGAGTTTCGTTCCCCGCGTAATCTTGCTGCAATATACGCTTTTAATATCGCAGCCCCAAGTTCACGGAGTCTGACGTGCATGCAAGAAATGTTGTTTTCGGAGTCCCTATTCCTGGGCAATATCCTGTGTTCCACCCTAATGTTTTTTCAGTCCTGAGAATCAGCGCATATCCGTCAAATGCAATCGCCCGTGATTTTTATCATGAGCGCGGGCTTAGAGATGAGGCGACGCGACCCCTCCCCCTCTGTTTTATATCTCACTCTCCGGCCGGGAAATAAAAAAGGAGACGTGATGATGGGGTAAGAGCATAGCCGTGCATATCTCCAGAGGAGTAATTTCGTCTTTCCCACATCCTTTTCACCCTCCTGCGGTACTTCGGAAGTGGCCGTTTCCCGCGCCGGTTTCCTCGACTCCCTTCCTGCTTCCTCCTCCTCCTCCCTCCATCCCTCCTCCTTCCCACCTCTACGACACCCCGATGCCTTCTAACCCCGACCATCTGAGCCTCGCAGTAACCTCCCCACCCCACCGTCGTCTCTTTCCCCTCGAGGGAATGTGCTTCTGTGTTTGCGTGAGCGCCTGGCTTTGTGCGCTGCAAAGGATTTTATTTCATCCCTCTCTATATTAGCCCCGCACACCGTTGCAATCCCGGGTCGTCTAAGTTGGATGTGCGATTCCATTTCATGCAAAACTGTCCCACAGGATTGCGGCATGTGCCGACCATTTTAGTTTCTTTCCCAGTATTATTTTTATTATTTTTTTTAAAGTGTTAATATTGTTCCGCATAATCGCAGAATGGTGCATATATGCTTCGTCGGCACTTGAGTCTTTTCAGAGTGGTGATCGTTTGGAAACAAATGCTCTAATTAACGTCCTGGGAACTTAATAAACATGTCTCCCTAACAAAATTACATACTCTAATTTTTTATGCTAGAATTGAAGTGTATATATGACACTCTTGAGAGAAATGATGGCATTCTTGTAGATTATTGTTTATCGTTATGTAGACCAAAAATATTGCACTATCGTGTGTCCGCCGTAGGCCTACCTTAAAAGGTTTGACCTTTTCTGGTTACATTATTCCTTGGGTCTTCTTAAGTCTTTTGAATGTCTCCATTGCACCTCATTTATGTACGTATATTCCTGACTTTTTTGCTCTCTACTCATCAATTTGGTCTTAAGGTAACCATTCAGACCGAAGAAAAATGTGCATCGCTTTATATATATATATATATATATATATGTATGTATGTATGGATTCTGATGACGACGGCCGTGCCGTCGAAACGTAAATATCCAATGTAAGTGTCCTTCTTTTATGTTTCTATGTGTGTGGTTTTTTTTTGTGTTAGTGTTTATGTATATATATATATATATATATATATATATATATATATATAAACACACACAAACACTAAGATAATAAATATTACACACACAGAAACATAAAAGAAGGACACTTACAGTAGATATTTACGTTTCGACGGCACGGCCGTCGTCATCAGAATATATATACTCGTGTATATTAATTACCCAGATAGGCAATGTTTTTCTTCACAGTTTACTACTGATTCGCACCTCATTAACGGAAATTACTAATTTTTCAAAGTAAAATTATCAAATCTCCAGCGGATTACTTTTATTTTAATCCAAGTCTTTTTCACTAAACGGTTAAATATGTGGATAAGGTGGCATCACTAGGAATCCAGTTATGCTAATGAAATGACGGATAGCGGTCGTGGTTTATGGTTCCACTCGGGAATCTCCCCGTCCCTTTACCTCACTGAGGTACATCGTTTTGGCTCCCAAAGTATTTTTTCCCATTTCCCTAATTAACTTCGCTTAATAAGGAGGTTTCTGTTTGTTATGGCAATTCAAGCACATTTTTTATATGATCTCATTCGCGTATGGTAATAACGGTTGGTCCCAAAGAAGTGCCCGAAAGAGGAGACTTCATAGCGCCGTTTCTGAAATGCACAAGTTAATTTGCCGCGTATCTTTTTAGTTTTTTGTGTCAGTGGGTCTCTATGAATGTGAATAAATCTCCCTCGACGCGTGTCAGCGGTTACCACAACATTTTACGGAATTTGTTTTTTACATAATTTTTTATTATGAGTGGCGTTCTTGTTTCACTGCTAAGTTAACTTAAATTAAAGAATGGCAATGCATAAAGACATCATTTGTAAATATTTTTATTGTTTATTTTGAAGATATTTTCACTTCTATTTCTGCAGAGTCACGCTTTATGGTCGAGTGGGTATTTTGATATTACTGTACGTTAGCAACTGTCGGATACTCTGTCCATTTATAGTTTTCTCCGGTCTGCATTTTTTAGCAAAAATTTGGACTGCGAACGCGGGTCAAACTATTCGGTATAAATTGAACTCTACCGTCGTGTATCCATTCAGTTTGTTTCATGTTCCTCCGTGAAAAATTTTCGCTGAACAGCATATCGTCAGCAGTTCTTTCTCTTAAGGTATCCAACGTCTCAAGACTATAGAAACTTGCATTTCAAGTCTGCAAGATAAGATTAACCAATGAGAAATGCATTTTTTTGACCTTATAGACCCTAATTTAGGGTCTATAAGGGTTTTAGGGTCTATAGGTAGTCCAGGGGTGGGGCGTTGGTCGACTGACCGGAGGGCCCGGGGTCGATTCCCGAGGAGGCATCTCTGGGCACCCTCGGCTCCACCCAAGCTATGTGATTTTTCGGGTGTCACATCTTCCTGGAAAACCATAACTGGCACAGGAAAAGGAACTGGCCACCATTCCCTGATGTGTGGATATTCACAGGCCGTATAGGGCTTAGTACTGGGTGAACTCTGCCATCACCTGCCAAATCGATCTGAAGGCTGATTACTATATTACATTCAAACACGAAATCCGGCCTTAAAGCGAACAAATATTCATTCACATAGAAATAGATATAAGGAAAGGGGAAAGGAACGCACATAAAGGACGAACACAGGAGAGGTGGGGAAGGCGAAATCAAGCAGACCACTAATGTAAAAATATTTTCCTCGACCGGGACTTGAACCCGGGTCTATATTTATGAAGTCACTTTCTTGAAAATCCCGCGAAAGTGCACAATAATTTAAATGGACTAACTAGTCGACACAACACAGAAACTGAGACACATAAAAGAGGGACACACTGGTTCTCGAATTTTCGGTGGTGCAACCACCTTTCTCAAGAGGAATGAGGAACAGGACTGAAGCAGAGGAGGGCCCAAAAGTAGTGGATGGAAGGAGAGAAAGGTGGTTGCACCACCGAAAATTCGAGAACCAGTGAGTCCCTCTTTTATGTGTTTCAGTTTCTGTGTTTGTGTCGACTAGTTAGTCCATTCACATTATATATATGTATGTAAATATATATATATATATTATTATTATTAGGTAATCTACCGTTTAAAGTAGGTTTTTGGATGGACACAACTATCAAATAAACATTTTGTGACTCCCCACCTAGCAAACTAATCTATATCAGGTCCCTCTTCATCTCGGTGTACGTCTTCCCTCCCTTCATCCCGTCCAAAATACCTATCCTATTCCTGCCCTTACCTCGCTTGCCCAATATTCTCCCCTCTATTACCCTATTCAACATTCCACTACCGCTCAATACGCCTTTCATCCATTTTTCCTGCCTCCATAGGATTTCTCTCAACAAACCCCTCTCCTCACCCACCACCTCTAGTACTTCCTCATTTGTTTTTCTTTCGGTCCATTTCACCTTCTCCATTCTTCTCCACACCCACATTTCAAAAGCCTCCAATCTACGTCTATCCTCCTGCTTCAGTGACCACGTTTCCGCGCCGTACATAGCTACGTTCCATATCAGAGTTTTTACGAGTCTTGTCTTAACATCCCTACTCAACGTCCCCGTCCTCAACTCCCTCCTCCTTGAGAAAGCCTCCTTGCCTAGCGCAATTCTTCTCCTTACATCCCTACCACTTTGACCGTATTGGTCCAAAACACTCTTAAGATATGTAAACTGCTCTACCTGCTCTATTTTTTCCCCTCCTATTTTAATATTTAGCTTAGCCTTTTTCTTTCTGGAAAATTGCATAACCTTTGTTTTATTAATATGGATTCTCATCCCATATTTATCGCACTGAACCTCCAATTCACTCAGCAATGCTTGCAACCCCTTGGCTGACTGAGCAACTAATGCTTGGTCATCAGCAAACCTAACCGATTTTACGAATTCCCCACCGACTTTCATTCCTACCTCCAGTTCTTCCCATGCCTCTTTAATCATTTCCTCCACATATACGTTGAACAGCACTGGTGACAATGGGCAACCCTGCCTTACCCCTCTTCCTAACACAGCCCATCCGGACTCTCCATTCCCCACTCGCACCTGAGCAGTCTGAGACTTGTACAGGTTGCGGATTAGTCTCCTGTCCCTCCAATCCATTCCTATTTTCTGCAATACACGCATTAATTTTTCCCAATTCACTCTATCAAACGCTTTTTCGAAATCTACAAAACAGGCAAAAACGTCCTGATTGTATTCTATATTCCTCTCAATTAGTGATCTCATTACTGCAATGGCATCACGCGTACCTCTTCCTTTCCTGAACCCAAACTGATCATCCCCTAAGTAATCATTTGCCTTACTCTCAATCCTTTTGTTGATGATCCTGAGAATAACTTTAGCTGCGTGGGATATCAAACTTATTGTTCTGTAATCCTCACATGATATAGCCTTTGTGTGGCTTAAATATTATTTATTCAGTGTTACTGACGGCGTATTTTGAAGCTTTTGTTCTTGTTCCTGAGGAAGTGGTAAAAGAGTCATGGTATTATGGTGGTTTATGGGCAGCAAATAATCATCAAATGGCTTCAATTTTAAACTGCAAATCGCATACAAAAAATTCCCGAGTGAAAAATAAACCAAGGCGGGAATCATACTGGGACCATGAGCACTGATTTCTTCCATCGTTGTTCGAGAATGCGCGTATTAAAAAAGGAAATATTATATAAATATATAAATGACTTAGTTTAAAAAACCTACGTCTTTCCGTAATATTTTAATGATGCTTTGACTGAAGATATATGAATCTTCCATAAGATCTCAGGTTAGGGGTACCCTTTTGAAGGTAGAGCTGCGGAGAAACTGCTGTGGAATGCTCAATCATTAAAACTTTAAATGGATGGAACTTTTTTCAGAGGCAATGTGGTGAAATATCCAGAAAATCTTTGGTTTTTCATCTTGACGGCAGAAATAGATTTTAGTGAGTATGTGGGGTGAAACACATTTTAATCCTGTATATTTCCTAAAGCACACGTGTCCTAAAGTCGTCGCAAGTGTCCGCCGTCTCTCTCATATCCTATGGTTGTTCGCGTGTCGAATTAAGTTACGGTTGCTGGAAACATATCTACTTTACTTGGCCCGTGTCGACGTTTGGCGTGCATGTTTCTCCTTTGCGTCAAATACGTCCCTGGCGGCGGTATTTTATTCCGCCCGCCCTCACCTACCCCCTCTCATTCGGTCTTAGGCGAGGGGTGCGCACGTACCCCGTCCTCGTTCCCGGATCCTTTCCCTCTCGAAGGCCTTGCCGGATCCTTTTAAAATCCCCGAACCTCCGCTCATCTGCCCCCTCCCCCCCGGTGGTCCCGTGTTTGGAATGCTTCCATTCCCTCATCCCTTCCTGCCAAACTTCTCCCACCCGCTGCAACCCCCCCCTCACCCCCTCTCCAACCACCCCTACATTCGACCCTCGTATCGGAGAATGCATTACGCCATGACCTCCCGACTCTCCACGCCCCCTATTCCCTGCCCGCGTCCATCAGCCAAGATTATGATGTCTTATATGAAAGACATTACAAAAGCCTTCACCTCTCCTCGTTTTATTTTTTTATAATTTTCTTTTCTCCTTGCCTCCCTCTCTTTTTTTCGATCCGCTACCTCTCTTTTCGTCAGTCCTCTCCCTTTACCCATTTTCTACATTCGTTCCTACTCGCCACCCGACTTTGTTTTGTTCATTATTTTTCCCTCTCCCTCTCTCTTTCTACACTTTTGTCTTCGATGCACATTGTCGTGAGTTACTCGCTGACTTCCACTCCCCCGATAGTCTTTCGTCTTAGTTGAACACCGTGGGCCACACTCGGAGGAATCTCCGCCTTTTTTGTATGCTCTTTCTCATTCAGTTCCCCTGACCCGTCACAGTTTCCCCTCCCTCCCGAATGGCTCTTCACCCTCTTATATCTTCCCCTTTTCGAATTTTTCCAGTTCTACAGCCGTCGCTTCGACCCCTCGCTCTCCCCTCATTACTCGTTTCCTTCTCGCTCCCTTCCCCGGACTCTATTTCGCTCGATCATTCCTTTTCCCGAGTTCTTTATCTCCTCCCTCCACGTACGCAGCCTCCCCCTGCTCCTTAGCCTTCTTCTTCCAAATGGAAGAAATGTGGGCTCCGAGAGGGGAGCGCGTCCCTTCGCTCTCGTCATGAAAAGGCAACATTGATGCCACCGGCGCTCAACTAACCCTCCCGACCCCCGTGCCAAGGAATCCACCTTTCCCTCCCTCCCTCCTTGCTGCGCTCTCGGCATCTCTCGTGCGCTAAACCTCTTCCCCTAATGGTCCCTTCTTCCCAGCTCTCCCCCCACATCCCCCGCGCCCCCGACCCCTCGCCTCCCTTGAAAAGGAAGCCTCGTTTCGACCGTTTCCCTCCTCCACTGCTACAAGCCTCGCATTCTGCCGATCCTCCTTCCTCTCTGCACGTCTTCCTTCCTTTATTGTGTATAAATATAATGATTTTTTCTTAAAGGATGCGCGGAAGAAATCCCCGAGATAGGTATTTCGGTTTCCTACATCCCTCCCCCAATGGCTTGCCTTCCTCTCCTCCTCCAGCCCTTGCCTTCTTCCATCCCCTCCCACCCATCTCCGCAACGCACTTCCTCTCAGTTCCCTTTTATAATTTCTCGCTCATTCTCCCGCCGCGTCCGTCCGGGGGCGCGTGACGATAGGAAATGCGCCCCCGGACTCGTTTCCGTTTAGGGCGGATCCACCCCCATCGCCTTCCCGCCTCGTCCGCGAGGAGGCGCTCACGACTTGCGGGCGCGTGTTCCGCCCTCGTACCTCATCTGCGTCCACCCCTCTCGTTGAGCCGTGCTCTCATTAATGGCCGGGGAGCTGTTTTCTGCAAGGCACTCCTTCCACCACGAAAGTTTTCTCTGGGAAAGTAGAAGGATTTCGGCGTGACCGTGTCACCTGCGAAGAACTTTGAGGTTGGGTTCTGCGTTTCATACGTAATGTTGATTTTTAGATTCTAGAACGTTTCCATGTACGGTGCAGGGGTGTGGGACTATGGGAAATGAAACGAAACAACTGAATGCGATGGGAATGGGCTTGGGGAGACTTAGCCGTGGTCAGATAAGAATGAACGGAGTGAGAAATAAACGATTTGTAGAGAGTAGATGGGGTTTTCCGTAAATAGACCAAGCATTTCACAAAGGAAAAGATTGAACCCTCAGTAAGGGCATGAGACAGACGGAGGAGGAGGACCGATGACCCTCAAAGAATGCACACACGTATTGTGGGGCACACACTCAGGTATACATAACTTTGAGATAAATTATTTTTACTTAAAACCGAAATTAAATTAAAATTTTTTCGTCTATGCGTTGTGGAAATTTGGAATTGTAAAAATTAATTCCATCGCGGAAGATTATTCAGTACTTTAGTGAGTTTCTCCTTTGGGAAACTGAGCCCGTTGCCATGATCGGCACATTTAGATTCAGAATCGTATGCATTGATTCTTTTTCCTTGCGACAACTCCACAATGGCAGTAGCAATTTCCCTCCATCGTGTCTCTTCCGCAAAGGACGATTGAGTATGCAAAGTTCAATATCGATACCCCGAGAACGAGCAGCTGCCATCCAAATCAAACATAATGTAACGCTCCAGATATATTTTCACGCAGTCCTCAAAATTATGGATGCGCCAATGGTTTTGCAATTGCCGATTCTATGATTGGCAAATATTCAGTAATAAAATTAATGTTAGTCACCCGGCATATAATACTCTTAATGGCTGTCTACCCTTTGACGTTGGTCAATGAAATCCATGGAGGTAATACCGACTTCGTTTCTTAGCCTCGCTTAACACTACATGCTAAACCTCGTAACAGCGTACATTCTAACAAGCCATTTCTCTACGTACTTTCAAACGAGCTCCTCATACCTTCAGCTTCCTTTCATTTTGCACAGTCTGGTCCTCCTCCTTGGCCTCGCTCCCTCCCCTTTATCACTCTCTTCAACACTCCTTAGGGCCTGCATCTTTTGCTTCCTCTTTTAATTTCCCTTGAAAACCCTCTCTCTCACAGTCCCACATCCAAGACACTTCATGTTCTTATCGTCTATTGCACATATTCCATTCCTTCCCACCATCACATTTCAAAAGCTACTTATCTGTGATTATCATTTTGATTTAACATCCAAGTTACAGGGTCATTCAAAGTTGCGTTTTTCATAATAGTTTTCATTAGTACTTTTTGCATTTTACTCAAGTTCTTTTGGCGCGGATAATCATATTTGTAGTTCCTTATTCTTCGATTGCTGTTGCCCCTTTATGGGGCTGAGAGAATCATGCCTTTTGCGGTCAGTATTTTCCACAAATAATGAATGAATCCATAAAAAGTCTTCCTTCCATGTTTTTGGAATCGGTCGAGTAGCTCTGCAGGCATTTGTATGTATTATCTGGTAGTATTTATTGTCTTTTATGAAGAGAAAACCTTTCCTATCTCTCCCTCGGGCATGGAGCGACGCAAGTTATCCTCATTTGAATCACATTCTCCTTCAATGTCGAAAATTCGTGATCTTCACCTTGTGAGTCCTTTTTGTGATTTCTTTCAATTCCTCTCGAATCTCTGATAGCATACCAAGATTTTCCTTTCTTACTTCTTGGTAGTTCCTTCGTCTTCCTATACACGGCACGCCATTGACTCTTTCTCTTAAACTCTCCATATCATCGCTGTGCTTAATCAGCCTTGCTTCAATAACAGGCGTGTAAATTTGGCACTTTACATAAATATTGGCGAAAAATGAGGTGAAAACAAATATCGCCTTGGGTATTGAATCGCACTGATTCTCTAAATCCAGTCCAGCAGGACACCTACTGGGTAACTCTGATGTATCCTGGACTACATGGTTACATGTGACCCATAACTAGGGAATCAACCGTAACTTGATGAAATTCTTTTATCTTCCTAGAGTTTGCTGAAGACTGTGATAGAGAAGAGATTGAAAAAAACAAGCATGGTGCAGGAATAGGATAGGGTTATTGGACGGAATAAAGGAAGGAAGTATACGGAAATTAAGAGGGTAGATAATAAGATTAGGATGTTGTTTTGTGCTTTGTTAGGAGAGACGAGGTATTTATTTAGTAGTTGTGTTCATCGAAATTCAACCTTAACTGATTCCTAGCCTATAATAATGATATTAGTTGCAATTTTTCATAAAACTGGATTGGGCATTTTCTTACCAAATAAAGTGTACTCTATTTCTAAATTAGTTTCCTGGCAGTCGAATTTCGAAGGCAATTAAAGGAGGAAAAATAATGCGACCGTTATTGGTGTATTTCAGTGTTGCTTCTTGTAAAATTCAGCTCCAAGTACTAATTAATTAAATCAATTGCCGCATATTTAATGCCTTTATCTCTTGTTTATAACTGTTAGATTTAACCGTAACCTGATCCAATTCATTCTAAACAATTTATGTGTATTTTTTAAATACGTACCAAGTTGATTAATGAATTTTAAAAAGCGCAGATTACGCTCAAATGTTCCTTTAGCTGAGTCGCCCGTTGACGTGCACAGAATTACGAGACATTTTCACGCTGAAAAATTTTTGTTAAATCGTACCACATTTGACACCATTTTTAGCATTAATAAATGCACATTTTCATAAAAAGATGTCGAGCGTACGTTTTAAATCTGAAAATGTCTCTATTAATGTCCCATTACTTCATGAAATGCTATCGATGAGTACGGTCGCATGGAACTCGGAACGGTGTCTCCGAAATTGAAAATGTCCCACCGACCCGTCCTACCCTCTTTCCTTCCCGCCCTCCCCTTATCTTCACACCCTCCCCCTCCACTCGAGCGCCTCCCTTGATTCGGTTCGGAGTCGCCATCCCTCTCTCCCGAGGCTCCTCCTCCACGGATCTTTGTCTTTTCCCCCCTCCCTCCCTCTGCCCACTGACCCGGCCCATCCAATGCTCTTCCCTTCTTCCCAGCCCTTAACTCTTTGACTGAGGGGAAAATTGGACGAAAATATTATACGAATGATTTTCTCGACCCCTTTCGCTTTTTCCCTTCCCCTTCTCCCATCAGATGCGTCTCTACGCTCCCTCAGTTTCCGTTCCCCTTCGTGTCGAAAGACAGCGAGATGGAAACGTATTTCTAAATTGGGGACACCGCGTAAAACTTGGTGGCAGAAAGTTCAAGTACTAGTGTCGAGTGATAAGAACTACATCGCTGTGAAATGTAGCTCCTTATGGACTATATCAGGTATCATCTTTGGTGGAATTGTGCGGGCGCTTCGTCGCTCGTTTTCGAGGGAAACCTTCCGTAACGCTCACTCTATACTTCGGAAATAGTGACAAATAGGGTTCTCTGTCTCTGCACTGAAATTTTTGAATTGCAACATTATTGTGTAACTGCAAACGTTTTGCTCTCCTAGGTATTTAATTTTCGGAGTATCACGAGTGTGCACTTATCAAATAATAACGTTTGGGCACATGTACGATGTGTCGCCCTGCTGACTGACCATGCAGGGAATGTCAGTACATGCCAGCAATTGAGTGGTTATTTGATAACACCATCGAATTCATGGCTCATCCCTCAGCTTATGCTATACTGACTGGGTGTAGAAAGGTGCATCGAGGATGGATAGAGTTGTATTTTTTTGTTATCGATAAAGCTCACATTATCACTGATGGATAGACCAAATATTGTGTTGAGGAAATGTAAAGCTACCCTGAAATGACCGAGTTACTTTGTGGAGAGGAAAATTCTATGCAATTTTAATTTTTTTAATGGCTAATAATGCGTTGAAAGGATTGTCAGGCTAAAGTGACTGCTTGAGAAACACTCAACGAGCCTTCACCGTTGGAACGTCTACCGAAGGGGGAGGCATATCGTGGATGTACTGGACGGCTCCTATCGTTTGTCACCAGTCTAGTGACTTGGCAGCTGAACTCCTGGCTATTCAGAAAGTCGTTCACAACAAGTTTGGTTCCTCCATATTCAATTGTATTTTTCCCTTAATTTCTCCACGATTTCTTTCAGCTTTGGGGACTATTTCACATTTAATCGTTTGAATTGAACGAACACATTATTTCTGAAGGAAACTTAAATTGAAATGTAGTTCCGATGGAATGCCCAAACGTCGCGGGAAATTCCATTGAGCCAAATTCTGTATTTAGCCCAAAAAATACGTATTTCGCAATGAATAGGATACAGGTGATTATTTTTAATTGCTATCCCATAATTTATGAATTACGTTTTCATTTTGACCTTCTTGTTTGGCAGTGTGTAGCCATACCAATGTTATTTTCAAGATGGGTTTCATTTCATTGGGTATTTGATATTTTTATCCCCGTGAATGTCCACCGTCCGCATTGTAAGTCTGTATTGAAGGGCTGCATAAGCACCTTCCTAGGTTTCCTCAGTCATTCAACTTTTCAAGCTCATTCGTGAAATTCAAGCGTCGGTGCATTGGTTTGTTGATTTCGTATCTCCCAATTGTCCTGATTCATTCAATCTCATCTAACGTCATTCTCTTCTGAGGGTAAGAGTTCTTCGACATGCTTTGATTACGCCAGAGAACGTATTAACACTTTTTAGTCGGATTATCCGAGTGGAATTAATTAATCGTTCGTGTTATATGGATACTATCCATGTGTGTCGATAGATACTGTTGTGCGAAGTCCAGAGAGTGAAGAGAAAGTTGAAGCGTCACTCATTGAATGTCAACAGAATGTTGAAGAGTGACATAAAGGAGATAATGTAATGAGTATGCGACGCAGAGGGGGAATGGTTAGGAATGTTTAACTGAAGGAAGTAAGGCGTGAAGCACGTAGTCAATGGTCTATATTAACTATTTTTCTAATTATTATTCCATAGCTTACTATTTGAATAGGGTCTTTATGACCCTAAACCGGGCAACGATTTAATTTTACTCTCCTAACCAAGCAACCTAACACTCGACATTACAGTAAACCAATATTCAAATTCCTGAGAGGTTCTGGTCTTCGTTTACCTGATGGTCCATATTTTTAGGTACCTCGGGCATTCCGTGGAAGGGAAGGAGGTACAAATAGTATGATTCTGTAGGTTATTCTTTTCGTTTTATTTCCTATTCATGGACAGATAGGTTCAAATAATTTCAATTCTATTAAATTTAAATTCTTAGATTAAAAATGCAGATAAATATATGTTGTAAATTTAAATTCCAAGGTATATTTTTATAAAACGAATTAACCAAGCGATGAGAGGTAATGGAGCTGGTACTTTATTGATTAATTCATGCATATACGATACTTACAATGGTATGTTCGTAGGCAAACAACACGACACTGTCGCTTGTTTCAGGGCAGGGAAAATCTGCGATGCACTGCTATGTGCAATATCTGTTTCCCTGTGAATGCAGCGTCGTATTAATGAGTTATCGATTCCATTCCCGATTTTGGCGCCGACTCATCGCGAGTAGTCGAAACAATATATCGTATTAGTGTCGCCATAACTTCATCATTGAACCTACACGTGCAAGAAGTGCCCATTGAGAGGTCGGGAGTGACGGAAGCGGGCTCATTAGGATTCGTACACAGGGTTGCCCTAAATGCTTCCAAATTATTTAAAATTCAGCCATTCTGTTTGCAAGGGATGGGTGCGTGAAAACATCGTAGTGTGAGGTCTATGGAGACAGACATTGAGGTCAATTGGCCTTATAAAAATGGCGTGCTCCATACGCGATCCCCGGTCACCGATACTATTGAAATCGCGAGGAATTGGGCTCTCTACTTTTGGTTTGCCTTTTATATTTTTTTCCAAACGCATTTAAATCGAGTTGCATCGTAGATTGGAATTATTCAGTCTTCATTGTTGAGGAAATTGGAATGAAATATCGTTTTTTGACGTCGTTTTGTTTGGAAATTTGGGCAGGAATAATGCAAGTTTGAATTACCAAGAGTTTCGAAATATTTCAAAGTTGTGTTAACTAAATTTTAATTTAATATCGAATTAAGGTCGTAAAAGGTTATGTCATAAAATATGCATTCAATATTCTTATTTTAATCCATCCGCAGCAGCTCGAAAACTTCAAAATGAGTTTGCAAATGACGCCCAATTGGATTGGTGCTATTTATATCCCATTTATTTCCTTATCTACGTGCCCGCCCAAATTGTACATGTATCTTCAATGAATTTTTTTTCACCCGGAAAGCTGAAAACAAATATTTTCCGCATTTCTCCTTTGGCCGAGCATGTTTTCTTCTGTCTGTTTCTTTCTCGTGGTACTACGTATTTCTACTCCAAAGAGAATACTTCTCAGGTAGAAAGCCACTTCTCTCTCCTCTATTTTTATTTCTTGAATTATCATTGAATACATATTCTCCGCTCTTTCATTTTCGAATTTAAAACATTGTCTTGGTCTTTATTGCATTTATTTTCAATTGGAAACCATTTAATGCCTTCCATGGCGCGGACATCGTTTTATCCTTATTGTGGTGCTTATTGGCAAATATCCTTTTTTGCCATCATGCGAATATGTTACTGGGTTAAGGGCTGAGATTGGTGTGTGGAGTAAGGGAGGGAAGGTGGGAGCGCATTTTTTTCGAAGGGGACCCTCCACCCTGGTCCCTCGCCCCCCGTATTCATCCTCTTCCCTGCTGCTTCCCATTCCTGCTATTTATTCCGACTCCGTGTCCGCACCCCCGCCACCTACCCTCCGCCCCCCATCTGTATTCATCTTCCGCGAGGGACCATTTGTCTTCCCGCGTTCTCTTTCGACTAAAACGTTCCCTCGGTCTGAATTTCGGGCCCCGGCGCATCCCCCACCACCCGGCCACCCTTTGGCGCAATCTGTGCTCATCCTCTCTCTTAACGCTTTCATTTCTTGATCTCTTTTCCAATTCTTCTCATATTTCCTTCTCCTACTCCCTCTTGAGGTGTGCCCTTAAGGTTAAAAGAAAAGGAAGAATTCCTTCGACGGAATCCCCAGCGGGAGCGCAATATGTAATCAAATTACTTCATTTCGCGGGAGCACATGCGACCAGGTTATCATGATTTTATTTGGTAATGAGGATATGAACGCCGTTGTTTTGTCTTTATGTTTTCATTCAGGATAAAAACAAGCTGATCGGGTGATTTGTTGAGTGGTCCACCTCAGTTGGCTGGGTGCAGTACGCAGAAATGAGGTAGACGCGTAGTAATATTACCCTGGTGGCACTATTATTCTTAGCACATTATCCACCGTTTGTCCTCCCATAGAAACCCGGAAATCATTTCCGCCAGATTAGTCTGTTATAAGAGAATCTTCATTCATTGCTTGTACTCCCTTGCAAACTAGTCTCATGAATTAGGATTCTAAATGATTGGTCACCAGGAGAGGCCTTTTGAGATTATAATTTCAAAATTTCTTTAGCGTGACTTTCACAATGAATCCCAAACAGCAACATATTACCATTTTTTTAAATCAAATAAATATATTCTTGTTTAAGTCGACTTGGATATATTCAGCATAATTATGTTGTCTATTTTGTATTATTTTTTTTAAATTTTGCAATCAAAATCATTTCCTCCAACCTTATATTATTTTGCTCATCATTTCTCGGAATAGTTCCGAGTACGTATATTCGTTTACTTGAAACATGAAAAATGATAATTTCGTATTCTTTCTTCTCTGAAAAGCCTTTTAAATATATTATAAATACACGGTTTCTCGTGTATTCGGTACATCTAAATTTCACACATGTGGAATTCCTCTTGCTATTTTTCGTCTAATTTGTTCAAGTCGGTGTTTTTTGTTCATGCATTTAAGAAGTGGGGATATGATTTATCAATTTAATGCTTGATTTACTTCTTCGTTGACGGTTATCGTGTTCTACGAATTATGTAAAATAAACAAGGCGAATCATTCATGTTGCTGCCTCGGAGGCAGCTCATTTGAAGGAGATTGTTGACGGAGTTTCATCACTTACTGGTCGGGGAGTAGATATTTCTCGCTCCTCCATTTTTCAATAGAACATAACCTTAATGACGGTATTCACTCACGTAGACAAAGAAAGGAACCGTGAGTTTTAATGGGTTGGGGAAAGTCGGGTGGTGCGTGGAATAGAAAACATTGCCTTCAATAAGCAACATGATGATTGAAGCATGAATTTCACGAAACAAAATGCACCAAAGGAAGCGCCACAATATGCAGCGACCATGTAAATCACGCAGAAGTAATTTAAATGCTAATTTTTCCCGCCACCCCCTAACCACCCTTACCAACCCCAAATGGCCCGCGTGTTTATGAGACTTGGCCGACCTATCTTTCTTCCCACCGTCGTCAGATATCGATGGCCTTGAATAGCTATTTATATTCCGGATATGGGTAGAAACATCTCTTCAGATAAGGCCCATCAATCATCTTTTCTTCCGCTCTTTCCTCTACCCACCCTCTTTCATCCACAACATATGTTTCTCAGCCCCCAAACCGTCTTCCTTCCATTTCCGTGCCCCCTCCCCACCCTCCAGCCTCTTTATTCTCCTCCCCCCACCCGCGCACACCCTTTAACCTCCTTCCATCCCCTCCTCACCCCCTCGAATACCGTTTGATCTCTACAGGGAACACGACGGTAACACACTTTCCACAAACCCACGCGGAATCTTTCAAAATATGTATAACCACGACCCCCCGACGTCGACAGCGGTCGTGACCCCCGCCGCCTCCCAAACAGCAACCCCCTTCCGCTCCCCGTTTTTTTTTGTTGTTGAGGGCAGGGAACTCTCGCCTCACGACATCCACGCTTTCGCGGTCCAACGTGAGAACTCAGTCGAGTGGTATATTCGTAAAATCGCTCGAATGGTCAATGTTTTAATTTTATACAGTGGATTCTTCTTTCTTCGTCGTTGATTTCTACATATACGTCAATTAATTCATATCGATGTAACCGAGGCTTGTTAGACATACAGCCAGTCTTCACTTTGGTTCTAATTGAATAAAGGTATTTATAGGATTTGTAGTAGTAGAATTGAGAAGCGAGTTTGAAGAGGTATCCTTCCATCCTCTAATTTACATTACATTTTCATTACCTTGTGATTGTGTCGGTGCAAACGGGTGGGCAAATATTCAGCCATAGTTTTCTTATATTTGTTTTAACCTTTCCAGTTTTGGCATGTGCAGAATGGGAGGGTTAATCATTTCTTCCTCTCGTGATAATCTTCCTTTACGTTGCTTCTACTACCGATTTCCACCACCATTTTCACGTCAGCATCAATATGAACATCTTAATTTTATGTACCATTTTGATTTTTCTTTTGTTAGCTAACTGTGACATGGATTCGGATGCAAAAAAACGCTCAGTTCGTGTGAATTTACAAAGTGATTTTTATTAATGATTGTGAACGTAAAACATTTATAATCGAAGCGGAGCTTTCAATAGTATTTCATTGCGGTGCATGTGCAATTCGATCCAGTGCATCTTAACTCTCTCTCTCTATCACCTCAACCGTGCAATTCAGTGCGTGGATGTTGCGGCCGGCTCCTCCGTCGGCGGTGCATCCGAGTCCGTGAGAATTCCGAGTCGACCGGACACTCCTTCCCATTGCGGCCTGGGGCAAGCTTTTAGAGTCTCACCTGGTTTACGAGTTCCATTCGCAGACCGGGCGAACGCGGAGCAATTGGGAAGAGGAACGGAAGCGAGGGAACGGCTGTGCTCCAGGCATTGCACCCTGCGCGCCTAGGGTTCACGCTTTAATCGTGGGATGCCGGTGGCCGGCTGCGGTTCCTTGGAAACATCTAGGTCCCGGGAAATCTCACCGTTTGGATTTAAAATGAGACTGTCTCTGGTCAGCAGCCGGGGAGAGGGTCAATACCCGCCAATGTCCCGCTCCTCGCTCTCACTTAGGGGGGGGGGGGGTCTCAGTTGTTTTCGTTTTCTTGCTATTCTACCACAAACAGAGAAAATTCCCATGTACGTAAGAAGTCTGAGAAATCATCACGACCGAGGAATATCCCAGAAAATTCGAAGATCGAAATTGGAAAAAAGTCCTGCTTCAATTCAGGACTTAATTTTTAAGTGACGTGAAAAATTCGCCTTTGATTAATTTTGAATATTTTTCCGTGGCAGAAGAGAAAAATTCCAATGAAATACGATATTTTAGGGAGAATTTCCATATGCTGCTTATGAGCGTTTTTCTCATTGGATAATAATTGCTACCAACGCAAATACCTTCTATAATCTCTTGTCATTCAACTGAGTTTGTAGTTTTCCACGGACACAAACACTTAGGCAAAGTCTGTGGAAAATTACAAACTCGTAATAATATGGATATGAAGCCTTAAAGTGTAAATTATATTCTTGTCATTCAGTTTATTAAATGTATGTTTACTAACGTTTCATAATTAGTTTTTCCTGATGGTGAGTTAGGCGTCACCAATGCGAGGGTGTGTGTTTGGAGTTAACATTTCAACATCCAGTTTCAAGAATAGGTAAACGGAGATTATCTTTGAAGGTTTAAATTTTCTTCATGATTTTTGTCCAAGATTAAAAAAATATTTCTTTTTAAATCCTTCGGAATATCTGTAGGCGTGAAAAGCAACACCATGAAAGATACTGAAAAACCGAGAATTCCGTCTTATAAGAAATACCAAAACGTTGCTACTAATACCATGATCTAATAAATGATAAGGCAATACGTTGACTAAGATAGTATTTGAGAATATATCGAAATGGGTTTTGAAGCAGGTTTTTACAAATGCGACCTAGATTTTCTTGTTACTGCTGGTGGTTAACCTCGAATTTAAACGGTCACAGCGCCAGACGGTTAGCGACGAAAGTACACTTAGCAGTCCGGTCAATGGTGCCGTGCGGAGTCGCCCGTTGGCGTAAGTGAGTGTGATTGGATTCGGTAGAGTAGTGATGTTAATCACAGATTAGTTTTGGTTTTGCGTCGCGACAACGCACATCCATTACTCGTAGCGAGTGTGGTGTCTCTCGCGGGTGATGCGATGGGGAAAGATAATTTCGTTAAGTTAGAGCTAATTGTCGGAGTAAACAGATTGTCGGTTGTGGAGTATGCCTTGGTGTGAAGTAATTAGGCGCGAATCCTAGATATACTGATGGTTGATAAAATTTAATCAGCATTATAAAGATCAAACGCAGAGAAAGATGCCTCTCCCATCGGAGGCTTTTTCGGTTTCTTGCTGAAATGCGAATGCCTCTTAGGCAGAAGAAGTCATTCCCATATCAAGGAGGAGGATTGTGTGGGAAAATAGACTCAATGGTAAGCTTGTGGACTGTCCCTAATGAATGTTATGTTCCGCGTATCGCGTTTGCTTTCTTTAATTTGGCCTAATATTAATTTCCTCTTTAGTTCTTTGTTCTGTATTTCTTAATATTCATGTACTGGGCCCGAATAGGACGTTCTGGAGCAATTTCAAAGCATGGAGTTTTCAACATTATATTTTGTAATGTGGGAAATTATTGAATTAATGGTTCGCATTTTTCTTTCCTAACCTCTCGATACCAAAGTATATACCCCACGGTCGTTTACCATCGCACCCTTCCCCTCGTTACGAACACAGACTGGTGGCCTAAGCCATCCTCACCCCTTCCTGTTGGTATTCGTTCGACTCCCCACCGATATTTAGAAACGCACCCTTACTCGGTGCATTGCCCTATCCCTCGCCAAACTTTCCTCCGCATCAACCAACCACATTCCTCCCTTCATATTACACCCACCCCCTCTCTCCTTCCCCGCCCCGCCTCCCGTAAGTTGAATACTTATACCAGTGATTGATTTCTGCGACACACTTGAAGATACTGCACAGCAACGGAACCCGAGTCGCTTAATAAAAGTTTAATGTGGAATTGCTGACTATTTTGAGTTATTTTCACCATGGAAGTAGTGCCACCCAGTCAAACCCTATCCTATATCTGCTTCATCATTTCTCCTGTACGTCTCTTTCTTCATCGTGCCTGTCACTAAATTAAATAAATAAGAATCGAACTGTTGTCCTCGAATCTTTCGATGTTGTTCGATCTGTTATCTGAAAAAGACGCCTTGGCTTTGTGTGGACCACTTTCATTTTTCACTTAGGGGTAGTTCCGAGCGAAAACGGGTTGTTTCGCCGTCAGCGACCCTCCCTCCTCCCGGGGCCCCATTCCTCTTTCCTCCCGCTTCACCCGTCGTTTCCCTCGCGTTCTCTTTCTTTGAGAACGTGCGCCATTTTCTTTCCGTTCTGCTGTCGCTGGGAATTTGTGCAGATATTATTCAAAGACTCTTTCCTCCTCTTCCCCTTCGCCGACGACGGCTCTCCTCCAACCTTCCCCCTCCCTCCCTTCCCAGGTATTATTGCCCGCCGAACCCTTCAGTGCCGTTTCGTCAAGATGTAATAAAGTCTGGTTCGTCTTTCTCTTATTTTTTTGGGGCATGGAATTCGGAGGTGGCTCAAGGTGGTCATCAATAATAAAAAAATCGATAGTTACAGATTCGATGTCATAGACTTAGGAAAGCGTGAGAGTACATCTTCAGAGCTGCAATGCTTAGCTGAATCATGTAGTTTCGTTTGGAGTGGACGATTTGTTATATTTGTGCTGCAAAATTGTCGCACTGTGTAGTTGTTATTGAATAGTATTGGTATGTTTTTTTAAAGTTAGTTATTGGCAATATTAAATGTATTTTACCGTTTGAAGTAGGTTTTGGTTGGGCACAGTCTAAAAAAGGTTACGAGAATATATTTACTTGCCTATTCTGACAAAATCATAACCTGACATCGGGCACTGCGGTCAGCTCATCTTCAATCACGCACCTCTCTTTCATTCCTACATTCCACACTCTAGTATAACTATTACTTCTGTAATCCTTCCATCCTTCATTTCACCTGCACAGCTTTAAAGCATACTATACTTCCTCTTGCCAGGACTCTTTTTCATTGTGGTGTCCATCCTAAAGGTCGAGATAAAGAATAAAGGTGGTCTCGTTTATCAATAGTGTTTTTATGGTGACACCATCACTGGATGGGTGCCTCACATGCCGTCGGATGGCATTGCAAACGCCTCGCTGAGGAACAGACGCTACGCGGACTGCCTTTCGATGGTGGCAGTAAATACCAGAAAACTGGCACTCATCCTGGTCATTCGCACGTCAGAAAAGCGGTGAGTCTGGCATCCCGTTATATTTTACGGGTGTGATTTAGTGTGCCTGTATTTTACATTAATTAGATTCCTTCTCAATGGAAATCTCAAACAGTGCACAGTTTTTCTGGACGAATGCGTTAACATCTCCGCCGATCATTAAATTGTTCTTTAGATTGGAATTGATTTTATTGGGCATTCTAAAATGAGAAAAATTGATAACATTTCCGGAAGTTGTTCAATATTTCTCACAGACGTAAATTCTTAGGCTTAACTTCCGTAGAAATTTAATGTCTTGGTGAGTTACAAAATTGTTGTTGTATTTCATATTAATTGATAGTTTCCATAAATGAATTAGAATTCATTTGGTGCGAGAGGTGGATGCGTATTTATTCAGAGCCCAGTTTACGTTCCGTCTTGTGAATCTCATTCTCTTTTGCTTTAGAGTTGTTGCTATATTGTTTACGCATGAAAAATATTTCAATATTTGTTAGTCGGGAACCCGAACTGGTATTTTCCGGGAATGATCGAAAATTTCCGTGATTATTTTATGTAATTATTTTCATATGAAATAGACCACTGGCGTATTCAAGTAATTTCTGCCTGACACAATAGTTAATTTTTATAGTTTTCAAATTGGTATACTTCTTTTATTGTTTACTCTTTTTCACAAGATGAAATAAATCACTCATCAAGTGTAATCGGAGCTATTATTATTGTGTTTGGAAAACAAATTAATCATCGGTAGCACTTGGTAGAGGCCCGAGGTAACAAAAGTATGAGATTTCTTTGTTTTATTTGTTATTTCGTTTACAGCGATTGTTAGAATTCTATCTCTCCGAGTATTTTTGAAATATATCAATAATAAATCAATATTGGTTTGTATTACAAAAGTGGATTGGTCGTAGTCATTGACGGAACGAGAAACAATCGCAGTTGTAAGTATTCATCCCCTGCAAATAAGCGCGTGGAATATACGATAATTGATCTACGTTTGCTTGCAGTTCGTGATGCCGCGCGTGGATGGATGGTGGTGTTCATCAAAGCTTTCCTTCACAGGACTCGTGGTTTTTCACGCCGGAGGATTTTCCATAGACAGCGAACGTATTGAATGACATATGCATATGGTGACGTGATTGGGGAAAACGTCTATGAAATTTATACTTGGACAGTGGTGTGTTCATTTCCCGCTACTCAAAAGAGGCCAGGTTCAAAGGGCAAGTTTTCCCGATTTTTTTATTGAAATTAATAACCGAAAAGTGGCTTGACGAATGTCCAAAATCGGCCGGAAACTAATCCCCTACCGGTCTCACCACTCGTATTGGTTCAGAATGTTTCTTGAATCGAGTTGAATATTTTTCCATTTACGTTTCATGTGCATAATGCATTCAGAGGTCTAAATATGTGCCGCTTCAGATGACTTCCATGGACCACATACAGCCGCTCTAAACGTATCTCACCTGAGATGTTCCATCGGTCTCCTATGTGCCGTTCCGTATTCTCAATCGCGATTTAGACGTCAGTGTCAGTGATGAATATTAAAGAATATTATTTTTCGCAATATTTTGAACGTTCCCAATTAGAATGGCGACGTGTGCCAATTAATAGTACTTGACTCTAATTTTGCGAATTCCGCTTTTATAGTATCTCTCCCCGTGAGCAAGGCCTTCACCAAAACCCTAATTCTTCGTTATCACCGTGGCAATAATTCATCAGTATGATTTGACAAAACTCTCTTCTTGATTCATATCCGCTTACTCTTTCGTGTGCTCATATTCCGTCGTTTGGTTTCTTCCCCGTAGTTCTCCGTCATGCTTCATTTGCGGTCTTTCCCCGCTGTTCTTCTGCCCTTTCGCTTCTTTTCGGATCGTTGCTGATCTAACCTTCGTGCCTCAATATGCAACCCCGATAAGGATCATCCCTTCTTCCTCCTTTATGATATGTCATTAGACTGCTTCCTTATCCCACTCCTCGCAAAACTTCTTGTTAGTTATTTGATCCCTCCATTTTATCTTCATCATTCTCCCGTAGTCCCGCCGCATTTCCAATGCTCGTCTTCCACCCCTCCCCCTCCCGATCCCACCGCAATCAATTTCCCGAATAGCTTATCTTCCCAATTATCGCTCTACTCCTTCCTTGCCTCCTCCCTCTGTCATCTCAACCACTTCTCGATTCCCCATGATTCATCATCTTCAGCATTCGTCTAACTTTTTCCTCTATCCTCTCTAAAGGTGGGCCGTACTCTTTTCTCATCCGTGGGGTCACGTATCGTGGTAACATAGTGACCTGATTGGTAAGTTTTGATGAGGCCTCTGAATTTGAAATCCATGCATAACCTTGTCGTATTGTCGTTACGGGGTCGTCACAATCGTAAAACGTAAACTTGGACCATTTGACACATTTATTCCAAACTGCCCTCCCTGTACACTTATTTTGCCTTTTCCGTATTTTCGTGTGGTTTTGAGCATTCTATTCTGTTTATCATGTTACGCGTGTATTGTCTCTCGTCGACGGCATATACACGTGAATTTCTATGCCTGCCCCTTTCTCTCTCTCTCTTTTTTAAGCCAGTAACTCTTATCCCATATTCTGTGTACATGCGTTTCGACTCTCATCCACTAGCTCTCTCTCTTTTCTCTCTTTCGAACGATGGAAGGGACACGTACTTCTTCCATACCTGTCAGAACATCGGCTAACCAATCACATTCTTTCATGAAGCAATTCTTCCTTCTTTCTGATCTCTCCTTTTGTACCTTTTCCTCATACACTCACCCAATATTAATTCGATGCACATTGCATGTAGAATACTTACCCTATATTATTAATACAACAAATCGCAGTTTACATCATAATACCTATATCGAAATTGCAGACAACGCAAAAGAATCCGTCCGGCGATCGACTGGCCAACTCTTCAATTTTAATAGCAGTTTCAGGCTTAACTTTGTGGAATTCCTTCATGATGAGGGTAGAAAAAGAAACTTGGCACTTCAACATAAAGATTTAGTACTTCACGCGACCATGGTTTTGATGCTGCGCGTAATTTTCACCTGATGATGATGCGCAGTATCGAAACCATGATCGCGTGAAGTATTAAATCACTATGTTGAGTGCAAAGTTTCTTTTTCTACCCTCATATTCAATTTTCGCCCACCGAGAGTCAGTAAACCGTATTTTTGGCGGAAATATCGAACGGGGCGGGAAAAAATGGGTTTTATCCACGTCCAATGTAAAAAAATACGGTTGTATACACGCCTTCTATTTCATCTTCTCCTTGTTTACAACTCCATTGCCTCTAATCTACGATCATTGTTTAGCCTAAGTAACTAGGTTTCTAATCCGTATAGCGGTACAATTTCTATCAAAGCCTCACTAGGCTTTACTTTTCGTCTTAATTTAGCGTGTTTGCCATCAATTCTTTCTTATCATGGACTATTATTTTGCCAATGTTTATATTTTGAATCAATTCATTCACTATTGTTTCCATATTTGTGCAAAGTAATACTATAATACGTGAAACGGCTCCGTCTGCTCTTTTTAATTCGCTCCTATTCTAATGTTTAACTTTGCCTTTCTACTTTCAGAGAATCTCATTGCATTGGCTTCATTGTAACTAATCCTTATGCCCTAATTCACGCACTTCTCCTATAAAACACTCGACAGGCAATGAGTTTATTTTTTTACATTTAGCAGTCCCACCGATCAAATCCTCCGCCGTTGTGTTTGCCTCCCGGCTTAAATCCGCTCTTTCTCCTCCTCCCGCCGAATGCAACCCCACGGTATTCGACGTCTACCCACCCACCCTCAGCTTCCAGCCCCTCCTCCCCCTAACCTCCTTCGCTCTTCTCCCTTACGTGCCGTGGACCGCCTTCCCCTTCTCTCCTCATTCGATTTTGCCTCTGCAAATCCCATGAGCGCCATTCGTTAGCCCCGGTCGGATTTCCCGTTCATTCGTGCCATTCTTTCAGCGCATGTCTTTGGAATTGTCATCCGTTCCTAGAACTGCAGTCGAATGTTTTAGAAAATTTTGGAGGGTGACCTGAAGATTTGTTGCGACAAAACCATGGTCGCACAAAATAAAAATCTTATTCGAATCTGCCAAGTTAGTCTTCCTTCATTTAATCATAGTATGAGAGGCTTCCACCAGTAACACCAGAGGCAGTGTATGATGTACACACACACACACACACACATATATATATATATATATATATATATATATATATATATATATATATATATATATATAACTTTGACAGCAACACACAATATGAGAACACATAAAAGGAACACTCACACGTTTTTTCTTGATAATTTCGACGGAATTGAGCTCCGTCTTCCTGGGAAGATTAGTTAGGATTGACTGGTGAAAGGTATGCCATACATAGACATACCTTTCACCTGTCAGTCTTAACTAATCTTCCGAGGCAGACGGAGCTCAATTCCGTCGAAGTTATCAAGAAAGAACGTGTGAGTGTTCCTTTTATATGTTCTTATATTGTGTGTTGCTGTCTTAAGTTTTTTATTTAACACTTCCGTGTTACTTCGAAGAAATCATATCAAATCATTGAAAATTAGGGCTAATTGGCATTCATTTCTTCTTATTCTTGGATAAGGTCTCGGGTGTATCTCATGGGTGAATAACATCAGTGATATCTGTTATCCGTAGTCATAAATAGTTAGATATTGCGATAGAAATGGGATGTAAATCAGTCTGAAAATAACATTGTCATTTTTTCCATAAAATAATCGGAGAATATATCTTCTTAATTTAACAGAGAGAGCAGTTCATAAAGTCATTTAAGTGCGTTCTAATTTTTTGTGTCATATGTATCGATCCAATTGAAAAACAAAGTCGTCAAACGGTAGAATGTTGTAAAGGACGTACGTAAATACTGATTCCCTGTTCCTGAGGCAAATATAGTTATAAACGATACAAATTGTGTTTTGATGGAGAGTCTCATTCAAATCCATAATTAACGTTACTTAATAATGGCCGATTGCATTATACTGTAGATTCCCGGCAGTTTTAATGGTCATTTAGTTTTATACTCTATGAGATATTAAACAGCGTTCATCTGTGATTTATTTGTCTATTCGTCTATTATCTATGATATTTTTGAGCCTTTAGAAAAACCTTTTAAAAATATTTTTTTACTTGCTTTTTTTTATAGTACTGAAGAGTTCATGGTGATCGGGATGGTACGGTGGCTAACGTTTTGGTTTTCCACCCAGAAGCTCGGGTTCGAAATCCGGCGGCGGAAGAAATGTTTCAGTGGTATCCCGATCCGTACTAGAGGTGCTTTTTGGAGAGTACTGTGAATGAGTACGCCGTCCGTCGGATGGGACGTTAACCTGCGGACGCCTTTCGTTAAGAATAGGCTATTGCCGGCGCCGGGTTTCTCTCCACTCCCTATCCTTTCCTGTCCATCCCTAATGGCTCAAATGACCTCAGCTGTCGGTCGCCTTCCCTAAATATTAACACTTCTGAAGAGCGCTTCTCAGTGTTGTTGCGTGATTGGCCCGCGCCCTTATTTCGTATCTAAAGATTTTGTATCCCTTACTGAGTTTGGTATTCAGTTTCAATTCATTCTGGTTATCTGTTCATTCCACTCATGTGTCTTTTTACATATCATTTCATTCATCGTAGGTTTTTATATATGCATTCGTATTATTTGTTCTAGTTTGTCTCTCGTCTCATCTCTACTACTGTTTTCTCTTGGTTTGGTTATTTAAGCAGATTCGATTTCTTGTTTTATGTCTACGTGCTGTTGTTTCAGAGGAGAATTGCCCTGATAACTACTATTCATGTTCCAAATTTTGTTGCATTTCGTCGGCATTTGTTTTTCCATATTTCCCGATTTTCGTGCAAGTTTGTCTTATTCATAATATTGTGCATTTTATTTTTCGTTTGCTTTCTAGACGGTCGTTTCTTTTCTATTGCGAGTGTTATTATATTCGCTGGACTAGAGATCTCTTCTGGCGCTATATAATGGTCGCCATTAAGTCTTCTTTCCTTCCAGGTGATTGCTTCGCTTCTCTTAGTAATTGGTCTTATTTTGCCAATCTTCTTCAGCTGGATCTTTATATTTCATGTAGTTGTATGTCATTTTTTACCCACGAATTCGTAAAGGACAGTATAAAACGTCAATTTTCATTGTATTAATATTAATTTGGATGATGAGGTGCCTTCTGAGAATTGCTTCAATGCTTGTCGAACTTGCCTGTGGAAGGCAATCAAAGGTCGCTCTCTAACAAATCATCGGCGCTCTATTCGAGCCACGAGTGCACATAAATGAGTGTGCTGGCTTCGTGCTCCTAAGGAGGGGGGGCAGTTGGGCCGAGAGGCGCGTAAGGGTATTTAAGAGGAAGGATAGGCCATGGGCTGTGGACGGGATGGGTGTTAGCGGACCCTGAGATTGAGGAGAAAGGAAAGATTTCATCTTTCAGAATTGATAACATCTTCCTTAAGGGGACCATCGCCGAAAAATCAGTGGTAACAAAAAAACAGGAGCGGTGGTAATGAAATGGGTGGTGGAATAGTGTTAGGTCCACTCCCCCTTACCCGTCCTCCCTCCTCTGCCCTTCCTCTCTCGGGTCCCCTCCTCCCTGGCACCCTGCGACCTTCTCCCGCTGCGACCGAGCCTTTCGGAGATAACCGTTTCATTTGGCCCTCTGGGATTTTCGTATTTCTTTTATTTTTACTGCGAGGTCCTTTATGGTTATCATCGTCCTCCACAGGAAAATCTTCCGCAGACTCAGACCTTTCATCCTCCCTTATTCCCTTCTTCTCCAACCCACCCCCCCCCCTGTCGCCCCCTCGCCGACCCCACCTCACCCAGCAATCGCCCCACGATCCCTCGCACACCACCCTGACATTTATATATATATGTATACATATATATATTTCACAATCTCCCCGAGCCCTTCCCTCCGTGTGCTCCGCCGGAGATTCGGACGCCTAACACGCGTCGCAGTGCTACGTGCGGTCTGATGATTGACCCGTGGACCACGTCATATGTTCGCTCAAAAGGATGACCACTCACGAGATTTCTTGCCCGTTTCCATGACATCCAGACCGACCCTGTGGGTCTTATTACGAACTTGGGTAAAATCGAAGAATGAGGTATGTATGAAGCAAAAAAATAATGGCGGAGCAGTAAAGGCGTGGTTTACGTTATTACTCTTTTTAGTTTCCCCACTCGCACAAATTACTTTTTCCCACATTTAGAGATTCGAAAGATCAGGTGATAGTCGGGCCAGTCAGCTTAGGAGTTAGGGTCATTATTTAGTGCATTGCTTACTAAGGCATTGCTTAGTGTGAAAAGCATTGAATGAGAATTAACCATAATAAAAAGTAGGTTATGAGATTCTGGAGAGATGGGAAGGCTGATTCTGTTGAGCATAAACTAGAATAAATAAAACAGTTTGCTTAAGTGTGAAGGGTTTTGAAGGAGGGTGGGTAGGGAGATTGGTGGCATGAAAAGAAGAATTTCGATTAGTAAGGATGCGTTTAAGAAGAGGTACGAGTAATGTCAGACACCTTAAGTAAAGAATAATCTTGTGAAAACTTCGTTTAGCAAGGCTCGGATACTTGGTCGTTGAGCGAGAGGATAAACGTAGATTGGGAAGACCCATACTGTGAGTGTGGGGAAGAATGTGGAAATTTAATCGGTGGAAAGGGAAACCAACGAAGAAGGTCTAGGCACGGTAAGGAAAGAGAGAGAAGTGCGAATAAGGGAGAACAAGTGAATGCAGGAGGCGCAGAGAGGGAATGTGGTGCTGAAGACGGTAGTAGAAGGTTGAGGAAGAGGGTGGAAGAGAATGGGAAACTTGGATCGAATTAAATAGGTCAACATTATAGCACATCTCACCCTCCTTTCGTTCCCCTTTTCCACGTATCGGCCTTGCCGCTCGAATATTTTCATCAGTCATTCAGCGCTCTTGCTTGCGGACCAGATGTCATCTACAAGCTATTGATCAGTTACGGGTCTAATATAATTTTTGCGTTGTGTTTCTTTCTGGATGGTTTTCCGGTCGTTTGTTTTGATGCTCTCGTTTCAGAAATCCCTAAACCAGTTCAAAATCCATTCGCCCAGAGCCATCTATCTAGGCGATCGAAGCAACTCCGGTATAAATGTGGTGCATCTTTTTTGGAAATGCTGTGGAGAGTACAAGGTGTAGGAAACCATCGCCCCTTCTCTTACGTGCTTTACCAACATGGTTTAAACTTTCCCAGCCCAGAATCGTGGCTGGACCTGAATAGCGTTGCCTATCGGTAGTGAGTGCATGAGCTGTCGTCATAGCGCGTTAACAATCCGAGGAATGCAATAGCCTCTAGCAGCTCCTCAATCTCTCCTCCTGTCGGTCTCTTCTTTGTTCACTCACGACTCCTTACACTCACATCTCATCTCCTCTTCAGTTCTCCTTCACCCTCATCTGTATCTTCCTTTCTCTATTTCTTTATGGTTTTCAGGTGGCCATCTTGCCTCGGGAGGTGTGTAATCACTTTTCATCTTCATGTTATTGTGTCATCGTCTCATGTCTTAAATCTCTTTATTCTGCCACTCCTTTAATCGCTTCTTCAATTGTTATTTCGTATCCATTTTCCTTCCATAATTCTTCTCCAGTACCTCTAATCTCATATTCCAATTCCTTTTCCAAGGAATTGGAATGCGTCACATCCGTTGACAATTTGACTGTATCATGTAACTTTAGATAAGATAATTCTTCCTGCATGTGCACACCGGTATTATTTACTGTAGTAATGCTTTATTTTGTCACATACAGCTCTGTTAATTTTTATTACCTCAACTGTAAGGTTTGGTAAGTGGAATTTAGCATCATAACTGGTTCCATTTAGGATCCTCTGTTTAACCACAGCACGATGAGGTTTTCGTATTTTTATTGGAAATCTAGAATTTTTTTATAAGAAACCATTCCATTGAAAATTCTGATTCGTATTATAGATAAGCGTAAATAACCTATTTAAGCTGTTTGTCGTGCTAAGAATCGCGACTCTCTAATGGGAGTACCTATTTCATTCTCGACGAGAACTAAGGCTTATTTATAGACACACTTCGTATTTTTCAAGGCCGGTTTTTGTAAAAAAGAGAAGCGGTGCAATGTATTAAAACATGTCCATTCTCTTTTGACTGGAATGGCTCCATGTTGTGGACCTTCGTTCGAATTCACCCCCCCCCCCGGGTGAGCGTTTTAAATTGCAATGGAGTCTTTTCCCTCAGGCCCCCTGGAGATGGATTTTCCTCTTCGCTCCATCCTTCCGCTCTGCCGCCCATGGATTATTATCTCCCTGCAGCGCAGTCGTGGTCATTGTCTCTCCTTCCTCTCCCCTGTTAAATACTCTTCATTTCTTCTCCGCTTTACTCAGTAGACTTCTTTTGTCACCGGTTTCCCTTTTCAACGGAATTGTTGACATGTTGGTATTTAATCCCTTGCGTGCACCTCGACGTCGAGGCCTCATGACCTTAATATAAGGAAATATGTTTTGGCGTTTCTTGCTCAGATCACTAAGTAATTCTAAGACGATATAAGTTTCCACTCGCTTGCTTAAATGCACCAGGAGACCAACTAAAAACAACTGTTATATTTTGCCGTATGTCACCTCGACAGAATGAATGCAGGACTTAGTGTGGAAATTATGAGTTTTTTTAAGCTTTTTATCGTTGTAATTTTTTTGAAATTTCTTCCGAAAGACTGTTAATATCAATACTCTTTTGATTATTTGGATGTTTATTCATGATTTAAGTTAATAGTCATGGTGATTTTCAAAGCATTCCGTTTGATGCTAAAACTATACTTGTTCTCCAATAATGCAAATTAACTACGTGCGTAGTCCCCTGACAGCTATGATGTGTAATCTTTAGTACTCTTAGGTCGCTACATTCGCGAAAGTCAATTGTTATAATTTGCAACTTATCTTCTTAGATTATTCTAAGAGGAGATATTTTCTTATTATTACATTGTTTTAATTCATTAATGGTGTACAGTTCAGAATAATGGAACGAACCCGCAGAATTTTTCCTGAAACAGCATTCAATCTCAAAAGAAATATTTCTTTCCGCGCCTATCTTTAAGTTTTCCAAATCTTATGAGATGTAAGCCAAACTCTTGAGTGTTTATTGAGATAATCTCCACATTTCAGATTGTACGCCAAATGGTAAAAACGAGGAATCAACGGGATTTCCCTTGCATTGAAAGCTCGAAGATTTTATCGATAAAACCTGAAATAACGGTTATTTATACATTTTTAATAGTATTCCTACCTCTCATCTTGGCCTACATAGTTAATCATATACGACGAGTTGGTGACGAGAAGTCGTTACTATCACTACGTTTCAATTTTGCTCTGGAAATTACGAGGCTAGGCTAAAAACTATTGCACACATTCTTGTAGACCACAAACAAATGACCTTCAGAATCACTACTCCTGGTGGCATGTGGAAGTAACATTCCCCCTCAACACGCATGCGCAGATTTAAGGCCGTTACATTCATCCAGTGTATTTTGAGAAGCGGAAGTATGGAGGCGTGTTCTAGTGCTATGTCAAAGCGAGTGAAACAGCGTGCTGATGTCGAATTTTTAACTGCTTGAAGTGACCCACACTGAAATTCACCGTCGTTTGAAGGCTGTTTATGGTAAAAATGCTGTTGATAGGTCTACTGTAAGTCGATGGGTAGTAAAATTTCGTGGTTGCGAGCCTGGAAAAGCCGCAATTGGTGATAATTCAGTGGGCGTCCGGTCACGTACATCATTATCCTAATACTTGAGTTGCTGGGATTAATATTTATTATTAAAAGTCATCTAAAGGTCGAGGTTGTTTTGAGCCAGAACTAAAGTAGTGTCGTGCTTACAAACCCCCTCTGACACCACGGTAGCATTGCAATAAACCCAGTGATGTTTTTTAAGTCCTCCTATTCTCTCTCACCCTTAGCCTCCCTTCATTCCGTCCAACAAGAATATTTTCCATTTCTCTCTCTTCTCGTTTTCGTTGCATTCTTCACTGTGTCTATAGCACAGTCTTCATGCATGGAGGTGGCGCTCGAAATGATTCGCAGATATTTTGACTCCCTTCTTCGAATCTCTACCATCAACCAACCCCCTCTCATCCCCCGCCGTGCCGTTGGATTTCATTTCCATCCGTTCATTTCATATTCTTCCACAACCACATATCAAAATTCTCGTATCTGCGTACTCTCATTCTCTTCCTCTCTGACCATTTTTCCGAGCCCTATTTAGGAGAAATGTTCACTTTATCTATTTCCTCTCTATTTTACGTCTTGAGTTTATTTCTTGTGATTTTGACGTACTCTGTCCCACTCTGTTGATTGACGACGCAAAAAAAATTGTTGGTGTTAAAAAGAGAAATGATTCTGGGGAAAAACCTGGAAGACCCCAGGAATTTCGGGATGGTTGGAGAGCTGACCCCCGCACACTTCTCCTCCAGGATCCTTCACTTTTCCTTTGTCTCCTTCTCCGGAAACTATCGATTACTCTTTGGGGCTTCGTGCAGTCTCCAATTTCCCGCTTCCTTCCCAACAGTCTCTCTCTGTGGCCATGTATCTCTCCTCAACCACCCCTCCACCCCCCTTGCCCCTCGCCCTACCCCCTTTTCCTAATCCCCCCTCCCTCTTAATTTCCAATCTCCCGCCCAAAACCTTTTGCGACGCCCCCCCCTTGCCCTTCTGCCATTCCTCCTCCTCTTGCCCCCATAAAAGGCCGACCTTTTCGCCTCCAAAGCACACATCACACATTCTCCCATCTCTCTCTTCCATTCCTCTAATTCCGTTCCGCGCCCTGCTCTTCGCCCCTCTCTCCCCACTGAAACCCTCTCCTCCTCCCTCACTGTTCAGATATCTGCCTTTAACGCTCTTCTCGGCACTCCTCACAACCTCATCACCGCCCCCTCTGCGCTCACGCCCCTATACCCTAGCTATTATACTCGGGAGTGGATAGTGTGGGAGAGAATTTAAAAAAAAGTTTATCCCCCTGCAGAGTTATTTTGCCTGTCCTCTATCCTAGGGAACATCTGAAAAATAGGTATTCGCTCCGTCACAGAAATAATTATGGGCGAAGTGAGTTGTTTCACTTTCTGAAAAAGGATTTATATTCTCATCTTCCTTTTCAGCAATAAGGTCAGGGAAGGGAGAAGAGGGATTCGCACGGGCCGTTTAAGCGGGTGTTGTTAAATCAATCGCTTGTTCCCCACGATGCATTTTGCTCTATCTCGGGAGCTGATGCCACAACAGCCACTGCCTTGGGCAGAATTGTCTGACTTGGCTATATGGGGAACTTTACGTCATCTGGTGGGTTTCTCATCAAGTAAGAGGTAAAAAAGCGGCGAACTTGAAAGTTATAGAACGAGATTTATCTCTTCGTTCTACACACCCTAGCAGGGTGCCATTCAATTAGTTAGGTGAGAAGCGTTCAGTGAAGCTCCGAAACCCGTTTCGGCAGTCTAAAGTGTAATAATACGTTCACATCTACATCTACTAAATACCCCGCAAGTCGCCGCAAGGGTGTGTGGCGGGGGCTGTTAGGCCACCACGCGTAATTAAGAAAAAAACCGCATGGCAAAGCCACAATTGTATACTATCCACAATCAGAACATGGTATGCATTCATCCAAAAACCCTTACACCCCACACACATGCAAACACACAATCTACCAACTAGCATACACATGCACCTACACATATATCGGATATCTTTGCGATATTTAACTTTGTTCCGACTTGTAAATTAAATGTTTTTAATATTTCTAAAGGGACTTCGGTTTTTTACTATTATGATTCCTGATCTGATCCCACTACTGATGATCCTGAAGTAGTGTGGGGCCATTATAGTTCCTTTATTATCGTCGTTAAATTCGTTGATTCTGAATCTTTCTAAAAGTGTTAGTCTCGCTTGTTCCCTTCGTATCTATTAGGGCTCCCAGCCTAAATCCCATAAGTGGCCTGTCACACTTGTGTTCCTATTATAACAATTTTCAACGCGTCTAGCGGATTTTCTCTGGACTTTATCTAGTTCTTTTTGCCAGATTTTCTCCCAAGGATCCCAAATACTAGCGGCATATTCCAAATATGGTCTAACTAGAGCAAAATAACACCTCTATTAAACTTTCTAATTACATTTCCCCACCACCAGTTTAATGAATCCCAGTTTATTTAAAGCGAATCCACATATTGTCCTGAAATGTGCTCCCCATGAGAGGCGTGGTGTTAGAACTACTCCCAAAAATATTTAACTTGTTTGGCCGTAGTTAGCACTGAACCCTCTATTTCATAGTTGTTCCAGAATTTCTAGCTAGAAGTGTTCTCATTGGTGGAAGTAAGAAAAGAGAAAGAGTAATTGGCTGAACTTGGAAGGTAAAAGTATTTGAGAACGATATGGCGAAGTGAGCTAACGTGAAGCCTAGTTTGGGTGTTCGGTTCTTACTCTCATTGTGATGCCTCTCAAACCATGCCTCTATCCTCATCCCCACTCTCGATGACGTTTCTGTCGCTTCTCTACTCCTGAATAAACTCGCCCTATTTGCCGACTCATTCCCACCTGCTCTCCTCGTCGACAATTCTCGAGCGTCGGTGTGGTCGAAGGAGCGAACATCTTCCTTAGCTGCGTGCTTGGTGGGAGAGATTCGTGCACGACTCGTGCACATCCCGTCAAAACTTTCGCGAGTAGGTGGCGCCAAATGTGTCTTCCCGACGAAATAACGAGTCACTCTCCCCTCCCTCCGATGGCAATTCTTTCCACTCGGAGGATATCCATGAAAGTCACGTCCGTGCTTTGGTAGTCCGTCTATTTGCAATGCTTTGGGCACGTGGCATTTTGGAATCCGCCCCGTCCATTAGTGGAATTGCAAAATATGGGAGTAAGTGGACGTTGTTCACTCGAGCCGAACGCTAATGTGTTCAGCTTTCGACATAAACTTTCGTTCTTCCGGGTAAAATGTTACATATCCGTCGGCATGTTTCCATCCATTAACGAAGTTGTCACGTGTCATATTTCAGCGCAACTCCCCAGAAAAGTTAAATTGATAAGGACTGCTTCATCGAGTGCTCTACTCTGTCTGGAATTTCTCGCTGGGTATTCCGTTGTCGACGTGCAGCTCTAAAGCTTATGAATCTAACTCATTGTTCGCTATAAATTGACGGTAAAAATGCAACTGCGAATGGTTTTAATGCAGCTGCGATCGGTTAAATAAATAAAATAGTAAAATTTCAAAGTAAAGGTTGCCTTTATTTTGATATTTGTTTCTTATTGATTGCTATAAGCTTTTAGTATTATTGAAAGTAGTGCCTTCCTTCCTCGAGATGAATAGAATATTGAAACTCACATGTATTATTCTGATCGTGATGGGTCCATAACAGTTAATAAAGAACATTTCCTTTCTGTAAAATGAAGAAATTGTTGTGGATTATTTTACACTTAATAAATAATGCTTTACTTGTATAGAATTTTCAAATATGTATACCGAAAAACTCGATCAATTTTAATTTCAATTAATTTACTTTCGAAGACTTGTGGTGAATTAATCCGATGATTTGCATTTTTACATTGTGACTTTCTGTTTGTCTGGAAGGTTGTCGTATATATTTACAGTGTGTTGAGTGTGAGGTTGATTGCTGTTTTGTTTAAAGGTATTTAACCGGTGAAGGTAGATTTTTTGATGGACACAACTACAAAATAACTCTCTCCTAACAAAAACACAATTCAGTATCCTACTCTAAAGCAAGCATCTCTTCATCTCTGTGTACTTCACCTGTGTACTCTGAACACCTTTACTCAGCGCCCCTGACATCAACTCCCTCCTCTTTGTGGAAGTCCCTTTCCCAAGTGCAATTATTTTCCTTACGACCCTACTTCTTGGACCATTTTGGTCCAAAACACCTTTCTGAGTCGCCTGTCATTTTCCATGTACACCTACGCCTATTGTGGTGTCTAAACCAAGAGTTGGTGATGACTAACCCCAGCCTCTTGCAGAACTGAATTGCTTTCTCTCTGCGATCATTCTTCGTGGACCAACCGTAGTCCTCCATCTCATCACCATGTCTTCTCTTTTCTCTGGTCAAAAATGACTCGATCGCAGAAATTAAGGAGTCGCGATTTAAAGGGTTAGTTGTTTTAAATACAAGGAGTACTATATTCCACAAGTAGTAGGACAGAGTCAGCTAAAAAGATATACTGCCTGAACTAAAAATTTCACTCAAAAGTCTTCGAAGTAGCACCTTTGTGCGGCCATACGCGCCGGGAATGATTCTAGGTTCCCTCGTCACGGCATGTTGTAACGCTTCCACCGAACCGTTGTGACGTCCTTACAGCACGGTTTCGTGGTGGAGGAAGAGTAAGAAGTCTGGTGGGGTATTTTCTAAAAAATTTGGATCCTCACTGACTCACCCACATGGTCAATAAGCTCTTGGCAGATCCGCGTGCGATTTCCTTTTTTTCGTCCGAGAGAACTCTCGGCACCAACTTCGCACATGCCATTCTCATTCCCATGTTTTCGGTCACTTGTCATGCACATGACATGCACATCATTTTAAGGGATGCTAATTTCATCAGAAACCATGGAAACACATAATCTGCGATTCCTGTCCAACTAAGCCTTTACTCTTGCAAGATTTTTGTCACTTCATACACAGATCGAAGGGAATCCTGAACGTTCGTCGTCTTCAATATATTCTCTACCCTCCCAAAACTACTTGTGCCACTCAAAAACACCCGATCTACCCATAATGTTATCACCGTAAGCTGCTTTGAGCATGCCATGAGTCTCTTTCCCATTTTTGTTTACTTTAAGGCAAGTTTGAAGGCATAGCACTGTTCCAATAACCGTTTCATGACGGAGCGTAAAGAGGTCACATCATAAAGGTTTCGCAAACGAACGATCCGCCCTCCGCAAATGCTGGTAACCCACTGCCGCTGGCCTCCAGCTTTTCCTAAGACTCCCATCTCTCGAACCCAGGCAGAGAAACCGCCGTCCGTCCGATCGCCCTGGGAATTAAAATGCTCGTTGTGTATCAGTGTGTGCACACGCATGCAGGCGAAGGGGGTTTCGGGCAAAGAATAAAAGCGAGTGCAATCGAATAAGTGGCGTTTACCCTGAATGGAATCCAACCCTGCGGGGGTAATTTCCTCCCCCCGTGTCTCCTCCCTCGTCTTTCCCTCGCGCTCACTGCACCCGCGCCGCAGAAGGCTTATTTCTTCACCCTTTTACTCCGATATCCCGTTCCTCGACGAGCGAATGGGCGTTGGATCTCTCTTGCCCGACTCGAATCAATCAATCATAGGGGAGGGCAAATCAACTGGCTTCATCCCTTTAATCCGCCTCGTTCGACGCCCGCATCCACGCTTCGCCCCGCCTCATTACATCACTTTCTTCTTCCGTAATACATTCTCTATCGTTCTTATGATCGGGGCAGAGGATTACCGGATCCCCTTTTGCGCCGCTCTTAGTCGCTCTATCCGCATTTTGCTGCTTGGTTCCCCATTCAGGATTTAATCTCGGGGGCGCTGTTTGCGAGTGCTTGAACGTGTCCCCTTATTTTCTCCTTCAGTTGACTGAAGAAGTTCTCAAGAATTCACTGTGGGTGTATGGTGCGTCTCTTGTACAGATAGACCTATTTACAGTGCGTGCACACTAGAAAGGACCGGTGAAGTAATTGCCTCTGGAGAGAAGGTACCCCACTGTTGCCACCTCCTACTTTATCTCGGGTTACGTTACGGACCCCGACGATATAGTATTCTGATCCTTTATCATTCGTTGAAAAAAAGGCATGTTAAAATATCTGTTCTACACTTAATTTCTCTGGTTTTATTTGCATGATCTCTCCTATCGTAGTACGATGGGGATAATGCTAAATTTTCAGCATCATTGCTAAAGAGACATCCTTCCAATTTTTATTTGAAATATCTCACCTACCGTAGTGTGATGAGGATAATAATACGCGTACATTTTCAACATCCTTGCTAAAAAGACGCCCTTCCAATTCATGCAAGAGCTTCAATCTGTAATTCAACCTTATCTCCGTGAGTTATTACCAGCCTAGCTGCTCTAATATTTTCCATACGCTATTAAGTTTATCATAACAAGGTTTTGCAAATCTAGCTCATCTACGCTGCACGCGATCCAATTTGGCGGGCAATCGAACTTCACGAGGATCCCATATACATGCTGCATATTTTAAATGAGGCCTAACCAGCCAAGGATAACATTTCTCTGTGACCTTTTCATCACATATACCGAGTACTCTTGTGATAAATCCTAAGTTTTTGTTGGCTTTTCCACATAGTCCCCGTATGTGTTTCAACCTTGAAAGGTCGCGTGTGAGGGGTACATCATCTCATCAATCAGATATCTCCGCTTAATATTTGTCATCCCGAATCTGCACAGGAAATTATTTTCATTATTTGACAGGTTTCACTGCGAGCTTCACAATGCCTAATTTTCCGCTCTTTATCTTATATTTTGTTGGTCATTATCACTCATCTCGGACGCCATAGTGCTAGGCTTTTTAGTCTTCTCTTACCATCTTTTAATCCACCTAAAACCATGCATGGAACCATGCTGCATTTTTCTCCTCCTGACCAAACCAGCGAATTGTGTGTGATTTTATATGTTGAGAATATGTAATTTCGAATGCCTACAGGTATGTATGAACTTTAACCTATTTCGCTGAACCAACGTTTTATAACTTCTAACTTATTTTGGAATGCATAATTCTTTTTAAAATCCCTCATGAAAGTCCGTTATGATTGCTTTTTTCTTTCCTTAAACGAATTCATTCTGAAGAGACTATGGGGCCGGAGGCATCTTAATGTGGACGGGATGAGTTTAGCACTTGCGACGCATGAATATGTACGAAGGTATTATTAATGTTGTGATAGCAGGTGTCTTGAAACTGTTAACTTGAGGCGCAATAGGTTTCGTACTATCCTCACAGATGCCGAGCTTCTCTAATGACGAACCTATGTAAACAGTGAGTCCCAGCAGTCTTATGCACCGAAGGATTGTGGTGGATGAAATACGGTGGAATGCAAAAGGCATAGCCAATTCAATTTTTGTTTGTTGTCTAGACAAATTTCCCACTTTGTTTGATGTTGAATTAGTGTAATATTTTTCAAATCTCATGGAAAAAGTTAGCTTCTTGATGATTCTAATGAAATTGCATAATGTTTGTTCCCGATACCCCCGCTTTTGTTATTTTTTGTGTAGCAATTACTGAATGTTCACGTCCCTATAGCTTAAGATGAAATAAGCTCTCAAGATATTTAAAACTTACTTTGAAATTTTGTCTTTGCATTTATATTTGGATTTATTCTCATGAAATGTTTATATTAATTTTTTTCTCATTTCAGGTAGGAGATATTCTGGACCGTGAGAGACTAATTAAGCACTCGTTACATGACCTCCAGTGCTTAAATAGTGAGTAATTAATGTGTATCTAGTTTCTAGTAAAGTTTTTGTGCTTGCAATTATTAGCATTTAGAAGCGGGAGATCAAGGGATATTTATTCCAGAGTGAATCCTCTTTTTAAAAATATTGTCGTTCCATAGTACTTTTAATTGTGATTTGAAATATTTTCAATTTCATATTGCTTTTAATGGCGAATAAATAACACTTTCATGGTTATCACCCCGACACAGATATGTGGCCCTATTTTATAAGATATATTTTTTAGTCAAGCACGTGTGTGTTTAAGTCTCCTATCTAGTGGTATGAAAATTTTGAGGAAAAAGTAGGGAATGGGAATGTCGTTAGTTTCACTGTTGCTTAGCTAATGGGTAATAAATTATCGATTATGAAAATTGCATTTTGTAAGATTTGCAGAAATTTTAACAATCCAACCGTTCGTGTCATCACTTGAACTGTAAATAAGGCCTTCGCCACTTATCTTATAGTTCAAATGGACACTCAAATTCCTTAATTCATTTATTGGTGGCCTTATTATATTTAAAATACTAATATTTTGCATTGCAAACACTTTCCCGAAACAAAAGAAACCAAAAGTATTAAGTGCAGATAAAGCTAGTAATGAGCCAGAAAGAAAGGTTGTTTGCTGAGAATGATTCGAGATTCACTTTTTCAGTGCATACGGCGAAAAATAGCTTAGGATGATAATCTCGCGAGAGAGAATTGTAATATCGTTATCTGTGAACCTTATCCTATAAAAGTTAGACATAGAGGGATCAATGATATCATAAATAATCTACATGACATATCGTACTTAGGTACGCATTATTCCTTTTTTGAGTATTAATTATTGGTATTTTACCGTTTAGGTTAGGTTTTGCATGGGCATGGACGGTACAACGGTGCAAAAGATTTATTGTTTTGCCTCTCATGACAAAATAAAACAACCAGGCATTTCACACTACTGCTATAAGCCTTTATTCGGTTCCACATACTTCCTTCCTCCCTTCATCCCGTCCAACATTGTTTCCTATGCCTGCCCTTTTCTCGCTTGCCTGATATTCTCCCCTCTATTACAGTCTTCAATATCCCACTGCCGATCAATATGCTTTCACCCATTTTTCCTCTCTCCTCATGATTTCTCCCAAAAATCCCCTCCCCTCCTCGCCCATCATATTTCCTCGTTTGTTTTCCTTTCCGTCCATTTCGCCTTCTCCATCATTCTCCACACCATCATTATGTCAAAAGCCTCCTATCTACGCCCATCATCCTTCATCGGTGACCATATTCCCGCGCCATACAAAACCACTCTCCATGTCAAAGTTTAAACTAGTCTTAACATCCTCATCAAACATCCCTGCTATCAATTCCCTCCTACTTGTGAAAGCTTCTTTGTCTAAAACAGTTCTCCTTATATCCTTACTACTTTGACCATTTTGGTCCAAAACACTCCCGAGATACGTGAACTGTTTCACCTGCTCTATTTCATGAATCCTTTTTTTAATATTGAACTTAGTCTCTCATTTTTGAAGACCGTAAAACCTGAATTTTTTTTCCGTTGAATCGCATCCCATACTTGGGAAACTGAGTTACCTTCTTATGCGTTAAGTAATATTTGCATTGCTTTGGTTGACCGACAAAGTAAAGATTGATCATCCGAAAACCTAACTGATTGTATAAATTGCCCACTTACTCATTTCTAACACGAGTTTCCGTTCCATTTCCCCCAACCATTTTCGCCACATACTCTAATGCGTAGAAAAATCCGGTTAATAATAGACACCACAACAACAGGGACGAAGACTATTGCAATTTTTTTCCTTGAGTAAGATTTATTCACGACTATATTCGATGCACTTCATCATTTTCAAGTGTGTAGTTAGAAGCTTGTAGTAGCCGCCTTCGTCCCTGTAATCTATAATAGACGCCACATTCATTCTCTCTTCCCAACGCTGCCCTCGCCACGGCAACAGTTTCCTTGCCTTTCATCCAAAATATAAACCAAATGTTGAAATTGTATCTAAGCCAAAATTTACCTTTCTCAAAACGTCTTGCATCATATTTGAAGTTGTGTACAATTAAATATACTTCTATGTTTATTATTATTAGTAATGTATTTGTTAAGGTTTGCTTTGGGTAGATAATGACACTGCTAAGATAAATGTCTTTTTATCTTTTAACCAATAAACACAACCTCACATCCGATGCTGCAGTTCGCCTCAATTTCTAGGAAACGTTGCAAATTACTTTATGGATATGGTCAAAGGAAATGGCCGTAGGGTTATTTTATATGGGAATTATTTCACAGCTACTCTCAGAGAAGTCTCATTTCAGAATCGCGCCTTGATTGAGAGCAAGTATATCGAAGGAAGAAGAATGGCGCCATCTTGTGAGTGTTCGCTGAACCGGAAATTTGGGAGGGAAGCTGATGTTGCTTTATTCTCGCCGCAACGTCGAGATACTATTGTTTCGTTCAGGAAGAAACGTACGTTATGCAAATTGCTCATGAAGTATCTTGAATTTATACGCCAGGGTGCGAAAATGTGTTTGCTCTTGAAACAAAAGGACAGCACGGTGTGTAGAAGGCTTTTGGCGTTTGCTCAGCCCACTGCTCCCTCCCCGCCCCTCCCCCCTTTTCCTTCTCCTACCTCTTCCCCCATTATCTACTGCCCCTCTCCCTGATCACCGGGGCGGTATCTCCCTCAACCATCTCCGCGCCTCTAATTCTCAGCGCTCAAATGCTCGCATACGGGTCAATCCTGTATCAAACGCCTGTATACTCGCATTCATGGATGCACGTATATGGAAATCTGAACAATGGTGAAGTGCATAGATAGGGAATCGAGGGCAGCGATTGCAAACGCGTAAAGTACCAAAACAATGAGAGTGGGAAGGTTGGATGATGTGCATAGAAATTAAGCAGAGAGATGTTTCCTCACCCGGAGGTCGAAACACAAGTCTTCGATCTTCCGCACCGATCCGCAGCCCACTAACCTATCCCCGAAGTCTTGACAATCGCTGAAATCCTCGGATTTTCTTCCGTGAATGCGTGCATTTGCCAAATTTTTCTCTTTTATCTATACCTATACCTGCCGTTAACGCTCGGTACCTTTTCCATACTTACCGGTATGTCTGCTTCTCCCATTTTCATTTGTTCTTTATTCTTTGGTCGTTCTTTTGATTGTTAATCCCCCTAGCACCTGAGCCAATGTTTTGAACTTACCGGACCTAAATGTTCCGAGCCATATTGGCAATAAAACCCCCGGATTTCAATATTGATTCCGCATTTCTTGATGGTGAAGTCATCTTTTCAATATTCCTGAAAACTGATAGCCCGTGCCTCGATTCTCGGTCAGCATAACCTTTTTCCTACTTGGACTGCTTTCCTCGGATCCTTCCCCATTCACCAACATTCTTCTGTTTTTTCCTCATTAAATCTTTCCTGTCCTTTTTTTATGCATACCTATCTATAACCTCGATAATATGCATAAGTTTACCAGTAGTCTAGGAAGATTCAACGCTAATATAAGTATAATCAGAGCCTTGACGCATTGAGACTTGGTGCAATTCGTCGCGGAAACGTATCGGCACTTGATCGGCACTACCACTTCTGTTTATTAGTTCAAGAGTCGACCTAGCTCTTGAGTTGAGCAAGTTGCAACCTAAATTTTCAAAGAGAAAAAAATGAGTCACTCCTCTGTATATTGTATTCCACCGTCACTCTTGTGGCCAATGATGCGTGAAAACAAAAAACTTACGATTCATTAACTAAAATAATTTATGGAAAATACAAAGATATGCGTCCTTTTGCCTATCTGCTCATCAGAACAATGAATTTGTGTGTGGCCCCGAATATGTTTATATATATATATATATATATATATATATATATAACAAATGATGAGGTCTCAGGCGTGATGTGGTGGAAGCGTAACATATTAAAACCACAGGTATTGCAATTTTCCGCTAGATATTTTATTTCGACACTACCGGTTTCGATGTTTCACACCTGATGATGATGTGAAAACATCGAAACCGGTAGTGCCGAAATAAAATATCTAGTGGAAAATTGCAATACCTGTGGTTTTAATATATATATATATACACTTTTTTGGAAAACCCACAAACGTGCAATGTAAATTCACTGATAAGTCATAACAAACACAGAAACCAAAACACAAAAGAGGAAAAACTCACTGGTTCTCGAATTTTCGGTGGTCCAACCACCTTTCTCAAGAGGAATTAGGAACAGAACTGATCTGCTCAGTTCTGTTCCTAATTCCTCTTGAGAAAGGTGGTTGGACCACCGAAAATTCGAGAACCAGTGAGTTTTTCCTCTTTTGTGTTTTGGTTTCTGTGTTTGTTATGACTTATCAGTGAATTTATATATATATATATATATATATATATATATATATATATATATATATATAACACTGTCAGACTACTGTTCAGCTGTCTGCTGGTCTTCAGGCAGTCTGACCTGAAGAAGGCCTCGGAGTAGGCCGAAAGCTTAAATCATCTACAGTGTGAGTGTCCTTTTAAGTGTTATCTGTTTTATTCTGTGTTCTATTGTGCCGTCCAAAAGTTATATTGCTCTCGTGAGTACTTCCACATCATCGATATATATACATTCAAACACGAAATACCGCCATACGGCGAATAAATATTCATTCACATTGAAATAGAGATAAGGAAAGTGGTAAAGGAACACACATAATATTTTGAGGAATATTAGCTTAAGATATGTAGAAGTGTGATAAATTTTTTTTCCTGAGCTCAGTACACTTATTTTCCGGACGAACCCTGTATATATATATTTATTATATGTAAACTTAGTACTAAACAGTACACTTATTTTCCGGACGAACCCTGTATATATATATTTATATATCTATCTATATATATATATATATATATATATATATATATATATATACACCCACACACATACATATATGGATGACGTAGAGGCAATGTTGTGTTCTATTGTGCCGTCCAAATGCTATATATACATGTGTGTGTGTGTCCCGGTAGATAAGGGGGTATATATATATATATATATATATATACCCCCTTATAGAAATATATACCGTTAGAAAGCGATCATTCGAGCTCTAACCTTCTTCTTTGTCGTCCGGAGCCCTTTTCACCCTACGTCGGCATTGACGCCACTAACCTTTGCTTTTTCCTCTCGTTTGCATTTCTTCGTCGTTATCTGTCCCTATCGCCCGTCAGCTCCATCATTCCTTGGACCTTTTATGTCTCGCCACCCTCGATGAATTTCCTCTCCTCTTTCTTTTATCAAATAGACGTTGAGCGGGACGTTCGCGTGAATAATATTTTTCTTCTGTCCAGTCATGTTTATTTTGGATCTAAATAACAATGTCTTAGTTTTGTTTGGTCCATCTTAAATTCCGATATGATAATTCTTCATACGCACGTGAGGTGAATTAGGGATTTAGTGTGATTTATATTTAGTTTCTCCAGCATAGTTTCGTGATTTTATTTCAGGAATTCTTGTTAAACTATTATAAATCAAAGCCGAACAAATTCCTGCAGGTTAAATCATCCTTACCATAGTACTTATTTTCATGCACTTCCTTGTCATCTTAGCATATATTTGATCTGCAGATAATGAAAGTTTATGGAGTTACTATTTGATCATAAAATGGATTAGTTCGGTTATATCCGCAGCTTTTAGATGCTTTGTCGGTATCCGACATCTATTGCTTCCTCTTGCTGAGGTACTTTCGGATCAATTCGTATTAATACCGATGCGTGTGAATTATTACGCTAATGTTTTTGAATTCGAACTAACTCTTAACCTTAAATTTATTTGCACGTTCAAATTTGCGCTCGGTAGCAATGATCGAGGATATATGACTCAGCGCCGCTAGGAGTGGAAAACAGATAACGAAGAAAATGCCTTAAAAAAGGCCAGTATTTCAGTCGATGTCATCCTTTATTTGCTCAGGGTTTATGAAAAATGGTTTCTTACGTGTCATCACGGAACAGCGGGGAAGCGTCGAGAAAATTATTTTGAAATTAAAAATAAGGAGATAATTATAGAATTGTAATTTTTATCGTGATTTTCAAGGATTGATATTGCATAGCATTATTTAAAATTAATAAAAAAACTTAATTCAAATACGCAATACCGTAAAATAAGACTTCAATTTCTCATCTTGACATTTTGACAGGCCACTCTTCTTTCTAATTCTGATATTTTAGTCATTTTAAAATTGCTGTTTTGCCTTCTAAAAAACATTCCCAAAAATTGGTTGCCTCTCAAGCTCTGTACAATTTATATGTCATGTTTTTTTCGTAGAACTGTCAATTGTTGCTTTCTCCATTCTACCCCACTTTCAGGATTTTTCAGTTTTTCTTTTCGTTTAAGAATCAGAATTACACCTCCAGGTATCACGGACATATGTAGTTTTCGGGCATTAATTTGTAAATCATTTTATTTAATTCCATATGTAGTCCCTGATCGTCCAGAGAGAAAGTTTTCATGTAATTCCAACTTCGAAAATCGGCTAATCAGCCGCTTGGGAAATTTTAGAAACATTTTAATCACGGCCGATTGAGTGTTTCCTTGGCTCATCTGTTCCTGCTGCGGCGCGATCATCATCAGAGTTTCATTTCGAAGAGTGTTTGAGCTTGGCAGCTCTCTTCGCTTTCAATAATTCGAACTCCTTTGGGTACTTACGACCTGATGCCTGCTCTTTCGTCCGACATCCATCCTTCTTAATGGATGGTAATCTCTGCCATCCCCTCAAAGATCCACATCCTACCAAAAGTCATTCACCTCAGCTTTAATTCATCCCTGGAACACTCTCCCCAGCAACATTAGACGAACAACGGTCTATCGATTAAAAATCCGTCTTTCCGGCACCTGAAGTCATCTTGAAATTGTGTTGGTTGTATTTTGTGTTGCTTTCTTTTCACAATAGGTCTATGCTGTATTTTGCTTAGTTCTTATGCTCAGACTATCTGTATCTTTGTGTATAAATTGTCATGTTCATGTATACGTTTTGAAAATTGCATTTCAATATTCATAAATAAGTCATTGTCTTCAAAATTTGTGCTTTTTTCATGTTACGAATATTTTTGCCATACTCGAGTTTCACGACGACGAAAGGTGTAGTTCTTATCATTTAATCGTCAATTTGCTCTCAGGACCGTTGTAAAAATAATTTTATTTTTTATCTTAGGAAATCTATTCTGCCATAGGGCTTTCTAAATATGCCAGCCTTTCCGGTCGTGCTCTATATTGTCTTCAGAATAATTCTTCTTTTCTTCTTTGATCTTTCCGCTTAATCGTCAGCAATCCTATCTCCGGGTTTCCATTCTTCTTTATGTGTTCTGTTTTTTCAAATCTTGAGATTGCCTTGCTCCACTCGAATCCTTCCACCAATTGCTTCCTTCGGCTTTCTCCCTCCTCACCTGCCCATTTCCCCGCCCTCTCCCCCTCCCTTATCCCCCACCCTTTCCCCCCTCCCTTATCCTCCTCTTCCCTCCACTCAACTCTACGCAGCGTCGGGCACTCTTTTTGCTCCGAAGGACAGCTTGAATTTCAAGTCTCTGTATCGACTGCATAATAAATTTCTCTTCATTCCATGGGTCCTTCTTCATGTTCTGCATTTTTTTTGCCCTCGGCGACGTGATACTATTCTTTTTCCTTAATATGATTTATCTTTTGATTTGCAAATTCTGTCGGAGTGAATTTCGGAATAATCGCTGCTTTGATTATGCGCATAGAATTATTTTAGCGTGTCGCCGGCATTCCCCCTTTCTTTTTATTTCCTCACCTTTTCAGCGGTTTCTTTTCAAGGATCGCCATTTTCCCCTCATCGCCCCTAATTTCGGGACAGTTTTCTGTTAGTGTTGCTTGAAAAACAAAAATTGAAATAAAATGTCCCATTACTGCAGCGGATTAAGAGATTAAAAGATTTAGAGGAAAATGCATAATGGACAATTGCCTGTAGCTTATAGTAGAATAGGCGGCATTATTCGCTCATTTAGCCTGACAGCGATCGTGTCTTCATCATTAGTCTGTCTCCCTGTTGAAGCAAGTTGGCATCTTTCTTCTTCAGGGGAATATTGCTGGAGCTCCATTGTCATTTTTTGGCATGAGTATTAATGAGGTTGTAGTTAATGCACTTTCCCTCCCTTCTCCGGTTACATTGAAAACGGAAGGGAATTTTCCAGCCCCTTGTCCGCATTATGCGGGAACATCCTCCTAGATTAAGCCAACTGGCCGTCGAAAATAAATCTGAAACAGGAATTTTGGGTTTAATTTATGGTGTTATCACATTTTCTCCTTGGCTACCTAGCAGGGAGAACTTAAATGAAACAATATTAGTTTATTCCTCCAGCGCCAATAAGCCATTCTCCTCTGTAAGCGGAATGATCTAAATCCCTGGTTGATAATTTCCCGTTATTATATTTTATAAGGTGCAGGCGTTCCTGTGAACGTCAAGGCGATGGCGAAGATTTCTCAAAGGTAGATGTTCATGCGGTCGACAAAGATTTGGTGTCTGTTTTCTTTTAATTGAATGAAAGTAATTATTTCCAAAATCTTCGTATTTTCTCTCACTTTTTCTCTCTCTCTCCCTCATTGACGTCTCGAAGGATAAGCCAGGTATTTTGAGGTATTGTAAAGTGTTATTCATTTCTTTGTGAGCACCGCATCTGTGGCCACCTCTACTGCGATTTGTATCATAGATTACACTCTTGCTCAGCGTTGTGTCTTTTTATATTTAAATAACTAGACGTTCCTTTCAAACAATTCGTTTGCGATGGTACCACGCTTGACGGTTTAGAAATACTATTCTCATTTATTTTGCCCTCAGCACATTTTCAATTTGCTCTGAGGAAAATTATAGAAAGCGTTTTGACGCTCAGTGAAATCAGTCGTCAGAGCAATGCTACGAAAACGTATGCTTAAAAGGTCCTCATAACCACGAGGTTTCATGTTTCTGTTTCACTTACAACGCGAAAATTAATTCACGTTAAAGGAAACAATAAAAATTAGTATTATCCGACAGAGTACACAACCCTCGGGATGTTATCCTCTCGGTACAGAGTAATGAACACGTAGTCGCGCCGTTTTGCTCCTCCTCGCCGGTAATCTTCTAACTTTGCCCCCTCAAGGAAACCCAATTTTCTTCTGCTACAAAAGCCGAAAACTTCTGAGACAGTATATTTAGAACGTTACATTGTGATGCTGCGTTTGTTCTAATGGAAGAGTACCAAATGATCCGTTGTCTTTAAATACATCGTTCTTTGAAGTAGTCGTTAAGAAGGAGTTATTGATAGTGGATTAATTAATTGTTTCCCAGCAGTAATTGAGTTGCGCTTTCGATGAGGTATCTTTTAACTGAAGTTGAAGCCACTCCAGGAACCCGGTGATTATCTTGAAATAAAAAATTCAAGATGTTGTGGTTTTTATTATATGATCATCGAAGCTAATCTACCCATGAAACTATGGCGTTGGACTGTTCCTTGCTGCTATTTTGTTCTCAGTATCGTATAAACATTTTCTTATGTATTATTTCCTTCTCCAGGTATTCATTCTTCTAATCTGTCTTAATGCCAGCTGAAAAGCGTCTTCTTACCTTTTTCTTCTTTGCTTATCCAACGTTCTCTCTTCTATTAAGTCCTTAAATATGCTTTTGTCTCCTCCTATTTTTTATGCGTCCTGCAAATGCCGTTCGGGAACTTCCTTCCTTCATCCTCCCTATTTCGAACTTCCGCACTTGTCTTCTTCTCCATCCAACTTATCTTCACTCCATTCTTCCCAACTTCCATTTCTGGAAATTCTCCGACCTACCTTCATTCTCTTACCTTAAAAGCCCCAAAGTATGAGCATCCTAACGCTCCTCATGCTGTATTTTAAAACCATTTATAAAGTAAGGAGCAAGTGGTGTATTCATGACGTCATGTAAGACGGAACATCTGACCAGCAGTTCGTATGACTTCTTACGTTGGTATATGATAGCCTTTTGTTCGAATACTGTTTGGTCGTTTACCGCGTCGACTCGGAAGAGGTGCTCACTAGTCTTCACTATCTACTTTCTCTTAATAGTCGCTTACGTCCTTTTTATACGAATTGTTTCAAATCCGCAATTCGCTCTACCTTGAAAATGCGTTCTCCGCCAGGAATAAGATATCAATCGTATGCGCCCGAGCTGCTACTGAGCGCACATTTGCTCCAGCATCAAACCTAACCACCTGTGATACACGGATGCTGGAGGGCTTTTAATGGATTAGCATCCTGAGACAGTTAAAGGAGTGTCTGTAATTGTGTAGAGTAACTGTGAATATGTCTGAACTTGGTTGTCATGCTCGAAACGGTTCATTTTTTATATTTGCTGTATTTTTTTGTTTTGTTTGTATTTTCGCTGTATTTTTTTTACTTCTAGATATGATTTCAGTAGCTTGTTCCTCTTTTCTTCTTCAGACTATTGTCTTTGCTTCGTTCCTTCCTGGCTTTGATGTGTGGATCCCTTGCGTTGTCTGTGGACGAGACTTCCCGGAACAACAAACCATTATCCATTTCTACTTTCTCCCTCCCTCAGCCCTTCCGTCCGGCTCTCACCCGCCAGCCCTCCCCCCGCCCGCTTCCCCTCCTCTCCCTCCCTCCCTTCTTCCCTGCCGCCCCCTTAATACCCTCGCTAAGCCCCGGACGCATTTCCTTTCCCCCATCACCCCAACCCCCCCAAACTCTTCTCCCCCCCCTATCCTATTCCTTCCCTTTTATTTCCGCTTCACAAGCAACGCCTTTTCGTCGGCACTTCATTTCGAGGATCCTTTCTACAGCTATTACAAGGCCCGCCTCCATTTTTCCTCGCCCTTCAGGGTTTCGGGAGCATGGGTACGTGAGAGAGGGGTGCTGAGGGGGAAGAGGGTGAGTGAGAGGTGGATTTCACGCGTATTACCTCTCCTTCCCTTTTATTTTTTCTTTCATTTTTCATCGGAATGGTAGACCCTACGATCGTCTGCATTTCTTTTTCTTTTTGGTGGCTATTCATTGATGCTGTAACTCCTGGGCTTGAATTTTCTTCATTAGTGTCATTAATTATTTTAAAACCCTCTCGCCAATCCATCAGCTAATGAGGGATTTTGTTTGTAACCGCCTGCTAAGGTCATTCGTTCAGGTGTCATCTCCGGGAAGACATTTGGGGGAGCATATTAGTGAACGTGAAAAAAAAGTCTTCTGAAATTAAAGACATCAGAACATCTCAGTTGGTCAAGTCTGCATCATTAGTGTTTGCATATTTTCTTATGCCGTGCGTGTCTGTCGGTCTGTAGCTTAAGGAATGCATGCATTTACGACCACCGTATTCGGGGTCCAACGACAAGCGCTGAGTGCGTATGCCATCCGCTTCCCAATTCGTTCGACACGGAAATCCGACGAATTAGTCTTCCACGTGATCAGATTGTCCGTTTGGAATGTTTCCCAGTCATCCTATTATCCAATTCCACTTCCCACAACTTAATTCTGAAATTATTTTTTCGCAAATACCCTTCTATGTCGTTTCCGCTACGGCCTTATTTCAGCTAGGGGAAATAGGGTTTGATATCATCGTACAGGGGGGTCACTGATTATTCTCATCATAACGTGGATCTGGAAGTGACCTTTGACATTCTAGTGTGTGAACTGGTGCAAATTGAGTGAAAATAAATGTTACTTATTCCGTAAGGTTACATTGGTAAGTTAGTCATTTATTGAACTTTAAAATCAACCAAAATTAGGTCACAGCCCTACGGTAGGTACTTTCTCTCTCCATTACTTTTAATTTAAGGGATATTCTTTAGCCCTCTCTCAAGCTTTCTTTCATCTAATTCCTTGTAATATTTCACTTTATATTGGTCCCCGTTCATTCAGACCGTGGCAAGTTCTTTGTAACTACGAGGGTAAGATAAAACCAATGCACACATACTCGTAGACCACAAACAAAATGGCCTTCAGAAGCCCTCCTGGTGGCAAATGGAAGTAACATTCCCCCTCAACACGCATGCGCAGGTTTGAGTCCGTTTCATCCATCCAGTGTATTTTGAGAAGCGGAAGTATGGAGACGTGTTCTAGTGCCATGTCAACGTGAGTTAAACAGCGTGATGCTTCTCGTCTGTGGCAGTGATTGGACGTCCGCTGCGTGTTTCATCAACAGTTATGGTATTTCCATGCTCGCAACCACGAAATTCTACTACCCATCAATTTAAAGTAGACGTATCAACAGAATCGTCACCATAAACAGCCTTCAAACGACGATTAATCTAAGTACGAATCACTTTTTCAGCAGTTACAAATTCGATAGCAGCACTCTGTTGTTGCCTCGCTTTGAAATAGCACTAGAATATGTCTCCATATTTCCGCTTTTTAAAATACACTGGGTGAATATAACGACCTCAAACCTGCTCATGCGTGTTGAGGGGAATGTTTCTTCCACATGCCACCAGGAGTGCTTCCGAAGGTCACTTTGTTTGCGGTCTACTAGCGCGTGTGCATTAATTTTCAGCTTACCCCCGTGTCTTTGTTCATCCACTTAATTTTCAACTGTCCTATCAATAACCATAATTATAGCATCCTTTGGGCATCACATCTCCTTTTGCACAATTGCAGAAATGCTTGAAGATTTTCTTTCCGTTAAGCGATTACCATATGCATTGGATCTCCAATTTTTGTTATTGATGTAAATATTTTTGTGTAAATGTCAAGTTTTCCAAAAGAGAGAATAACAACTGCATGCATATAATTGCCGTGTACATTTTCTGAAATTTGGCCCATGTTTCCGTTATCTGCCGTATTAAAATATATCATGGAATTGCCTGAAACCAGAAGTGGGAATGTTCATTTTTACGGCATGTGGAATTGTTGTAATGACCTCGGTCCTTTGGATTGAAATCGTTTCAAATAAATATCTCAGGCATTATCATAGAGTCTCGCATTTGTTCCACGCATACACAGAAGTAATATTTACCGCTAACCTACGCCCTTGCGTTTCCGTACAAATTAAATTTTTCTTGAAACTGTGTTGACATTCTCCTATCAGGTTATTCGAAACTCAATTTCGGCCCTGGACTTGTTTGCTTCAATCCCCCCAAAGGTGTTCTTTACCATTTTGGAGTCACCGATGCTCAACATTAGAGTTGCTGGAAATTGCTTTATCAACAACGGATGAAATTATTGCTGCTCGCGCATTTCAACTCAGTCATGTAAAATGTTTCCTCCCCCTTGAAAGAACTTTATGACCCCATTGAGGAAAGTGTTCGCCGTACTCCTTCGTTTCCCTCTGCTTTATAGACACGAGAGAAGGCCTTAATTTTACCACCTCGGTGGCGGCTCCTTCCCATTAACCTTCTCGTCCCGGGAATCCATTACATCTGCTCGTTTCCGTGGGAGACAATATATTTTCCTGAGACTTACGTCATTGTCGCTCGAGTACTTATTTCTGGGAAACCAAATTGGAGAGCATAGTACTGCAGTTGAACCTATGATCTCCGCGACATCTAGGTGCTCGTATATACGTTATTTCGAGAGGATAGAGTGGCTTTTGTGCAATGAAGTCCACACTGCTTCAGAATATTTCCCGCAAAGTTCATTGGTACTCCCCGTTTCTTGCTAACCTAGAAAAAGAGCTTCCACGCTCATAGAAAAACTTGTCTTGCACCAACTCCACTTTTGTGAGTAGTTATGAATATTTGAGTTGATTGGGAAACTAATATCCTCACTTTTTGCCGTCTCTCCTTCTATCTTTTTAGACTCCGCAGGTGTCATCTTGCGGAGAACTTTGGAGATGCTTTGGAATGCTATTGCCTATTGCTTTAGTATTGTCTATCTGTGGAAAGATAAGCCAACCGTGCGTGTTCGCCATGTTTCTATGGTCAAATACTTGTCAAAAGCCTCCAATCTACTCCTTCCGTATTTCCTCAACAACCATGCAACCCCGCCGGACTAAACCAGCCTCCATGCCAAAGTTTCAACGATTTTTTTCTTTAACATCTGTACTCAATATCCCTATCACCAACCCACTCCTCCTTGTGAAAGCTTGTTCTAACGCAATAATTCTTCTAACGTCGGCACTACTCTGAACAACTTGGATCAAATATACCCGTACTTGCTAACAACTAGCCCTAATTTTTCTCTTACAGAAAATATGAAAATGTCTACGCGTACATCTACTCTGTTAACCTCCAATAGAATGTGTGGCAGGGGGTAATTTCTTTAAGGCATGCATTATATTCGTTAATGGCTGTTAAAATCTGAGTAATAGTCTAAAATTTACATAATTAACTTCATCCTATGTGTGTCTGTATAGTCAGTCACAAGCCTGACGATGATATCTGTATAAAAATTAGAGAATCTCACAGTATCAGTATTTTTTATAATTTCGGTGGCACGACTACCATTCTTAACGGAAGGAAAAATACTTTCCGGTTTCCTGAGTTTTCTTCCTTCCGTTGAGAGAGGTGGTCGACCCACCGAAATATTAAAAAAAAAAACTTCCTTTTAGTGTTTCTTTAAGTTTTTTTCCTAAGTTATAGGTATTGTCGCCACGCCTTTGACTGACCTTGTATTTACTTTTATGAACATTTTTCTCGGAATATATTATATATACGTGGTGGTCTGAGAAGTTTCCGACTCAGAAAATTTCAGAAAAAATGTCTGGTAACTCTGTTAGGTCGGAAACCTTTCAGACCACCCTTGCATGTGTGTGTGTGTGTATATATATATATATATATATATATATATATATATATATATATATATATATGATCATTGATACAGGGTTCACTAAGCCCGACGGCGTGTGAAATCCATACGTTACATCACAGAAGGTGGGGAAGTTCCTTTCCCTGTGTGCACATATACGAGTATTCATCAAGATAATATAAATATTTATTAATTCATTATTCCATCCATGACAGATGTCCTCGGTACTTCCTCCTACTCACAATTCTCTTCCCCGTACCCCTTTCTTTACCCATTCTCCCATTCAAATTTTTCATTACCACTTGGGAGAAATTAAGAAAAGCATTGTGTGTGATGTTGTGTCGTCTTGTTCAGAGTAATCTATTTTCCGATTTCAGGCTGTGCTTTTGTGAGGAGAGGCAACTTGATGTATTTTTGTACAATTGCTTAGACTGTGTCCATCCAAAGCCTACTTTCAAGCGGTTGAATACATACTATATAACAATAATGATAATAATCTTTGCATTAGATACTGAAGTCTATTATTTCCTCTCAGTGGCCATCTTTAATGAGCACGGAGGTATGGAATTGAATATAGTGTCGTTGATTCCTGAGAATGTCTCAGGGCACTTAAAAATCAACTGCTGTAGCTCCCGACGAACCCCTGCCATTACTCTCGCGAGTCTCGAATCCAGCCGGTGGATAGAGTGGTGTGCCAACCCTGCGGCCCCCATATGTAATCTTGACGGGCCGGAGTTTTTCTCTCCCTCGATTCCGAGTGCTTCCAATGCGGGATTCTATTCCTTTCGCGCTCGTAATTTCCTCGCCCTAAATTCCCATTTTCGCCCACCGCTGCGCACACCCTTCCACCCCTCCACCCACTTCATTCTCCCCGCACCCTTTATCCCAATACCCCGATTCCTTCTTTACGGTTCTCGAGAGCGGAGTTATTTTTCATATATTCCATAAGAATATCTCGTCTGAATTATTGTCAAACCCGTCTTCTGCTGAATATATAATTTTTGGCGGATTTGTTATTCAAATGTGGGTACTGTTATTTCCGCATCAGGGTTTTTATGGCTAAGGGATAAATTCGGTGGAGCGGCTAGGATTTTCTCCCTTCCTTTCCTTTTACGCGTGGTCGGCTGTATTAAGAGAGATTTCTTGGCTTCATAATGGAGTAGGTACTCAGGAAGGTATTTTTTATGCGCCGCCAATTGATGGTTAATGACGTCTAAAAATGCTGCCAACGGAATGGCTTTCTCTCTCTCTAAGCTAATACGAAAAGGCCGAAATGCTGCAATTTGGCTAGACTCGTTGACGGGCCTCGTTATGGGATAATAGCTGATTAACGGGATCTCATTTGTCGCCATCACATTCACCAATCCAGGGATCGATTTCGGCGAAGCTTTCCTCTTCATTTCTTCGCAATTAACAATGTCGAGTTGGTCCACCAATTTGCGGTTGATGGTGGGTCAACCCGTGAACATAAGGGGCGAACTCGTTTGCAATTGGCTGTGGACTGGTGGGAATCTCAGTCTAGGAGTATCAGTTAGGTTTCCGAGGAGCAAGCTGTTGTTGGTCAGTAAGCCAAGGGTTGCAAGCATTGCTAAGTGAATTGGAAATTTATTGCGATAGATATGAGATGAGAATCGATGTAATTAAAACAAAGGTTATGCAATTTTCCAGAGAAAGAAAGGCTTAGCTTAACATAAAAATAGGAGGGCTGTAACTAGAGCAGGTGGAGCAGGTTACGTATCTCGGAAGTGTTATGAACCAAAATGATCCAAGAGGTGGGGTCGTAAGAAGAATAATTGCACTAGGCAAGGAGACTTTCTCAAGGAGGGAATTGATGAGGATGACGTTGAGTGAAGATATTATAGAACGGTTCATGAAATCTTTGATATGAAGCGTTGTTATGTACGGTGCAATAACAAGGTCACTGATGCAGGATGATAGACGTACGAAATTGGAGGTTTTTGAAATATGAGTCCAGAGGAGTATGGTGAAAGTGTAATGGATCGAAAGGAAAACAAATGAGGAAGTGAGCGAGAGGGATTTGTTGGGAGAAATCATGAGGAGGCAGGAAGGGCGTATTCATCGGAAATGGGATGTTGAGGAGTGTGATGAAGGGGAGAATATTAGGCTAGTGTTGAATAATTGAAAATACTCCAATAGGCGTAAACACGGTTTGTTTACGGCTGTTGGAGTTTTTTCAATTATTCAATTCTATTAGCTGTTAGAGCTCAATTGATTTATTATGTTAGGTTAGGTTGTAGTCCAATTGAGGGATATGTAATGTTCCTTTTTCATTATATCCGTATCCATTTTAAAGAAAATTTGTTCGCCATATGGCTGGTTTTTATCAGAATAGTTAAGTATGAATATATCGTATACATGTTGATTAGTGTGCTTATGGTTGAAATATAAAATATATATATACATACACATACACAGTATATATATATATATATATATATATATATACACACGATATATCGTGTATATAATGGATTTTATATGAAATTACCACTAGTAGGCAAAGACAAAAACGGAAACACACAAAAAATGAGAAACTCACTCGGTATGGAATTTTCGGTGGTCCGAACCCCCTATCTCAAGAAAAAGCATTGCAGAATTCTGCCAGAAAGTGTTCTGTCCTCTTTCTTGAGAAAGGTGGATCGGACCACCGAAAATTCTATACCGAGAGAGTTTCTCTTTTTTTGCGTGTTTCTGTGTTTTTGTCTTTGTCTACTATTGCTAATTTCATATGTATCATTATTATTCACGTCCGTGAGACTTCCACAAAATGTGTTACATATAATATATATATATATGTTTTATTATATATATGTTACATTGTTATATATATTTTTTATATACTGGGTTCGTCCTTTATATGTTCCTTTCCCCTTCTTCATCTCTATTTCTATGTGAATGAATATTTGTTCGCCGTATGGCGGGATTTCGTGTTTGAATGCATGTGTGTATATGTATATATATATATATATATATATATATATATATATATATATATATATATATATATATAATGTTTGTGTGACTTAGATCTATTGTGTCCTTTCAAATTTGGATGGGCAGGTACGGTAAAGTGTCTTTCATAATTCTCTCCCCCAACGTCCGCCCGTGTATCATGTCGCTGCGTAAAAGCCATTCCTTGATTTTGCAGTGGTGGCACTGAGAGATGTAAGAAGAAGAATATCTGCACTCAGTGTGTGGAGAGGCGCCAGTGTTCGCCCTCAGTGTGTGCACAGTTTTTGATGGTTTTCGTGTATTTGCCGAATGCCCCCATTCCCCTACTCCCGCCCACTTCCGAAGTCCATGAATAGTTCTTAATTGATTCTTCGTTCCTCGTCCTTACAAGTTTCTCCACTCAAGGAGCCTCCCTCGCCGGCCGCCCCCCACCCCAGGGTTCCTTCCGCACCCCCCTCTCCCGCTCCACTCCCACTCAGCCACCGCACGCCTTCCATTACCGCGGAAAATCATTTTACCCGTTCACTTGTTCCATCTCCAAATCCTTTTGCTATTAATAATCCATGCAAATTCTCCCCATAAATATGATAACGCCATTTTGAGCCGTTGGGCGGCTGGGACGGGCCTCGGCCCCATTCCGAGCCCCGCTTCTCCCCCGCTCTCTTCCCTCCCGTTTCCCTCCCACCCCCCACGGGGGTCCTCGAGAGGGTGCTGCCCCTTCCCCCGCCCGGGGCGTGTTATCCCAATTTGCCCCCATGACCCCGCCCGCTCCCTTCCTACTTTGTCCCATAATTCCATTCCCAGCAAAGTGTTATGCGGATTCTCCTTTTGTTGGTTCGTTGTTTTTTGGCGACCCCTCGCGAACCCGCTCGCTCCTCCCCAGACGATATCTTCCACCCATGCGTTCAGTTCTTTACTTTCTCTACTCTTAGTTTAAGGGAAAGCGTGGTGTGAAAAATGTCAATGTTACCGAGAAAATACATGCAATGAGGCTTGTTTCCCTGCATCCGTTCCGACCGCTTTCCCATTATGTTCGTCAGTCCGTGGGATTTCGTATATCTGATATGTAATTTGTCGTCATGATAACTTTTAAACCAACCTGAGGCTGTCGTAAATATATGTACTTAACCTTAATATTAAGGTTTGACAAGTTGTTGCTTGTTGGCGTTAATACAACCACCGAAAATTGACTGTTTTGACTTTTTTCCAAGGCGTGACACCGGCTCAGCCCAAGCAATATTTAATGGAGATAGATATCCGAGAAGCTATTTTCTTAATATTAATACAGATTTCCGTGAAGTGAACCTTATTTTTTTCTATTAAAATATGGAAGAGTAGTGTTATCGTGGGTGAGTGCTGAATCTTTAAACAAATAAAAAAGTGTAATCGTATCAGTATTTTCTTATTCCGTTCACAATTTTTTTGCGCCTCGTACGAAAAATATGAAAAAAGTACGTTCGTGCATTTTCAACGTATTTCTACCTTTCGGCTGGGGTCACCATGGAAACCCTGAAAGTAGCGAAAAATCTTTTTCCCTGATAGGGTGAATTTCGCATGCATTCGACCCTGTCAGAAAAGATTCCAAATCTTTTCAAATTCAAGGTCAGATGTCCCAAAAAAAAGCGCGTATTTGACAATAAATTGTAAAGTCGGATGATTTTGAGGGTTCATCTACCTCGTTCACCTTGTGAATGGCGAAAAGAAAAAAAAATTATCGAGGAATGCGATACGTTGCTCTGCAATATTAAATGCTGTTCTAACATTTTGTTAAAAAAGGAAAAATTGCTTGCAGAAAGTATTGTACTGTCCACATTAGATCTTTTTTCACTCCCACCCTCTCTCACTCTCCATTCCTCCCCCTCCCAGCCGCTCGCCCTCCCCATCCCCACGACATTTGTACGCGAAAGTTTTTGGTCCCCTGCTGCCTCTCCGCACACCTCCACAATCCTTCCCGCTCCCCGTTTCCCTGTGAGGTCGTGAAACGTGCGAAAGAGGGACGGGGTTGAATTAATATTCCCGAGGGTTTAACGAAATTTAAAAATCGTGATTTAATGTTTTTGCGGAGTGATTTGTTGCGCCATGAAAAAACTCTCAGCGATATTAAATTCGTTTACCTCGCGAAAATATTATTATAATCCTTCCGCACTACTTTCCGGAATTTATCTCGCCTCCAGAAGTTCAGTCTCTCCTTGTGTTGTGCTTCCCCTTTTTTCTCTTTTGCAAATTCCTCCTCATTTGCTCCAGCTACTTTGGTTTTGCCCCAGGGCGATTTTTATTTTACGCCGCCGCGTTTAGTACATCTGATTCTCAACTTTGCGGCATGTGGTATTTGTTGGAGTTTTTGGGGCGTTATGTCTAGAATATTATTTGGACATGAAATACATCGATTGGTCTCAGTGCAGATGTATTTTCCAGACACGTATGCGTTGAAATTTGACTTCATCTGATCGATCACCGGAAAATAAAGTCTATAAAAGCATGCTTTGTTTACATTTGCAATATTTAGGGAAGTTGCAGAGGTTATCCGTCGGAGAAAAGTTTAATTGTTGAATTTGATGTATTTCAAAGACTCCACTCGAGGAATTTCGAGGCATTTTGAGCTGAAAATTAAATATTTTTTTTGTTAATTCACGTTCACGACGAAATCAGTGTTAAAATACGTGGTCGTTTTAATTGGAAACATCCATTGTAACTTGAGTTTACTTTTAAGTGTACTATCTAACGCACATAATTGCCTGCTGGTCAGCGTTCTTACACCTTCGTCCACATTCTCTAATGTTAGAAACTGGGTAAAATGCCGACGTTGTAGAAGGAAAGTGCTTTTAATCTGTAATTACTTTTGATGGTTTTAAGAAGGGAGTGTTACGGAGGATGGTAAAAGTTGGATTGGATGGAAAGAAAAAATAGTTCTATAACTCATATAAGGGAAGAGAGAAAGATCCAAGGAGATAAATTCAAATGCAAGAAAACTTCAGGGCAAATTTAGTGGCAATTGTAGGTTGAAGAATATAATAAATTGAGGGAATGTTGGTAAATGAGCCTGGAGGAAGAATAGAGAACAGGTAGGTTACGTACGACGGACTGAAGGGAGGTAAATGGAATCTGTGTTGTAAGTTTATTCTTAATGCCGAGTGTTGTAGGATTTGATGTCGTATTGTATCGGACTTGGATGGATATCCAGTTGTGTATAGTCCTCTGAGTCTGTCCACCTACATTTCCCAGTAGACTATTCTTGATAATTTTAATATCTGAATGGCGGAATGTAGCTATTTCGGTATATTTCATTACGTTGTCATTCATCAGTTTCCCATGCATTCATTTTAACTTGCTCACATAACCTTTTTCATCGCTTTTGTAGCGCCCTTTAATATGCTGAGAGTTGATTACTTGATGAAAGGCATCTTTAGATGCACTGCAATTTGAACCCGTGCACTTAAAAGAGAGCCTAAGGGATGACTGTGGACCAAAAAGTCGCTTAGCCGACTGGGGGCGCTGCACTGCACCCGAGTCCTTTAAGTGAATTCGCTGCCGACGGCGTATGAGACGGAGCCGTGTGTGTGTTCGGGGGATATCTCTTCCCTCTCCCCTTTCTCGATGGCAGCCATCCCCTTTGCGCAAGGGCTGCATCCGGGGGCGGGAGGGGTTAAGGGGGAGGAGAGGATGACTTAACGGCGGTATTTCTTCTCCCGGAGACGATGGGAAAAAAAGGACGTACCTAATGATATTTAGCCCATTCACTGCAACCACCGACTCCGGCCTTTTCGTGTGTGTGTGTGTGTGTTTGCTTGTGTGGGGTGCTTGGCGAACTAAAATCCAAGTTCAATTTGATTCCAACTCCTTTTTAAGTACTCCATAATTTTTCATCCTGAAGGCGCTCGTTTTCTCTTTTCTGTTTTTTATATAATAAAAAAGGGATCCTCTTATTCAAATTTTCGGATATTTATGGAGTGGCTTAGCGATGCTGATCCGTGATGTACTTTTCCGCAGATGGGTCTCTTAATCCTCTTTTTTTATGCACATCTTTCATGCATATAGCCCTCCTTCCCTTGGTTTGCTGAAATAAATTAGCGTTCAACTCGACTTCCTCCGCCTCTTTCCAATTAACGACGGTGCAAATGACTGCCTTGGTTTTTTTTGTATTTCAATTGAAGACCGCTTTGCATCTGTTATCGTGCCACCCCATTTGCAATTGCCTGGATAAGTGATGTTTTCCTTCTTTCGCTGATTATTTTCAGAAATGGGAACGCGACCAAAATACCAAGCATTTTTCAACCAAGCTTCCTCAACCTTGCTCCATGTGTCAAAGAAAGTCAATGTGTACTTGAGTACAGCAACGTCTTATGCATGCGTGTGTATTTATGTACGGGCATTACTGGTGCATATGTTAAAAAAATAGACAAAATAAAAAACATAGTCGAAATTTTTGGCACTCGTCTCCTACTCCTACGCAGTGATTACAATCACATACGTACCTGTTTGCAACTTTTGGTTAAACCGCGGAAAAATTAGATGAACACTGTCTTCTTTAAAATTTACCGTTTGAACATAATATAAACGTGCCTCCTCTCATCAACCGGTCTTCTTTGACCTACTCACATGAAGTTGCTGAAAATATTACTGAAAATTCGAGCTTCATTTGGATAACCAATGACTATGTTTCTCGTATAAATTGATGATTTCCTTGCCTAACGGTAGTAAAGCGGGAAAATTAAATCACATACGCCTCTGATATACTTCTTTTCGGAGGACCCTGCCTCTTTTGCCTACTTGTGACTTGTTTGCTTTGATCGGACACGAATGCATACCATAATTTTAATTTCGTCGTCATTCATTAATTTAACGCAATTTACCTACTTGGATTGCGGAGGTCCTCAATGTTTATTTTCTGTCCAATTTTTGACGCATCCAATGGCGATTCGTATGTTTACCCTAGCGCCTCCGGTAGAACTGAGATAACATTTCGATGGAGCAATTAACCATCTTAGCGAATGCTTGATTTCACTCAAGCTGTTTGTATGTTACATTTTTTTAATATTGGCTTTATGTATTTTTTCATTATTTATAAAATTAAGACTCAAAAACGTTAGAGCGCTCATCAAACAAATCGCATGTCTTCGAATAGCAGCGTGTCTTGACATAGTTGATGAAAGGACTTTTTTCACTGGAAGTAATTCAAAGAATTTATTACTGTCGTGAGTTTGTGCAGCACTATCCGTATAATAGGTAGAAATTTAGTTAAGTTTTAAATAGTCATGGCGGGAGAAGAGAGGACGTTGCTACGCAGTTGAACTCAGGAGATGGAAGAAAAGTGGATGCAGGCAATATTGTGTAGTGGTGAGGTTTTTAAGGCCGCGATACTCGCGAATAACTTTGGGCTAGCAATGGAGGGAAAAACTTTTTAGACAATATGGGGATATGTATGCATGAGATGTAAAGTACTGAGCAGGAAATAAATTTGGTCAAACGGGATGAAGTTCTCGCGGATATAAATATATGGAAGATTTTTTTTTCTTGAGTCCGTGCAAAACGTATCTTTGAAAGGTTGGTCACCTTGGAAAAAAATCACACAACATATGCCCCACCCCTTCACTGCAACGAATCTTACCAACTTGCAAATTTACTGAAACCATTAATACCACCATGCTGGAGTATACGTACGTCCACCGGCGTCGCACGAAATGTGTGGGCAATCATTGTTTGGGCTATACATTATTTGGATAGCTACGCGTCCGATCCAATAAATCCCCTCACTTCATCCGCCCTTCTATCCGTTCTTGGGTCTCGTCCGAGGAAGTGTAACTTGCAGTTTGCGAGGATCCCTTACCCCCACACACACTCACCCGCCCGCCCACCCTCGCCCATAACAGTCCCCCGTTCACCTGTGCGTACCTCATTTCCCATCTCCCGCCTTTAATCCACGAGCTTAGAGCGCTGCAGATGCGCTTTCCTGCGGGCGGCCATCGCCTCCCCGACCCCCGGCGCCCCCCTTCCCGCCGCCGCTCGTATTTCTTATGCGTCTTAGCAGCTTCAGGAGGAGGCACTACATCCCCCTTGATCCCTATTCATCAGTCTTCGGGCCCTCTCCCTTTGACTCGGGCCTCTCTCCGTCACCCCCCCCGGCCACCGTCTTCAACCACCTCTCCCCCCCTCCCCGCAAATCTCCCGGCCTCCTTCCCGCCCGAAAGGGGGCCATTCCGCCCAAATAGAACATTGTCTACCCAGTGTGCGGTTGCTCATCTGGCGTGTTGCGCCATTAGTCAACAACTGCGTGACTGCCGAGAGAGAAGTGTTCTGGTTTGATCATTAATTTACCTTACCTGGGCCTACTACACGGATTAAAAAAAATATTTATCGCCTTAATTCCCAGTATTAATTGCTCACCGTTTTGAACTCTCCCCTTTCTTGAGGATACACGTTTAATTTGGGAGAAAATCATCATAAGAAAATGCGATATTTAATTGCGTGATCGAGTGATGAGATTCTCTCAAGGAGCACGATGCTTAGACAATAAATGAGAAGGTTTTCAAATAAGAGCAGATTTTTTGGAGGTAAATCGGCGTGTTAGTGAGGATGTTAGGAAAATAATTACCTCGGCTTAAGAATCATTCGCAAAGGGATGGGATTGAGGCGACGGACTTGGGTCGAAGGCGTAAAGAAAGGGCGCGTAAAAAGTTAGAGCGGAGCGTGGCGTCAATTGATACCCTTATCTAAGAAAAGATGATGGTCACAGATGGATGCGTTTGAGATGCTGGATGAAATAAAATGAAAGATGATGACAATGTAAGAATGTGGTTGAGATACGGTGGAGGAAGGTGGATGGGGTCGTAGGAAGAAAGAGGGCGAGAGGGAGAGGAGGTTTTGGAATATTAATAGGCGTGATAGGAATGGATGATGCTGGGAAGGCGGGGAGCGAGGAGGGAAAGCGCATGAATTCGCGAAGGCATAGAACGTGGGGGGGGTAGGTATTTTGAACCGACGGAGGAGCATCACGGGATGAAATTAGTTTGTGTTGTGAGAATGTGCTTCTGCATGTCCACGGGGAAGTTTTATAGTTTTCAATGATCTCCTGGAACCTGCTTATGCCTGGTAGGCAGTCAATGTTGGGGGACATCGCATCAAGAAAATCAAGCGAACAATAGTAAAAACACTAAGGTTTAGATGCCTGCTCACATTGTTTAAAGCCTTGTTCCTCTCGTTATCGTGTAGATAGACCCTAGAGACGTCCGAGACAATTTGATTTTTCGAGTCTAGCAACGGTTGAGTGATGGCAGACTGGAAAAGCACGAAAAAAATTACATAAAAACACGACTAATGCCATTTCATTTCAGTCGTTTTGGGGCTCATCGCTACCTATCCGTTCCAGATGAACCCTTTCATTCAACGAACCGAACGCTTTTTGTTCTGAGGGGACCTCCCCCCCCCTGCCCAGGCGCACATCCTAGGAGATACAATCCAATTCCCTCCCAGAGCCAGATGAATGGCTGCGTTTACATTATGTCGAGAGAACCAAAAACCTGGAATTGTGTGGATTCTGGAAGCGGAATGAGAGAAGGTGGGGTTGGCCGGAGGGCGAGGCCTCCAGCGGAGGGAAGGGTCGGAGGGGGACGTAAAGGGGCCTTTGTTTGACCGCGACGCGTTTCTTGCATTTAACCTGCCGTTGTCGGAGCCCCTTCCAAGTGCTGACCCCTTCCCATTGCCGGCTGCATTAATCTAAGAGATCGCTTCAGTTACAGCTTCGTTGCTCATTGTCTGGAAAAAGCGGGGTAATTTATTTGGGGCTTTTTAGTGGCTGGTATTCCAGTTGGCTTAAGAATCTTACCGGGTGAATTATTGCGACGTATTTTTCAAGCTATTGTCCTTGCGAAAGCTGATTAAAGTCCTCGATTAAAATTTTTTTGAGAATCTGCTCGACATCGTTTTAATTATTCCACAGGAACGCGCTTTTACGTAATATTTGCTGAGGAGTGATCGATCTTGCATTCGTAAGGGGCCGTCGATATCTCTGCCTCGAAGAGCGACTCGTGAAATGTATAGAATCGGAACCGAATTCGCAGAACTAATGGCGACTCTTTTTCCTTATAAATGACGATTTTATAGTTTCTTGACTGCCGTTTGTCACCTCTCTTGCCTGAGCTCTCAAACGTTAGGCCTTGGACGCAACGGAAGCAAAGTGTTTTGAAAAACATCCTAAAGAGCGAACTTTTCGAGCGTACAGTGGAAAAGCTTTGGTCGTAAATCAAATAAGCAGTACTCGGCTGTTCATACAAATACTTGATCACTAAAGAACTGATTTCTTGCGATCATTTCCCATCCATTCGTAACTCGAGGCTTGAAATGCATAATTTATTGCCCAAGTTAAAGTTAGGGCCACGAGGCATTTGACAAAACTAACGGTGAGTCATTGAAAGAGTATGTGATTGATTGATCTTCGGCAGAAACGCGATCGAAAAATTTGGTCCCCTTGAGGGAAAGTGGGTGCATCGAGGACAGCCTCTCAATTATATTATACTATAGATATAATGGATTGAATGCGTAGACTATATTATGGATATGCTTGGATTCAAAATTCAAATTGTGTGTTTGACGAGAATTTCAAATTAATGGAAATGTCTACAAAAAGCAGTCATTGGATGTGTTCATTTGTTGTCCGTACTTGTCGGTGGGATGATCTGTTCTGTTACATAATGGAGAGAAAGTGAAAAATGTTTTGCAAAGGCGGAGCGTTATACTCATTCCAAAATCTTGCTCTTGTATAAAAATATGAATTATTCCAAAGGACATACCGCAGCGATATTGTTTTTTTTCTTTGGTGGTCCCTGAACATATTTTTGCTTTAATTGGCTCATTCGGTTATTTTTGTGGACTTAAGAAAATTGGATGCAGGAACATCCGCGGCTTGCAAAAAGTAAAGGATATAAGAGCGCGGACCGTATTTTTTTCGCCCTGAATGGGTTAAGGCGGTCCCCAAGGTCCCGAGCGTTGAGTTCCCAGGGCGCCAGTAATTTCCCGACTTTTTTTTATCGCGGAGGCTGTTTTTCCATCCGCCCATTGCCAACTTCCTCCTCTGGATTTCCGTCCATTCGCTCTCCCCGCCTCTCTCTCTCCTTCGACGGACTCGTTTTAATCGCTCAAACGCATTGCCATGGCCGCTTCCTTCGGCCCCATTGAAATCCCCCTCCCGTTGAAATTACCCGCACTTTTTTATCCCTCTCGAATGGGGTCCTCTCCTGCGGCCCTTTTTGCGGGCCTCTCCGAAGAGGGAAAAGACTACCCCACCTTCTCCTCGCCCGCCTCCCCCTCCTCACCATCCCTCGCTGCTCCTTTTCGGACCCCTCCACAGGGCCGAGCGGTGCTCGAATATATCTGATTCATATTTCGATGTAAAATATCTATCGCTTAAGTGTCGATGTCTTGCAATGAACAGGGATGATATCCCACAATTTTATATGATATCGAATACCTATTGTATATATGAAATATGTACTAGTGTGTAGATATGTTTTCTAAGGGTTTTAACCAGGAAACATTCTGGACTAAGAATGCAAAGGAGAGATTAGCAAAAGCCTAAATATTATAATCATTTGGTATTCTTCCGGTTAAGGTAGGTTTTGCATTTACACATCCTTTAAAAGTGTTCATAATGTGTTATATAGCTTGCCTCTCCTAACAGAACCACAACCCTACATCCCTCTCTACAACAGACCCCTCTTCATCTTCGTATATTTCCTTCCTCCCTCCATCCCGTCCAACATCCCTTTCCCCTATTCCTGCCCCTTCCTCATTTGCTTAACATTGTCCCCTCTACCATAGTCTTCAACATCCCATTGCCAATCAAAACACTCTGCATCCATGTTTCCTGTCTCCAAATGATTTATCCCAGCAATCCTCTCTCCTCCCATACCATGCCCAGCACTTCCTTATTTGTTTCTCTCTCTGTCCATTCCACTTTCTTCATCCTTCTCCACACCCACATTTCAAAAGCCTCCAGCCTACTACGATTACCGTCCTGCTTCGGTGACCATGATTCCATACCGCACAAAACCACTTTTCACATCAAAGTTTTCACGAGCCTTTTCTTAACACCCTTACTCGACGTCCCTGTCGTCAATTCCCTCTTACTTCAGTGAAAACTTCTTTGTCTAACGCATTTCTTCGTCTTATGTCCCGACTACGTTGACCATTGTTCACCAGAACACTTCCTAGATGGATAAAACGTTTCACCTGCTCAAGTTTAACAACTCCTTTTTTGATTGTAACTTAGTCTTCCTCTTTCTCGAAAACCGTATGTGTTTTAATGTCGATCGTATTATTGTACGTAACAGGAATGTGACCTTTGAGGAAGGATGATTTTTCGAAGCGTGGATTTTTTTCGATTTGTCGATATGTGATAAATGAATTACATATCACAATCAGCAAATCGAAATATTGCGCAGTCTCGCAGTTACACCCGCCTAGGGTCTTTCCCTTTGCCCTTACGGCCCGCTCCGACCTTAGCCATCGCCTCCCCTCGCTCCAGAAGAAAGGCGTTGTGTCTATTGTCTTCTTTCTTCGGTATCACAAGGAGGCTAGTCAGTCGAACAAAACAGGAGAAGATAAGGTATTTTTCAATTTCCTGGAAAACTTCGAGTAAAAGAAAAGATAGGGAATATGGACCCAATATTCGTAAAATTCGGGAGTGTGATACGCGTGTCGGGAATTTCCAATGAGTAATTTTCACCAAGCGACCCTAAAAAGGGTTGGTTGGTGAAAATCTGGGAAATAACATGAGTGGGAATAACAGCGAACAATAACTACCCATGTGTAACTTTAGAGTGACCACGGGACTAAAAGCCGTATATCCTAAATGTTAATCTTGGAAAATCCCGGAAGATATACCTAAATTTCCTTGGATATTTGTACGAAAACAGAACATACGTTAGCTTATTCGCAAATCAGCTGTGTTTGTAGCGTTGCGAATCGCGGAGATTGCTTCCCTTGCGTAGGTCAGGGTTCGTTGGAATGTGCCGTCGGCAATTTTCCAGGCAAAGCTGCGTGGCCGGTCCTATCACGAAGCTACACTGGAGGGAAACACGAAAGAGGCGACGGAATCGCTTCCAGGTCTCCGTGTCTCCAGTCTGAGCCGTAGAAAGACACTTCTCAATTTTTAAAATGCGTTATCTGCCCTCCTCTCAATGAAGAAAGCTGTTCTCGGTAGAATTTGGGCTATACGTGACAACTTCGGGGTTTTTATTGCGGCGTCAGGGGTGAAATCCCTGACGCAGCAACATCTAGAGGTGAGTTAGAAATTGTGGGTACAACCGGAATAATTTGCGGACTAATTGCTGAGAACCCAAAAACGTTCTTAAGAAACCCTGATAATGCTTGACCACGGGACCGGGTGGGGTTATATCATCGGCATAGGAGGATTAAAAAGGTTCAAATTGATGAAACCCCAGGTAGCTCAGTTTATTGCAAACTTGTTCGCCAAATTTCCAGAACGACGGAATTTTAAAGACAGGCTTATGATTAAAAATCACCTTTTTCCTAAGTCGCTATATCATGCTTCCGGCCGCAGTATAAAGCGCAGTAAATCTTTATGGATCCAAAAGTTGATCTTAAAAGCTAAAAAATGAGCGTTGATAGGAACCTTTTCAGATGTTGCCATGGCATGGAGAAGATTCGAGAAAATGAGATGGGCAGAGAGGAAGGTTGGCGATGAAGTTTTAAAGGTGTTGGAAAGAGGAAGTTCCGTGGATGAAACCCGGAAAAAAAGCAGAAAACGTGGCAGGAGTGTCGAGTGTGTGTATTTATATGTACTATACGTGTACTGCTCTTTTTCAGGAAGAGAAAGAAAGAACTCCAGCCTTCCTTTCTTCTCTTTCTTGAGAAAGGTGGCTTGGTCACCGAAAATACGAAAACGTGTAAGTTTTGTTTCTTTTTTTTACATTTCTATTTTGGGTCGCGGTAGTCCAGGGAATAGCGTTGCACTACAGACTGGAGGGTCCGGGTTTGATTCCCGGGCAAGCCTTTCTGGGCACCTGCGGCTCCACCTATGTGATTTTTCGGGTACCAGGTCTTCCTGAGAAACCATAACCGGCACAGGGAAAGGAACTGGCTCCTCTACCCTGATGTGTGAAGTTCACACGTCGTCGGGCTTAGTACTGGGTGAACTCTACCAACCCCTACCAAACCGACCTAAGGGTTGATTAAAGGTTTGGATACTCGCACAGATATTCAGTCATTAGCGCGCTCGTATCTATTGTGCATATATGAAAGAGTGGGATGTGGGCAAGATCAAGTCTGGTTGGGAGGGTGAATGTTGCATGAGTTGGATGGAGGAAGGAAAGAATGGCTTCCTTGGACGGCGTCAAGGCTTGCAGAGTCAAATAAAGTAGGAAATAGGCAAAGAGGAAACGTGCGAAAAGAATATGTGAATGAGGTTTAAGAAATCGCGTACATGGAATAATGTGTACAGATATGAAGTGTTACCTTTCACTGACAATTATTGTGATTGTCCTTAGCACTCATTAATAGGCGTATTACGTCTGCTTATACATTCTCAAAACAATCGAGTCTAAACAAATAACGATGATGAGCGAGAGTAACTATCCAAGTATTTTTTTACTTCATTTGCTTCTACTTTTCTTGCTTCGTTTTCATCTTGAGTATTTCAGGGTTGACATCCTCTAGAGGAGCTAGAGACATAATTTGGATTATGATATGCGCCCATGCATTGCGCACTTTTGAAGTTCATTTCCCAGGAAAAATGATGGAAGGGAACAAAGGCGCCATGTTGACGGCCCGTCTATTCTCTTACGTTTATTGTTCAGAAACTCGAGCTCTTATCTTTTTATCGCTTTGTGAGGCCACCTTAGAGATTCAATTCTCGTTACTTGCCCTCACAAGCAGATATGCTCTGTGTGGAGCACGTTTCGCAACTGCATGGGAAGCCTTCCAGTTTGCCCGCTCCAACCGACGTTCGAGCAAAGGTGCCATCACAAAGCACCTGTCATTACCACTCCTAACCATAAGCTATGTTTTCCAGGGGAGTCTTGTTTGTGATGGAAACCGCCTTTTATTAACCATGACTTTTATACATTTCACTGTCACTACAAAAATAAGAGATTTTTGTGCTCAGCCTCTGAAGACATATTTGACCGCAAGTACCCACTCCAAATATTATTTGCCTAATTGAAATATGTGATTGCTTATTAAGGGTGTTTCCTTGTTAGTTTTGTGCCAAATTAATCAGGAATTATTTAGTTATTAATGCATTAAAAGGTAAGCCTTGAAGTGGGATGTGAAGTAAATTGTTAAAATAACAGCGCTCTCTTTCTGTGTAAACAACTTGACCTCAGTTTGCCGATAAGAGGTGAGAAACTTCCATGAGTTTACATTTTGCCATGAGCGACTCGAGCGAAGTGTGGTATTCACTGGAGCGGTTTCATACCATTTTTGAACCATTTCTAATCGAGGCCTAAATGTGAAATATACATAATTCAATATTTAAGTAAGGCGTATCCACGCTGATATGATACCACGAAAATTCCCGATGCACTAATCCACCAGCAGTTACAGATGGAAAGGCGATGCATGTAGATCGCGAAGATGTGTATAGAAAAAGATAAAACGTAGGTTTCCTCATCGCCAAAAAATATTGCCCTAATTCTTAATCAAAATTTCAGAGTATACTTTAAACTTTGTGACTGCTCAGTTTTTAGAAACGTTATCGTTTCACTGTGAATATATAAAAAAGTTAGGTTTTCTATTAAGTTTGGTTCGATCCAATGACGTGCCTTTACGAAATGAGAAATATTCTCCGCTAGTTGTATAATATTAAACGGCATTTAAACTTGTTAATTCGATCCTCAAAATTCCAGAATGTGTCGATGCTTTATATCCGAAAGGATCGGAACTATTGTAGTGATTTATTCGTGTGCTACGGGGAATGGCGGGGAATGGAAATTATTAATGGTGATTTGGTAAAAATTATAACCAAATCATCTTCCTTTTTAATGTTTAACCTTGCGTTGAAATGAAGTTTCCTTTCACGTGACTCCGTCGATGAGAGCGTTTTAATTCCAGCTCCATTCTCTCTTCAACGATCTCTCAAACAGGGAAGCGTTTCAGAAACTTCAGTATCGCTCCCTCTCTTCTCGAGAGCGTGATACTGAAGTTTCTAGTCATTTACTCCCGTCGACCTCTCCCCCTCCCGGCTCACTCTCGCATTTTCGCTCCCGAGAGCCACCCCCACCCTCCTCGCCCCTCCCTCAACAATCCTCCCCCTCCCCCAAATCACTCCGCCGCCCCCTCTCCCCTCCCCCTCTCCCCTCCCCGTTAGCTGGAACTACTTATTTCTCACTTCGATCCCCTCACACCCAATCCATTTCCTCTTAACCCCCATAAGCGCCATATTTCATCCTTCTCCTCGCCTCTTCTCCCTTCGTTCCCTTCGAGGCCCGACCCCTTCTCGAACCCTTTCTGCCCCATCCGCCGCACCCCACCCCCCTCGCCCCCATCGCCGCCTCCGAGCTCACGCGCCTTTTATTTCCACCATCGCC
>CM073777.1:95160502-95168002 GCA_037158775.1 Hetaerina titia
AATTGCATTCATGCTTGGAGACTTCGGTTTTAGACTTTTTCCGCCGGATAGCTGAATACAGAGCAGTGCGGATCCAGCCGTTCCTGTATTTGTGGTTTTTATGGGAGGCAACCGACAGCTTAGGTAATTTGCGCCATTAGGAATAGAGAGAAAAGGAGGAAGGGTGGAGAGAAACCCGGCGTCGGCATTAGCCTACACTTTGCGAAGAGCGCCAAGGGGTCCGCACCTTAACGTCCCATCCGACGGACGGCATGCTCACTCAAAGTGCTCTCCGCGAAGTACCTCAAGCATGGATCGGGATTGGGAAGCCAGTACGTTAACCACCCCACCATCCCGATCCCCGCCAGCCATTCCTTTCGGCCTCTCTCTCAATAGAGGATTTTGGTTTAAAATAACTTTTAAGAAAAATCTTTGTGCCTGTTACTTCATTTTATTTGCTTTTTTTTCGAATTGTTTGTCCCGCGAAGTCACATCGGCAAGGTGGGACGATGATATTTGAAAGAATATGCGTTGAATGCATATTCAGAAGAACTTTGAGTTTATTCGCGAGCATCTTGTTTGTATAATTTATTTGCACCAGTGTTGCAATGCTCGCTTGATTAGTAATACCTGTAATTTTTCGAAGGACAGTGCAAAAGAATAATCGAATGAGTAAAGGATTAAAATTTCAGAATGTTGGGTAAGTCGGACTACCTTCCAAGAAACCGCGATGCATTGAATTTGAAGTAACATTCATGAATATTGTTTGTCTAGAGAGTTTTCGTAATTTTTCCACAGTTCATACAAACTTTATATACGCCTAAATTATGAAAATACACGCCAGATACTTGAAAATTAGTCCGATATCCAGTTCGAGTCAAAAGACTTGGCGGAAATAATCAAGTGATCTCTCGGTTGGCAACTAGAGTCTCGGGTACTCCATCGAAGTATCCAACTTCGAGTGATCGATGGGTAACTCGAACAGAAGTGACTGTTGCACGCGTAAAAGTTGAAAAGTTCCCAAGTGGACTCGAATGCGATCCAACCTACGGCGCGCAATCGGCGCATGAATGGTCGGCGAGAAGTGACTTACTTTATTGTGGTTCCCGTGGAGCTTTATGCCTCGTTCCTTCCCAACATCTAGTGGCTGACATTCAAACGCCCTCCCGCTTCCGTTGAATGTTCAAATTAATGTCAGCGTATTGAATTCTTCGATTGAACTCCGACGTGAATCGAAACCATCAACTGAGGCGTTACTTTGTGATATTTGAAATGGAACGAACACTTATTGTGGGATTACTCTTTCGTGCACAATTGAGTTTCAAACCTAGCGCCCACTCTCTAATTCACAGTCGGCATTTCTCTATTTTTTTCCACGTAAGTTTCATGGACGTATTTGTAATTATAAAGCAAAATAATAATTTAAACGCGGGTGAAACATTTATCTCCTACATAACCATTGAATATCGAGTCATTTCGGCCTACGAACTCGTCTGTGGAGTACTCTGCCAATTATGTGAAGCAAGGTGTATTTTTAGGGCGGACACTCGCCGAATTCGATATTTTGGGTGTTGAAATATTTAAGGAGTTGATTAGATTAGAGAAAATAACTCGAACAGAGAGGAAGACGAGCAATCAAGTTTTAAGTATGTTGCTCAAGAGACTAAGTTACTGGTGGGTATCACAAGAAAGCAGAAAAAAGTGAAGGAACATACTTCCGTTCGTCAAAGTACGCTGGACGAATGTAACGACCTCAAACCTGCGCATGCGTTTTGAGGGGGAAGGTTACCAGGAGTACTTCTGAGGGTCATTCTGCTCGTGGTCTACAATCATGTGTGCATTAGTCTACAATAATGTGTGCATTCGTTTTCAGCCTATCTTCTACCTTTAATGCCTTTTCATTGTTGAAAGTTCGATATGAAAACCGAAAAAGCTACTTTCAGGAATTAATTCAAAATAATAAAAAAACTTCTATGGTAAATTTCAACCTTTCAAACCGCCTCTGGGGCATATGTTGGAAGGTCACCACATTTAGGGTAATTGGTGGTTTTATTGTGCTTTAGGCTTGAATTCACCAAAGCAAGCCCAGTGTAATTCACGCGCCTGCGTTTTATCGTGTCATAAATTATGGAGTCTAGTAGTTTTCCATACAATTTTATTTAGTACCTGTCTACAGGTATTTTATAACCATTTCGTCATTGGTGAATTTTGCGATCAAATTATTTCTGTACTGCTTTACACTTACTAGAGTCATCTTTTATTCTTAACTAGACAAATTGTTAGTGGAAATTATCTTACTTCGTGTCATCCGTGAATAAAAGTTGAAAGATGACACCCGTGTACCCAATATCTTATGCATAGAGTATTCGTTTTTCCATTAACTCTGCTAATTTTGTATTGCGAAATAATCGTGTGGGGGGGGGGAATTCTCATATTTTGGGTCCATTGAATGTTTTCCCGCCCTCTAATTTTCATTTCATGTTTAAGCTTTTAATTTTGAATGGAATTTATGAATTCGGCGAGGCGGTCATGCCTTTGCATTTCGGCTTTTAATTCCCCATTTTCTCACGGTATATTTCGGTCGATAGCATTTCCTCGTCCCCTTTTTTCCCCTTATATTATGGAATGCGTTTTTTTCGGAGATCTTATAAGTTTCTTTCCCAAATGCCGTCACAGATGCGCCACCTGTGTCGCTGCGGTCATCATGCAAAGCAGGGAAAGTAAACAGCCCGCTCGATGGTGCTCCGTTTTCCTTCGATGCTGTTAACGGAAACCGAAGTTTCTGTGTGTGTGTGGGCTCTGTGCTAAATCCTCGGGATGGTTTTCATTTGAATGTCGACTTCTGATGAAACTTTTTACTAAAATAAAGATTTTCTCGATAAATTCTTTATTTTTTGATGAGAGAGATTCCGAATCAATGTTGGAATTCATTTCATTATTCCATACTCGGAATACATTTAAAACTTGAACTTTCTAAATGCGATGCTCTTCTGAGGCTTTCTTTGATTAAAAATTAACTATGTCGCGTTCTTCATTGAATTTTTCAAAATGTATCTTGCCGTTCAGTTCTTTTTTCCTCATGTATGTGAGATAAGTGGCGTTTTCTGTACTTTTTCCATCTTGTCATGCTTTTTCTGCGTGATTCGTGCACGTTCACCATTTGCGCAGCATTGAAATTGTTCTTCCTCCCCGAGTTCAGGAGTGGTAGCTTTTCGTCTCCGACTTGAAACGTGGAAGTGGGCAATTGCATTCTAGCCTCCTTCGTATTTAAAACATTCGCAAGGCCGTTCCTAAAAACTTATACTGCGTAACACCTTCGTGATATGTCGCGTATGTCTGAGTTATCAACACGAAGTTCGTCACCCGGTGCCCATTTATCATCTTCGTCTTCGGTTTGGATTTATTTTTAAGTGGAATATGGAAATCAAATTGGAAATATCGTCAACGCCTATCTTGACAGAGCTACGTTTTTTATTAGCTCGTTATTATTCGTGTTCATAAATAACGCCGCCACTAAAATTTCTGTTTTTGCTCGAATAAAAGGGTTGATTAACTTGGGTTGTAATTCGTTTCTCTCCGAAATCGATCGAAAACTCTTCCTCGAGTCGTTGGAAATTATTCAATTCGATGTCAAGAGCGATTATTAAACATGCATGCGGTGTGTGTCATTGTTTGCGGGTGGGCGGGCGGCGACAACGTTTCGGCAGCGCATGCATAAACTCGTGCTTCCTCTCCTCTCGAGGTACACGCTTCTCCCTCCCTCCCTCCCACCCCTACTCCCTCATTTCCATCCATCTTGCGTGATCCGCACCCCCCGAATAATTCCTAAGGACGAATAACTTATTCTACCCCCCCCCCCACCCGCCTGAGTGGATGCCACTGGTATTCTTAATTCCTTTCCCAATTGCTGCAAGCATTGACGTTAGCGGTGTGCGGAGAGAAAAATTATATAGTAGCGGTCCATATTTTATCCCTCTTGCGTGTGTGTGCGTGCATTATTTCCTCAGCGGGCGTTAAAAATCCCTTAAGGCATTTGTATTCCAGATTCTTTATTGGGTTATCGCCTTGGTAATTTGTACGGACTTGAGGTTGTGTGTTAGACGGAATGACTTTGTATCTTAAGTTCATTTCATGGATACATTGTCGTCGTGGTTAATATCGTATTATTTGAGAGTGCAGGCGGGAAGGAGAGAGAGAGAGAGGATCTAATTACTAAAACATCGCGTAAAAATGTGAATCATAATTAACTATGTCAAGCGAGTGCATTTTTGCATTTACTTGATGGTTACCTCTTCGTTTCCAGGTAAATCTTTTCAAGTTGATTTTCAATGCTTAGAATTAGTAGACGCGTGAATGGCGTAAATGATGAAATGCTTTTAAAGTGCATTCCGAATTGTTTATTATTTTATTGATCCGTGTTCGGTCTGCACGCGGAAAATAATTGAAGTGGTCAGTGAAAGAGCCGACTTCCAAATATTTTAAATTCGATTTTTTTTGGTTAAAATAGCAAATAGTTTGAGTGATATTCTTTTACTGCGACAGCGAAATTCATTCCCGAATCAACTGTGATGAATGATGTGGCTGATCATATATCGCATGTGGGTCTGTGCACCAGCACCTGTATTCAATTCAATTTTTACGAGGTGTTTTACGTTCCAGCGACCTAGTTGGGAATTGAGCCATTTTCTAATTATGTGTGTTATATCTATGCAGGGTTTAATATTATGTTCCATTTGAAAAACATTTTATAAGTTGCTATTTAATAACGGTATCTCTGCATACCTGGTAATCTGTAGTAGCGGGAGGTGCATGTGGTAAGGAGTATATTCCACGAGTAATTCTTGGGATACGGGTTCGGTAGAAAACTGTTTTAGCTACGGAACATTGTTATCACACTTCTGAACACTTGAGCTCGACCCTAGCTGTGTGATTTTTTGGGCACCGGACCTTCCTAGGAAAAATACATATAGGCGGTACAGGGAAAGGCTCTGATCGTCGCACCCTGATGTGTTAATTTTAAACGCCTTTGGGCTTGGGGTATGAGTTTTAACCCCTGCCCTCATTTATCAAACCAATCTTCGGGTTGGCAGCTGTAGTAAATAGGTTTCGATATAATAATAGTGTTAGCCTCTGTGCCGCTTAGTGAATCTTAATTATCTTCATCTATTAAAATGTTTCGTAACATTCATGTTATATATGTATGCAATGGTCCATCGCAGCTCTTTGAAAGGTTTTGGAGCCTTTGTTTGATCGCATTTTCTGGAAAAGTAGCATGTGAAGAGGGTCTCTAAAGGGAGAGAAAGTAAACTTTTTAATTTGGTGTCATTCAGTGGGCTTAAATGTTACATCCAACGTTTGCTTTTTATCCAATATTGGTGATGAAAACAGCACGATATCCTCATGCCCCCTCTGAGGTGTCCCACTCTATGTTCAGCAACACGGATTCATCGTCAACTGGTGATCTCAAACACAACTTTTGAAATTGATTCTGAGAGCACATGCTCTCCTATATTTATTAAAACCAGTAAGGGATTCGTTCTCCTCTTTTTGATGCGCGGATGGGATATTTTAATGCCAAACTCCACTTACTCGTTAATGTGGCCATCCTCATTGTTATGTTCGTTTCGTTTCCGAGAAATGGTTGATCGTTTCACTCGAAACGTTCCAATCTCCTTGGTACACACGTCGTCCCTTCAATGATGGCGGTGCCTTCGGGTCCCCTTCACTCGGGCCGCGTTACTCTTCAGCGGTCCTTCGTCTCGGACTCGTCGCGAGCGCTCTCGACGTTCAAACGCACTCTCCAACGGTCTCGCGAGGTCCACATTTCTGGGATGCGGCCCCAGCATCGACAGTTGGTCCTTCCGCCCCATCGAGCCTTGACCCCTTGCCACCTCCCCCCCCCGGGGAAACTGTCCCGGCGTCCGCTCTTCGTTTGCCGCCGCCTCAATTGTGTCACTTCACTTTCAATCCTCGGAGATTAATTGAGCGGGGGTTATGCTCGCGGATTTTATACACCCTTCCCAAATTCGTTGGGTAGGCTGCCAGCTTGATTCCAGATTCTCTCGAGGAACGGCCCCAGATATATCGTGGTGTCTTCGAGAGGTGTTATCCAGAAGCGCTCAATTGACGGACGGCAGGTAAATTGTGGGCAGCGGGTGAAAGGAATGAAATATCACATTTGTGAAATTGAAATTTAGAAGTGACATAGCAAGTTTCCCGCAGAAATCCAACAAGATAGATGGAAACATTTGGGTCGGAATCCTTTATTTTCATGGGGCTATGCTTAAACGGGGATTTTTTGCGTTATTTGTGAATTCGATTCATGGTTAAATTGAAGAATTCGTCATATCGATATATTTGACGCTTATTTCCACTTCCCAAGTTTCTTACATGAAGCCGACCGTGGTAATAAAAGTTACGTATGGAAATGAAGTTTTGATGCGGACATATAGTTGAAGATGTGCAAAGGACCTTAGAGAAGAATTGCGTTAGATAAGGAAGAGTTGACTAAGTGGAGTGAATTGATGGAAGGTGGCTTAAATACAGGAGAATAGTAATCAAGTAAAACTAGAGATGCAGTATTGTTGTATGCGGTGCGGAAACTTGGTCGTTGAGGCAAGGTTTCAGGCGTTGATCGGAGGCTTTTGAGGTTTTTTGGGTGTGGAGGAGGATGGCAAAAGGTAAGTGAAAGGAAACAAGCGTAATGTGTGCTGCGCTTGACATGGTTGGGGAGGAGAGAGGGTTGCTTGGAGAAGTTCAACAGAGGCGGAATAATTGATTTCGGGGAATAATAAAAACTGTGATAGAGGGAGAAGGTTAAGAGGGTTAATAAAGGTGGACAGAAGAAAAGAAACATAGACTTTTTGGGCGGCATGGAGGCATAGATGGCGCGTTGCTGAAGAATGGTTCGCTCGTACTTTAGTGCAGTCTATTCTGGTGTTGGAAATCGTTTCAGGTGAGGCGTGTGGCGGGGGGCAATCTCTCGGTTCATAAGAAACCCACCTTAGCCGTTGGAATACCTACGATTATGATGATGTAGAATTATCACGGGTTTCGATTTAGCCAAGTCTTTTTTTACCATAAATGTTGGTAGTCTTCTTCTTAGCTTGCGTAAGCGTGGTTCCATCATGATCTTCCTTCTGATTTAGGAATCCCCTCGCCAGGTCCCTCGTCATTAAGCTGCGAATTGATATCAATGAACTTACTCTTCTAGTACGCAAAAGATGCTGAAGAATTTTAATGCAGATATCTCTGTTAAATGCAATACTTTTTGTCATTTTTGATGATACTTATGGTACATCCCAGCCGGAAATTGGCTGAAGAAAACCCGTTCTGCCTCTACTCTCTCGACAGGTGGCATTCTTTGAGATAACTAGAGCCCTTTCATAGAATATCTCGGTATATTATTATGTTATTTAACCAATGAATTAACAAATTCCAGTTTTGTGAACAATATACAAGACTACTGCAGAGTGTGCTTTGGTGATGGTTAATAAGTTAACCGTAATTGGTCTGTCTTTA
>CM073777.1:95173002-95338002 GCA_037158775.1 Hetaerina titia
GGTAAAAATTGACAAGTCCAACACCGTATACATACATATCTCTGGGCGGAGGGGAAGAGGAGGGAGGAAAGAAAGGATTGGTTGAGCTAAGAAGAGGGGGGCTAAAAGTCTATGGTTTGAGGCGGATAATATTATATAATTAGCTGGAAGGATATGGTCAATACAATGTTGCAAAAAGCCCACCTGACATCAGATTAGTTGGCAGAGGATTAGGGAAATGATTATTATGAACTCGGAGAACGGCACTTAGTAATTAGTTAGGTGACTCAGTAGCGGGTTGGGAGGAGTCGCTACATTGTTGAAAAAGTCTCACTTGGTTTCAGGTGAGCTGGCAGGGGGTGAGGGAAAAAACAATAACGGGGAATGTGAAACCATAAAAACCATAGACTTTTAGCCCCCCTCTTCTTAGCTCAACCAATCCTTTCTTTCCTCCCTCCCCTTCCCCTCCGCCCAGAGATATGTATATATACGGTGTTGGACTTGTAAATTTTTACCTGATGATTTTATGTTATAACGAAACCTAGGTAGTAAAAATTAAAAAGTTTATGTGGAAAAGTAAAGTGGTTTTATTATTAAAAGTCAGTATGAAGATTTTCCACCAAGTTACGCCAGAAACTGTTTTATTTTTTTTATGTATTACTACGCATTTTTTTTATTTAATTCCAACTGCCATGTATCGCACCAATTTTGCATTGCATCTAGGTCGTTGGCTAACACGACTCTGTCTTCGTGACTTCGGATGTCCCCATAAATTACTGCATCATCGGCGAAAAGACGGAGCTTGCTATTAACTACGGTACTGAGGTCATTTATGTAAATAAGGAAAAGGAGGGGACCTATGACACTTCCTTGTGGTACACCTGACGTGACCTTGACAGTATCGGATGATACACCGTCCAGGACGACTGTTTGGACACGATCACTTAAAAATTGTTTAATCCAGTTAATAATACTTTCGTGTATTCCATAAGTTTGTATATTCCATAAGTATACTAGTCGGAAAGTTGGTCGATAAGACTCGTGGAAAAGCGTGGGTGTGAGGTTTTCAGATTTGGAGTAGTGAGGACAAAGTTTAATGTTAGAATGGTAAAAGGAAGCTTCGGGGGCGGCAGGCAAACTGTATGGAGAGGAAAAGGAAGGCATTGAAATGGCGATGACTTTGAAACGTAGAGCGGGGAGTGTTATGGGTTTTAGGCGCAGATGGAAGGGAAAGAGAAGAGGCCTGTTGGACGGATCGGGGGGAGGTAGGAAGCAGTGGGGGGGGGGGGTGGTCGGAAGTGCTTGGCTGCATGTCGGATATGTAAACTGTGTCAGTGTTTACACCTTAGCTCCATCATTGGTCTACCTTGATCAGTGGACTACTCTTAATGGTGGTAGGTGTTCGCTGGCCCCCTAAAATTTGGTCCAGCTCCTCATTTGCCTCCCCAACACCCGTCGTACTCATTTCCATCTCCTTTTTTTGTCGAAATGGAAAGGAATCCAGTCGCTCCCCCAAGAATCAGATCCACCCGGCAACACCCTCCGCGCTTCTTACTTCCCCTCCAGTGGAATGGGTCTGAACATTCTCCTTCTTAATGCCCTCTCGCACCCCCGTTCGCTTTCACCTATCCCCGCCATCTTCTCCTCCTTTCCTCCTGTCCCAAAATGGAGAGGTGGGATATTGCGATACTCATGCAACATCGCAAATCGATTGGACCTGCTAGGTAATATATGGAATGCGATATACAGTAACGCTTTGCAGTATCGTGTGGCCACTATACTTTTTGGGATGCTTTGCATTGCCCTGCGGTATTCAATAATGTTTTATGATGTGTTACCTTCCAATGTCAACCGATATCCTTGGGTGTTGCTATGCTTTAACATCAGATGTTGGATATACTGCGGAATCAAAAGGTATACAGTTATCATACGGAAGTATGCGATACGTGATACGAAGCTTAATTCTATATTATGAGAAATTCGATAGTAATTGTTTTTATTTGACATCGTGTGATGTTCGATGTGGTGGGTAATGTTGCGGTATCCCTCTTTGTATGAAGGCATCCGAAGCCATGTGTTGTCAAGATATGTTGTGATTCCATTTACGCTTGAATCCGGTACTTCTTTGATGTACCGTTAACATGCGAATGTAATGCTCGCATTCGAGCATCGAGGAGTCCTGCCGCAAAACCAATCTCTCCCCCTCTTCCACCCTCACCCCCCCCGCCCTCTCGCCGCCGGCGGGGAATGTGCGCCCCCTCTGCGCAGTCTTCCCTCCCTCCCTCTCTCCCCCCCCCCCCCGCACCCTCCCGGGGGATGGTCGTGTGTGCCCGCCCGCCGTTTGGCTCAGAAGACCGATGGGCTCTTTTCAGTCATTCCCCCTCGGACTTATCCGGCCGCCCGCCCACCCTCATTTCCTTCCCTCGACGAGGATCCCAGATTGAGCGTGAAAGGATCTCTGCCCCCTCCTCCCTCTCCCTCCCTATTCAATCGCACTCCTCACTTGCTAACCGGAGAGTTTTCTTTGCACCACTTCGTCGGATCCCGGTGCTCGTCGCCCCCTTCCCCCGTTTGAGGGCCATCTGGGGAAGAAGTTCGTTCCTTGGAGCAGAACGCACGCAAGGTGAATTGCGACGGACTCCTGACGCAAAGAAATTTGACGGAGTTTCCAGGGAATTAAAATCTACATCTTCTTGATACCCTAGAAGCCATCGACAAGGTGGTTGGTATTCACACAAGACGTGCAAAGTACGTAGACGAGGTATGTGCAATGAATACGCGAACTGGTGCAAACAGTAAATGCTGTGTTCTACCTGAATGTTCTCGAGCGTTTGAGAGATCGCGTGCGTCGAGTGCGACCAAGTTCGACTCAAGGCGATGGATGGATCCTTCACCATGACTGTTCGCCAGTTTCTGGCAAAAAAATAAATCACCATCCTTGATTATCCTCCCAATTCGCCAGATCTCGGCCTCTGCGATTGTTTCCTGTTCCCAAAATATAAGAAATGTGATGAGGGGACATCACTGGCAAGGTGTGGACATAATAAATCAAGAAACGACGAGAAAACTGAAAAGCCTAACTGCCGAGGACTTCCAAGGGTGCTTTAAACAATGAAAAAGAAGATGGAATAAGTGCATAGCAACGAATGGAGAGTACTTTGAAGGGGAAAAAATAGATGTAAACAAAATTTTGCAAAATAAAATTTTTTTGGCCTCAGTTTGCGTATTTATTGGACAGACCTTGTACATTCGGTTGTGATCGGCGCAAGATGAAAAGTTACAATAATCGTATTCATGTAGAGCAGACCGAGATTCTGCCTTAGCCGATAATTCGTTAAAAGGGAAACAGTCTCTCGATTGCTATACAATTTTAGTATGTTTAGGAAGATAAAACAATCAGGGTCAATTGCGTAACGAAACAATAAGTTGAAACAAGATAACGTCCTGTTCCGCCGTCGTTTACACATGGAGGCCTTGTCTTCCGTTTGGCCCTGAATCGCCTGTATTGTTTCCTAATATGAGAAATATCAGCAGGACAAGCATTGGTGAAATTGTTGGTACATTCGGCAGCATATTCATAAGAATTATTTTTTCTTTTCTGTTGTTACTATTGATATCTTATAACATTTACGTATTACCTGTTTTACAACGGCAACTGTTATTCCTCAGTTCTCGGTCGTATTTTTCCTTGCTTAATATCCTAGATATTTTGATGTTGTAACTAGCTTTCTTCTCCGTTTTGAAGATTTCTCTGCTGACGATTGTGGTATTTTCTTTGTTTATTCAAGAACCATATTTTGTATTTTTTCTTTGAATTACATGCCATACACAACACGTGGCTGTATTTTAAACCTTGGCGTTTGTTCTACCCTTTTAATAAGTTCATAGCATGCAAATGAAGTACTAAGTCGAGCAGTTCAGAGGAGGTTATATTTTCCCTGATTTTACGGTGTTTCCTTGAATTCCTTTGGATCACTATGAGAGCATTCGGATCCGCCATTGAATTTGGTGGGAATCGGTAACGAGGACTGCGTATTAGATTGCGAGAAATTAAATAATTTAACGTCACATTATCATTCATCATCTCGTCGAATGAAATTATTTATATTCTGGCTCTAAATAGTAAATGAACATTGCAAATTCACCGCCATTTAATAACGCACGTCCGAATCGCGTACATGTCACCATTTTTTTATGGAAAAAAGAAAAATGTTGGCGTAGTAGAAAAGTCGTTATGAATGCCTTTCTCCATTTCTGCCATGCTATTTCGGTCATTGGTTTCCATTTTTTTTAAATTGACTTTTGAGATTTCATTCTAGTGCGCAAACGTGGCATTTATTTTCGCACCTTCACCTTATGTTATTGCGCGTTCATTGAATTTTGAATAGGGGACCGGGATGGTGCGGAGCCTAACGTACAAGCTTCCCACCACGAAGAACCGGGTTCAAATCCTAGAGACAACAAAAATTTTTCACTGGTATTCCGATCCCTACTTGAGGTGTTTTGTGGAGAGCACTTTGAGTGAGTACGTCGTCCGTCGGATGGGACGTTAAACTGCGGACCCCTTGGCGCGTTTCGACATGAGTATGCTAATGCCGATGCCGGGTTTCTCCCCACCCTTCCTTTCCCACCCCATCCATAATGGCGCAAATGACCTCAGCTCTCGGTCGCCTCCCCAGCAAACACTAAACTTCAATTCTACACGGGTGGTATAAGTTTGCTTCTTTGAAGAGGATGGAGCCCAAGCTAAAGCTAAAATGGATTCGTACTTCTTTATGGAGTGCTGTCTCTTCCGTGCTTTAGGTGTTAAGCATTTCGCTCACCCCCTATGCTGTAAGCAGTATCAGGTCGAAGTGATTTGCAAGGCGTTTTGCTCGATGAAATATTGAAGACTGTGACAGAAGTGTCGTTTGGCGAGGGGGAGGGATATTCACGTTGATCGGAATGGAGGGAGGTAATAAATATGCAGAACTGAAGGAGGATTATTTCAGGGGCGTGTCAGGTTGTGTCTACCCAAAGCATGCTTTAAACGGTAGACTACGAAATAAGATCCTGGAGGAAGCTAGCTGACTCCGGGCGATCTGATTGGCTTACGTTTGTGTGATTTTTCCAAGTTTCCCGTTTGATGGTTACTTATGGTTATTTCCCCCCCTTCCTTGAGTCTTCTGCGGTGGTATTGATTCATTTCCGCTAATTGATATCGTGTCTTCGAATTTAAGTTTAGTGGCCAGGTTCCGATTACGCATGTTCGCCCATGGCTGACAACCGAAAGTGTATCTTTTAGGTGGACCTTCGATATTCCCTCTTATCTACATGTTACGGGTCTTTCGGTACTTTCGACGCATAAATTACCATATTTGCATGCTCCTATGTCATGCACTGTGCCCGACCACTTGAGTGATGGCGACGTAGTCTTTCCCCCTCGCCACTACCACCATTTGTTTCTCCATCCTGATAATGGGCCGCTGTCGACTTTCCCTTACCGGCGGCCCTTTTTTGCTTTAAATATTTTTGAAGAATTACGAGGGCTCTCCAGAACGTAACTTCCGTTATGCTATAAGAAATACACTGGAATAGATGCGGAAAATTTATTATTTTCATCTTAAAACTAAAGATCTGTGCTATTTTTATACGCATTCTCCAAACAAGATTTAAAAATCTATCATACCCCTGGACTGCTTTTCAAATTCCTTAAGCATACAATTCCTCCACCTGAGATCGCAGCCAACCGATGACGACATCTCTTGAAGTTCCTCGTCGAGACGAGCATAAAACATGCAGCAGCCCAACTATTCGGTCGTGTTTCCGTGCAACAGAGTCGTAGAAATCTGTGAAAAACTTCCTAAAGTTTTCCAGTTATCGTAAAATGCCCGTTTGCACGAACTTAACGTCTATTTCTCGGCGTAGTTCATTGTGCACCACAGACGGGGGCGGCCACTTTTGTCATCATCATCATGGGCATTTGTCCGTTCACCCTTAAACGAACGGCAACACTGACGCACAACTCTTGTCAATCATCACATTTGGTCCGTACAGAGCACAAATTTCCCGATGATTGTCGAAGGAGCTTTGAATTTTTTTTGTCAGTAATAACCGATCTTCACATCTGGGGGGAAAATTGTATGGTTTATTTTGACTCGCTATTGTAAGCAAACAACAAATGGTGCGACCTTCCAATTACTGCAGCCCGAGGCGTGCTGACCTACTGTGTGCGTCAACACGGCGAATATTCGGCTCCTTCCGCTAATTCTCACGCTGCGCGAAAACTGTTACTTTCTGGTCAGCCATGGAATGAATTCAGCGACGAGTTGCCTCGTAAGCGTTCATGTTTCCCACAAATAAAGATATAAGGTATGATTTGGGACAACAGAAAGATATTGATCGTGTTTTCTTTTGGCTCCGAAACTTGGCTCTAAAGGACGAAAGTATATTATGAGGCTTTTGAGATGTGGGTGTAAATTGAAGCGGTGGTATGGATCGAGAGAAAAAGAGGTAAATCATGAGAATGAAACGGAGATAGAGGATTTTTGGGAACAAGACAAACAAGGGTGGATGCGGTACTCCAGGGAAGATAGCAGGACTAATAGACGGGACAATGTATGTAATGTGTAAGGCAGGCAAAAGAGGAATAAAGGGTGGACATACTTTGGACCGAATGAAGGGAGGCAGGAATTGTGTGGATCTGAAGTACGGTTTGCGGTAGTGAATGGGTCTTAAGAGTGTTTACTGTTGTGCGAGGCGAGGCTTCGAAGTATTGCGGTGATTAGTCACCTCATTTCATCAAAAGCATTAGCTTTTTTTTCAATTCATGCGCAGATTGGATTCCTTGGAGGGGGGGAGCTTTGCGCTCTATTTGCCGTGACAGTCTGCTGCGGGAGCCCTGCATATTCCCGCGCGCGCCAGCCGTAATGGACGCGTCAATCATTCCGTGAGGGTACCGCATTGACGGTTAATGGACGTACGCGGATAACCTAGGCCTCTTCCCACAGTGAATACAATGGGAGTGTGTGTCGTCTCTCCTTCGGCAGCCGCATACAAACTGTCCCGCTACCTTCGTCTTGCGATTTTGGTATATTATGTCAATAAAGATTCGAGTTCTATCGAAAAACTGAATCCAGTGGGCAAACTATTGTTGTTAACAGTAGGGCACCGATAAGAGGGAGGTTTTCAATGGGCTTGGGGGTCTACGGATTAACACACTTCAAACACACCCCGTGTACCACGGAAATAAATACCGCAAAACCATGCATGCATGCATGCATAGTACCCTGCAAGCCACCGCTAGGGTGTTTGGAAGGAAGTGATAGAATACTTCCCCCCTTTAGCAAGGTCGGACAATGTTATTCTCATCCCTTATCGTTCGTGGAAAAAATGAGATCTGCATTCTATCTGTTCTACACTTAATCTCTCTAATGTTATTGACAAGATCCCTCCATATATTGCAACGAACCATTTTTCACCCTCGACTATTCTTCCAACTAGCATTTGAAACAACGGTTTGGATGTCCCTCCAAACGATGCGTGCCAACGGGTCCACACATAAACGTCGCAGTATCCGATGGACGTCTACTCCGCATGCCATCCAAAGCAGGGATCGGGATACTACTGAAAAAACTGCTACCTCAGAGATACAAGACTGGTCCCCCGGGGTTGGAACCCAGTACAATAGCCTCCGCACCATACCCATCCCCAGTGCCGTGCGTCGCTAAGATTACTCCCGTCCGTATCAACGTCAAGCACGAACTATTTGTACTTTTCTGAAAATTTTTGTCGTGAATGTAACATTTTCTTCCCCTCCCTCCAAGTCCCTTTTTCTATCGTCTCAGGTTTAGCATTTATGTTGCGTATCACGCATGCTGTTTGCTCATAAAACTATGGGCAGAAAAATTACGTAGTGGGCAGTTTTGTGTCCCGTTTAATTTCAAAATCGGTTCGTCCGCGCAGACGTGCGGGCTCTGGGCACGTATTCAAGGTCAGTTCAAGCCAGCGCGAATGGACACCTCGATCTATCGCCATGCGAGATGCGTTGGAGCACTCGAGCCGAAGCAGTGCGCGCCTTCCAGGCAGGCCTTTGGTGTGAGTGCGCGAGTAGGCGATCGCGTGGGCGGCTGGTCACGAGTGAGTGGGCTGGCCCTCTTCCGTGCACTCTCCGTTCGTATCCAATGGAGATTGCGTGGGAGGAAAACCCATAGCGTCTCCCACAGGGATGATGGCGTCGTAATTATCCGCAACTGGAAAGATATGCGGCGTTCATACTACACATTGGAGTCAACTTGGCACTGAGGATTTTTTTGAAAAAGTCAAGTTTTCCGCTCTTTCGATCCTCAATCATGAAAACCCATCTGTCGGTCCAAAGTAGAGTTCTTGATGGACCCAGGGACTAACTAACTGCAATTCTACTTTGAAGTCCCGCGTAAGAAACACGGCATTGCAGAAGCCATGCACCCGACGTTGTGTTGAACCAGTTTCAATTACACATGCGAGTACTCGTGCGTACTTTCTTCCTCACTTCTCTCCGCTCGTAATTCCAATCTTATTTCTTCTCCAAACTTCGCTTTACCTCGAATCGCTGTTTTTGCATTCCATTTCCACGTATTACATGTTTCTGCCTCCTTCGAATAACTTTCAAAAACTTTGTCTCCTCCCCGTTTCAAATCTTGGGCTTCTTCAGTTCTTTTCTTCGACCTTTTCCTTTCTTATATTCTCCAGCATCTTAAAAAACCTCCGATCTTCATTTAAGCAAAAACGATCGTGTTTTAGAGCCGTGCAGCATAGCATCGATCCATATCGTCCCTACACCCTGAAATGAGTTTGGCTAGTATTTTGCGATAAAACTAAATCCATTACACGATGGAATTAATGTACTCGTAGTGTTATATTTTCTCTTAATCGTATCGGGTATTATTTGTAATAATTATTATCTTGAAATTGTGGCTATATTTTAAATATACGGTCTCTAAATTTTAAATTTTTCCATGCTATATTTAAAGGTTCTAATAACAAATATAATGTTCATATTTATAGATAAAGGTGAATAAGAAAAACTTCAAAATCTCACCAATGAAGAAAACCTATGTGATTTTTTCTTGTATTTCAGTGAGAACCTCCGAAAACATATTTTCATACGGAAGAGAACGCGCAAAAAAACACATCTATAGCCGCTAATATGGCGGTCACTTATCGATTCTTTGCAAAATAGTGTAAATATTCCTTTCATGAATGCGAATCTCTCCGCCATTATTCCTTCCAGAAATCGGCATTTAATCAAATCGCGCCACATTCACCTCTTTTCGCCAAAATCCTTACTGAGTAAAAAGTACAAATGTAGTCACTCGTCTTTTTAATTATCTCCAACGTTTGCAATGTTGCAGAGCATCAGAGCTCAACAGCAGCATTCTTCCATTTATGTTTTCACCCTGGAGGAATTTTAGATATTCTCACAGCGATTTCCAAGGCACCCCTTGAGTGATGTTTCCCACTCTCGGAGACCTAATTTAATCCCCTTCCTCGTACCCTTGAAACGGCACCTTCGCTCCATTTCTTCGCACAACTTGGACCCTTTTTTCAAGATAAAATTGAAAGAACTGTTCGGTTTTTTTTTTGCTAAAGGATTATATTGGAAATTTCTCGTTTGTCCCCCATCAAGCTTAGAGATGGGTGGTCTCGTATGAGTAAACAAAAGCGAGGTTGAATTTCATCTTGGTTTAGCGTCCCGGCGTCTGCGGTGGCAGCGGTCGACGGCCGAGGTGCGAATCACGAGCGTGGAGTCTCCTCTTCATTTCTCGGACCCCATAATCCGGCGCCGATGCCCCGCGTGGTCGGCGCCGGTGCCCTCCCACCCTCTTTTGGCCCCGGGCTAGCACTCTCCCTCGCCCCCCACCATCACCTGGCGCGCACCCTGCCCGATCCCCTCCCCTACCAACCCACTTAGTCGAATATCGATTACGCCCTCTTCTGAAACGTCCGTAGCGGAAATTCGGTCGCCCTGCCCCCTCGCCTCTCCCTGGCGGCCGGAATTTTTATACACACCCCCACCCCCATCCGAAAAAGTGAGAATGAATATAAAAAAGTGTGGCGTTTTTGATCGGATGTCATGCATCACCCTCCAGTGTGTGCGAAGCGAAGTCTCCCTCCCACGACCCCCAGTCCCTGGTTTGCATCAATCATCGCGGAATTCATTGTGCTCTTGTTTTATTATTGCGGTGTACTTTGTCCTCGTTCTGTCTTGTTTTCGCCCGGCCCGCTCGCGCCTTCGAGTGAGGCGTAACCATTTCGTTTTGAATGGCTGACGGTTTTTTCAGCGCCATCCTCCCTTCCATACACCGCTCTTCATTTTTTTTCTTCGGGCAACAGCGTCGGTGGTGCCCCACCGGTTGGTTTATTGGCGACGGCCGGTCCGGTGTTGTCCATTCGTTGTGTGCACAAGTGTTTCATTGGACAGCCGTGTGTCTATCGGATGTTCATCGAGCATTCATGAACCCTTCAGGAGAGCCGACATTTATCGATATTCCATCTTGATTTTGTAAGTCCGGGGGCAGTAAGTGGATTGGGTCAGCATTTCCTGCGTCGGTTTTTTTTTATCTGGTCATCTGAAAAGAGTATCGCGCTTGTAAATTTATTGATTATCTAGGATAGCAATTGTGGTGAACTCTGATTAAGTGATCAGAATAAATGTAAACAACGGCGCTCAATAAACATTTTTTTAATACGTAAGTATCTTGGTAGTTTAGTCTTAATTTTATTGATAAACTTCATTTCATTAATAATTTAGCGCGTATATGTTATGGTAATTCTTACCATCATTTGAATTAAGTTCTCCTTTGATGAGTAACAACATTGAACAGCTTGTAATTTTTAATTTGATTTTCAGTCCTTAGAATATATTCCTTATTTTTTACCACTGTTATTATGCTTCCCCTAAATCATTCGGGTTCTCCTTTTTTAGTCCGTCCGCTTAATTTGTCTTTCCAAACTTGTATCCTTTCCCACATTTGTTTTTAATAGCCAAACATGAGTGATTAGCGTAAATGAATAAGTGCGTACTACTAGGGCTATAGGATAGTTTGTTGTAAAAAAATAAGAGCTTACTGAGGAATGGGTTGGTCAAGAGAGAGTGTGCATTGAATCCACCAACACTAGAAAAATATGAAAAAGTTTGAAATTGGTGTAGAGAACAATCGCAGAATATGTACGAGAAATGAGGAAATGTTTTCCAAGAGGCAGGGGTGAAAGTCGTGGGCGGATGGGTAAAATCACTCTCGAGGCGAAGAACATTAGAACTTAAACGAGCCAGAAGCAGAATTAAGGCGTGTGTATGGCAGAGGTGAAGTAAGTTCTAAAGGACGAGGCATAGCGAAAGAAATTAGAAAGGGAGTATCCTTGCAAAGGCAAACGTCAGGCTTTCCTGACAGTGCGTGCCTACCCCAAAGGAAAATTCCATGAAGGGTACGTACATGGGTAGGCTTGCATGCGAACCAAATGAAGCTCTAATTGCCCTTCACTATGTTCTTGTGTTGGCTGTCATTTTGGGACCGATATTTTGGCGATCTGTAACTCTTTCACGATCGCTGTGGTTTTAACTACTGTCTTTTATGATATCAGAACTTTTTGGAGGCACTACATTCTCATTGTTCGACAAAATTTACTTAGTTGACTCTATGACATTTTATTGTCTTTCTATACTATATTTAGTGGCAGCCTACTGCTTAGATAGGTGGAAAATGTGACAGTTCAAGCTGATCTCTGCTAAATTTCGTAATCTCTCCTAGTCACTTTAGGAAACCATTCCTCAATTTGGTATACTGTCTCCCTTCATTCGGTCCGAAAAGGATGTTATTTTACGTTAGCCCAGTGACTAGCGTTCCCAGCCTTATCCCCTACGTGTATCATAATCTTCAACATTCCCTCTTCCCGTTTTTTCATGTCTCATTGTACGCTCATTACCTAGCCTCCGCGACCATGTTTCCGAGCTGTACATTAATACCCTTCCCATTAGGTGTATGCCCTCGTCTCACTGATAGATCGTTTTCACTGGTCTTCTCTCCCTACACCAGTGCACTTCGAACGCAGGAGATATTCTAGACAGCGGGTGCACCTCTTCGAGAGCCTCGTCCTCTTACCCTTTTTAGTCCTGCAGTGAGCTTCACGGTGAATTGCATTTTTTTGCCCGCTGGAATTCCGCTCATGCCTCGAGCCATTCGATTCTTTCCCTTCTCCCTCCCGCCGCACAATCGGAAAAATAAAAGAGTTCCTCCCTTCGTGTCTGCCATCGTTCCCTAGCAACCGCCTCGCATAAATTCGCTCTGCGGTCCAGCGGTTGTCGGACCCACGCTCGGCTCAACCCGGGGCACCCGAGTCTCCTAGGAGGACGTCCAGTATGTTTCGAGGCCTCCATTCTATTGTATGCGATGTAAGAGCATGCCTTCAGGATCAGGGGGATGGGTTGCCATAGGTTCGAGATGTCTTCCTCTTGAGAGTGGGGCGGGGGGGGGAGGGACCGCCACTTTGCCCCCCGTCCACGCCACGACTCCCTCTCTGCATTCATTCGGCCCGACGCTGAAAACAAGCCCCCCACCCCTTCCCGGCTCCTCACTGCCGATCCCCTCTCCCCGCCTTGTCTCGCATTGTTGCGTCGCAGCGAAACTTTTTAGCGCGAATTCACATCTTGCAGAAATGAAACGAAAAAGCGACCCTTGAGTTAACACATTTGATGGTGTCGCAGTTTCTCTTTTTAAAATTGACTTGATTTGGGCACTGTTTCACACCCATTGTGATGGCTTACTTTATAGAATGATTTAAATTCACTGATTTACGTTCCACGTGTCAGTATATCACGAAATTTTAATGATTTTTAAATCATTGACGGATTGAAAATAACCGGAAAAGGAAAAGAATCATTCCAAGGAAGGAACTGCGCGAGATGCCGCATTGCATGGAAAAGAATTCAGTTTGAAGCTAAACATTTTTGATCATTTTATTTCGTCTTATTTTGTGTTATTTGCGTGTGATTATATGCGATATTTATTTATAAGAACTGCCGTTTTCATGACGCCAATTCATAATTTACTCTTTTGCGAGTCTTATTATGCGTAGGCATTGGATATTTCTACACCCTTTGTGTCAGTTTGTCATATTTTTAAATGAAAATATTACATCGAACGAAATTAAACTGTTCCACTCTTAGTGTTATTAATATCAGGTTGTTTCCTTTGCACTTAACCTAGGGGAGTGTCACTCCTTGCTCGTATGGCGACAGTTCACATTGGATATTCCAACCACCGCGATGATTGTGTGATTTGCTCTTGCCTGCGGTTCCGGACCGCTCACCGTGGGCGAGGTGTGGCGGGAGTGGGGTATGGCGTCAGGGGAAGGATCGCTTTGAATAAGTGTGTCCCCCAAGGAGGGTCGGAATCGATCGCGCGACTCCTTTGATTTTCAGTCCGACGGTTGTGGACACGGGGGTTTGCTCGACGTTCGTTGACGGCATTCCTTCCACCCATTCTGTCGAGAGGCTGGTTATTTCTTTTTTTTAGCTTCGGTGGGTATGAAGAAGAATTTAGACGTCGGGTATATTTTTTTCACTGTGGTGGGATGCAAAATAGTAATGTTCTGTGGGTTCTGTGTAATTTGACGAAAGCAGGAAACGTGGGCGGAGGAAATATATGTACGATATCTGTCCAATAAATGCGCGAACAGAGGCCATAAAAACTGCCTCAGAATTTAACCTACATCGAATTTGCTCCATTCAAAGTACTCTCCATTCGTTGCTATGAACTTTTTCCATTATCATTTCCACTTTTAAAGTTTTAAAGCACCCTTAGAAGTCCTCGACACTTAGGCTTTTAATTTGCCTCGTCGTGTCTTGCTTTATTGTGCCCACATCTTCCCAGTGATTTAGTTCATCAGCTATCAATCGGACAGTTTTTCGACGATCGGTAAGGACAAAGGATCGCACACGATCAATGTTGTCGTCAACACATGCGGTTGAAGGTCGGCCCGGCCTTGCATCATCCATGGCGTCTTGTCGGCCATATTTAACACGCTTAATCCACTGGAAAACGGATGTTTTTTCAGAGCATAATCACCGTAAAAATCTGTCAACATTTCAGTAATTTCTTGATTACTTCAACCGCACTTCAGCGAAAAACTCGATGTTGATTCGTTGCTCCGTGATTTCGTCAATTTCCAATTTCGACAAACAGTAAAAACTAGGACAAAATAAACTAACATAACTGACACCACACGCACAGCTCGACGATCCGCCAAGCATAGACGGCTCATTGGGTCTCAGGCAAGTAGCGCCGATCGTGGGCGGGGCTATAATCCGCGCCATGGCCGACAGATTGCACCAGTTCGCGCATTTATTGCAAAGACCACGTATAGTGATACGTTGATGAGATCGTGCTTGGGAGGGAGAGATTGAGATAAGCGGACAGGTGGAAGTAAAGAGAGTATCGACTGCATGAAGACCGGTAGGAACTGCGGAGGATCGAAAAAGGGAAAAACGTGGGGTCAACAAGAGGGATTGCACACGGTACCATGAATATAATAAATGGGAGACTACGCATATCCTTTGATTGGTACATTACATTGATGTGCGTATGGGGGTAAAATTTAACTGATGCTCTTTCATCAGATCTATGCTCTTGGAAGAAACAAATTGAGCTTCTCAAGGCCTCTGTTTACACTGACTTTATAACGTAATTGAGAGGGTAATTCGTAAAAGCTATTAGGTTTGCTGATGATGAAGCTTTAGTTTGTCAGTCAGCCAAGGGGTTGCAAACATTGTTGAGTGAATTGTAAATTCAGTCCAATAAATATGGGATTAGAATCAATATTAATAAAACAAAGGTTATGCGATTTTCCAGAAAGAAAAAGGTCAAACTAATCATTAAAATAGGAGGGCAAAAAATAGAGCAGGTAGAAGAGTTAACGTAGGTTTAGGTAGTTTGGTAGGTGAGATGAGGGGATTGCTGGAAGAAATCATAAGGAGGCATGAAAAATGGATGAAGGGCGTATTGATCGGCAGTGGGATGCTGAAGACTGTGATAGAGGGTAAAATTTTAGGAAACCACGAAAGGGCAGGAATAGGATAGGGATGTTGGGTGGGATGAAGGGAGGAAGGAAGGACACAGAGATGAAGAGGGAATTGATGTATCTAGAGTAGGTTTCTGGATTGTGTTTTGTTTGGAGTGATAAAAATATTTATTTGGTAGTTGTGTCCATCCATAAACCTACCTCAACCGATAATTCCCTTCTAATAATGAGAAAGTAATATCTTCTTAAGCCATTAAGAGTTGTTTACACCATTGTAAAGGGAAAAAATAGGGGAGTATTGAGATTGCTCCGGTGATTTACGTGGAAATTTAAACCCTCGCCACTGGTCAGATATTCATTCAAAATAGTAAGACTTTCGCATTTACCCAGGAGGAGCGATGTTTCCCGAATACTATTGCCAATGATCGTATTCGGGAACTTACAAATACAAACACAGACGCATGGGTTAACCCAAATGGATTTACGGGTAAGTTTTTTCCTCGTTAGGAACCGGCCCTCGGCTGCCTTCCTTACGTGCTAACTAGGAAGAGAGTGGGTAGGTTTGCGAATAAATAAAATAAAAAATAACATCGAATAAACAGATGCCATGGGCAGACGCGCACACACACCCGCTCATTCTCACTCACTCGGGTATTACAGAAGGGCAATACCCAACACTCGGGAATATTACCTAATGTAGTCAGTATAGATATACTACACTCGTGAATAGAATTATATCGTTGTAGTTTTCTTTTGTTAGTATAATTTTAATTGAACGAATTTTCATTGCAATGGGTTAGGAAGTCCTGTTTTTGCACCATTTCCCCCAGTCGCCGCCTCTCACCGAAGGGTGTAAAAAAAGGCCAACGCTAAATACAAATAAAACATCGTCTTTTCTTATATTCTACCTCATTTTGTTTCTGTGGTGTGCTACTCATGTTTTGTATTTATTTTCCCACATGATTACGTTATAGATTAAGGAGCATAGTTCGACTTCACCCACATCACGCTTGAAGCTGCTCAATTTGTTTGTTATTGTAATTTTAGTGTATGAAAAAACCCTTGACGTCTATCTCTGGGTCGGACACAGTGGTTTCATAAATCCCCGCTGTGCAGCAAGAATTACTCATACCTGAATAACCTAGACGTCGGAATATCGGTTCGGAAAACAGTTGGTGAACGAGATTTAATCAATAGCCATGATATTTGTAAAATCGATACATGATCCTTTTCTTAATTTTTCTATGTATATATATGTACGAGGGTTGTTCAAAAAGTATCGGATTTTTGTTAATTAAAAGTGCTTAAAATTAAAAAAAAATAATTAAAAAAAAATAAAAAATTGAAGTAAAGCTACAAACTTTTAATCCCCTTCAAAGTACTTGGTGATGCACACACTTCTCCCAACGCTTCTGCCACTGTTCAAAACATTTCTGGAAGGCATCTTTTGGAATGATGTTAAGCTCGGCCATCGTATTCTGTTTAATGTCTTCTCTTTCTTGAAATCGAGTTCCTTTCAGGGGCATTTTCAGCTTAGGAAACAGCCGTCGCAGTCGCAGAAGTCGCAGGGAGCCATGTCGGGGGAGTAAAGAGAGGGGTGTTGTTTTTAACGAGAAAACTATGAATTAGATGTGCAGAGTGGGCAGGTGCATTGTGGTGATGGAGCTGCCATGATTTTTTGCCCACAGATTCGGTCGTTTGCGCCGCACAGCATCACGTAGGCGACGAAGAACCCCAAGATAGTATTCTTTTTTGATGGTTTGGCCGTGTGGTGCGTACTCATGATGCACCACTCCACGTTTACGCGGGAGGACAGAAGGTCCGATACTATTTGGACGGCACAATAGAACACAGAACAAAATAGATAACATGTAAAAGGACACTCAAATTGTAGATTGTTTAAGCTTTCAGCCTACTTCTATATATATATATATATATATATATATATATATATATATATATATATATATATAGAATATTATATATATAATATAATATATATATATATAATATTATATATATAATATATATATATATATAGAATATTATTATAATATTATATATATAATATATATATATATATAGAATATATATATATATATATATATATATATATATATATATATATATATATATATATATATACTACCTTGATCAAAAAGTTCCCGGAATTTATTCAGAAAATTAAAAATACAAGTTTATTCATCTAAATCTATATTGTCCCCTTCAAAGTAATCCCCATCGACTGCAACACACTTATGCCAGCGCTTGATCCAATCCTCGAAACATTTTTTATATTCGGTTTTCGGTATGTCCATCAGTGCTTCCTGCGATTTTTCCATTACTTCCTCTCGGCTGCTAAAACGCGTTCCCCGTAATGGTTTTTTAACTCGATTGAACAGAAAGAAGTCACAGGGAGCCAAATCAGGTGAATTCGGTGGCTGTTGGATGGTATTTGTTGCATTTTTCGTCAAAAAATTACGAATAATGATAGCACTGTGCGACGGTCTCGACGCACTGTGCGACGATTTCTGGTCTCTTTCGGCGAATTGCTTCACGCAAACGTCTCATAACGCCCAAAAAATACTCTTTGTTTACTGTCTGGCCTTCTGGCAAAAATTCATGATGCACTACACCGTTGTAATCCATGAAAACCGTCAGCATTGCCTTCTTTTTTGACTGAAAACGACGTGGTTTTTTTGGTCTCGGCTCATTTGGTGAACGCCATTCACTTGCCTGATGTCTGGATTGCGTGTCGTACTCATAAACCCACGTCTCGTCTCCAGTAATGATCCTTTTGATGAATGTGGGATCGGATTCAGCCTCGCAAATCATGTCTTTTGCGACGTCAACACGGTCTCTTTTTTGCATGAAATTGAGGTCTTTTGGCACCAACTTTGCTGCTACACGACGGAAACCCAAATCATTAACCACAATGTCTTGGGCGGATCCATAGGCAATGTTCAAGTCCTCCGCTATTTCTCTGATGGTTAATTTGCGGTTATTGACCAACATTTCTTTTACTTTATCAATTTTTTCACCGACTTTCGATGTCGATGGTCTGCCACTGCGTTCATCATCTTCGATTGACTCACGACCACTTCTGAACCGCTCGTGCCACTGGTAAACGACCGTTTTTTTTAGAGAATCGTTGCCGAAACACTTTTCCAACATTTCCAACGTCCGTGCGCCACTAAATCCGTTTTTTACGCAAAATTTAATACAAGTTCGTTGTTGCAAATTTAAATCTATTTCTGCAATTGTAAAAAATCGCCAACACACACAGAGATAGATGTACTCTTGGCTACGTAACTTTTGCAAATGTCAAGTTATGACACTTAGATTTAAAGGGAATATCAACAACAGATGTACCAGTTTAACAAAAAAACAGAACTCAAATCGGAACGATGGGAGCGCCACACGGTGGTTATTTCGGGAACTTTTTGTTCAAGGTAGTATGGTGGATGCATTAAAACCTCCCAACTAAGCTCCCGGAGTTTTTGGTGATTCACTGCAGACGTGTGTGGCCTAGCGTTGTCCTGATGAAACAACAACTCTTCTGTTGGCCAACGCTGGCCGTTTCTGGCGAATCGCTAGATTCAAACGGGCCAGTTGTTGACATTAGAGATCTGAATTTAGTATTTGGCCATACGGAAGCAACTCATAATAAATGGTTCCTTTGAAGTCCCACCAAATACGCAGTAGAACCTTCCTGGCCGTTAGTGCTGGTTTGGCCACCGTTTGAGCTGCTTCACCGCGCTTTGACCACGATCGTTGTCGCACAATATTGTCGCATGTGACCCATTTCTCATCCTCGGTCACCATCCGTTTAAGAAATGGGCCATGGCTTCGCGGATGGAAATTCGATTCATCATGTTTCTTGGTGTTAATTGGTGTGGCACCCAAACATCGAAGTCTTCTTCTTTTCGAATTCAGCTTTGCGCAAATGGTTTTTTAACTGTTTTATGGTCAATCTGTAGCTCCTGGGCGATGCTGCGACTACTAACATACCGGTCAACTACGGTTATTTCTGTGTTTTATGGACATGTTCGACGACGGGCCTGCCAGTGCGAGGTGCATCCTAAACATCAAAACTGCCTGAACGGAATCGACGAAACCAAAATTGCAATTAATTATCTGTTACAGTATCGGCACAATAAACACGATTCACAATTTCAGCGGCCTGGCTTGCATTTTCGCCTTTATCAAAGAAAAAATGTAAAATGTACCGAACTTTCTCTTTGTACACTTCCATGGTTAACACCCTGTAATTCACAAATGAATGAAACAAGCCAAAAGTAGCAAAAGAATTGTTTGGTGTCAAATATCACCTTAACAACGAGCATAAACTTGAAATTGTTTGATCGCTAATTAACGAGATATTGATCATTGCAGCCATCTACCGAGCACATGATGGGTTTCCTTTTCCTTGAATGAGACCGCCTTAGAGGTCTCCTGTAAAATGGAGTTCCTAATTGTTACCTGCTGAGAAAGATGTGCGATTGTTTGCGATAATGGCTCGAGTGACAAATTGCAGAACCAATCAACTGAGAATCCAATGACCAACTCAAAATACTCTAAAAGTGCTGAATGTATTTTGTTGGTCGTAAATTCGCAAATAATTGCGATAATCATTTTGCGAATTCGAACTATTATTGGGTAGTTTAATGTTGTATTTGTATATTAATTTCATCAATATAATTTCAGTGAAAACTGGAATGCCGCTGTAGTAATGTTTGTTCCGATATAATAATTGCCCCAATTCCAATTTACACAATTTAGGATATTTAAACTCTTGTAATCAGTTTAGTTTGCCGTACTCGTTGCTTATTAATATGTGCTCATGTGTCTCGTTTTACGTCATCCGGGTGAATTCCTGGTTTTATGCCGTTAATCATTCTGGGATCAGCTTTACATGAGTTACTTACAAATGTTTATGGTTTTTTAAATTCTACTTTTTAATTATTTGAAAGTTTAACCTCACGCTTGAAAGAGACCGCAAATATAGTTTTTTGATAATTTTGCTGTGTTGCCTGACTCATGGAGAATAAAAATTTGATCTAAATAAAAAAGGCATGCAGTACCTCTTTGTGTGTTAGCTTTTATTCCCAAATTTTATTTAAATACAATTATAATTGAAATCCTTCTAAGTTTAAGATTATTATCATTTCATTTTCAATGCTGCACATCGCAGAAACGTAGCTTTGGTTTTCTGCTATTTATTTTTTAGCATAGAACGAAAATATTCCCTCGTTGAATTGCAACACGGCTGTGAATTAAGAATAAATTGTTTCGTGTGTTGGAGTGTATTCCTACTGCGCAACTGGCGTCGTGTTCGTCGAGTGCTTCCAGTTTCCCCCTCGTCATCTCAGAAGGGGTCACAGCAAAGGGGTCACGTTTTCGTTCCCAGAAATTCCTCTTCCCTCTCACTCTCTCTTTCCTCTGAGGCGGAGTGTAGGACAGGAATATTGGCGTCGTCAAGGGTCCGGAAAGATATCCAAGGCCGAGGAGGGCAGTGGGAGGTTGGTATGGTACATTAAAAACGAAATGCATTTTCTTTCTCACAGTTGGTCCCCCTCCCGCCACCAGATCCACTGGCAATCAAATTCCATTCTTCGCTCATCTCGACCTCCGGACGTTGGCCGGAAATCAGGGCCGTGCAGTTCCTTCTTCCCGATCCTCCGCCCCCCCTCTTCAATTGCCGAGCCCGTTCGAGGGATAATAATGTTCCTCCACCCTCGCCGACCCCTCCCACGGCCACTCTCGGAAAGAATCAACGTCTCCCCGTCATATGTTCTTGCTGGGCATCCGATTCCCTCCGTCGCATCGACGTTTCCAATAAGATCTCATGACTATCGTAACAAAGCCTCTTCCATTTTTCCGCTAGGTTTAACCCTCGGTGTATCCTCCATAAGTGAGGCTGAGGGAAGGAAATATTAGTCGTCGTGAACGGAATAAAGTAAGGTAGAATGAGGGTGGAGTTGAAGAATGGTTTATTGTAATGTACGATTTTAGTGTATTCTGTCGTTTAAGACATTTGAGCGGTCTAGCAATGCTTAGGCCTCTAGATCAGTTAAAAATTTCCGTTGACCATTGGTAAGCTGTCACTTATCATAGTGATTATAGAAGAGCTCAGGAAAACCACTTACATTATCAATTAAGTAGATCCAGACGTAATGTGGTGCAAAGCGAACTTGATCGATTCGCAGCAAATAATAAAGCATTATTCCACTCGTAATATAATATGCTCGTATCTCAACTTAAGTTTCCACGTTATTTTTTTTTATCTAAAGTTGGGGAAGTAACGTTGAAACCTAGGTTGATATATGTTCTGTTAACAGTGGAATAATATATTATTATTAGCTAACTATAGTGATTTTCACTAGATAAATTAGTTTGCAAAGGGGAGGAGTTAATGAGGAGGGCTGCGAAGTTATTAGTTAAATCTTGGTATTCAACGTGCTATTTTACGGTTCGGAAACTTGGTCATTGAGACAAGAGGATAAGGATGGAGACTTTTGAGATTTGAGTCTGGTGATGAGTAGTAAAAGGCAAATGGACGGAAATTGGAATTAACGAGCTCTGTTCAAAAAGTGTCGCGACTTTTGTGTTTTTTCAAAAATTATTTATTTATTCATGAAACTCTATTTGTGTCCCCTTCAAAGTAATCCCAATTAGATATTATACACTTGTGCCAACGTTTTTTTTCAATCCTCGAAGCACCTCAAAAAATCATGTTCTGTGATCATGTTCACCTCCTCCTTCGATGCAGTCTACTATATATCTCGTCAATCGTAGCGTAGCGTCGTCCTTTCATGGGCCTCTTCAGCTTCGGGAACAAGGAAAAGTCACTGGGGGCCATATCTGGGGAATACGGTGGCTGCAGCATCATTAGTGTGTTGTTTTTGGCCAAATATTCGCGCACAAGTAACGATATGTGAGCTGGGGCGTTGACATTGTGCAAAAGTCAATTTTTGTTCTTCCGCAAATCCGTATATAGACATTTTGTCGCTGTTTCTCTCAATGTCACCTTGCCCAGAAGACCGCTGTTACTAAATCTTTCCTACCTCATCCAGATTGCCTGATCCTAATTGATTGTGTTCATTTAATCTCTGCGATTTAGTCTCCTTATTATGCAGTATACGGTTTGAATGCGTCTCACTTAACTCACTCGTTTCACATCCTTACTTTCGCTAAACTCTTGGGTTATGTTGGTGGTCCACTTCCCGTCGGTGTTTTTCGTTGGTTGTGCTGATAAAATGAAACTATGTTCTTAAAAGGTAGTCCCCATAATTCACATATGTACGTACAGGTGTGTATTCGGAGTGATAATGTACTCGAATATTTCAAACATGTGTACTTGTATTTGTTCATTATTACTTATTTATTTTCATAATTTGTGTCGAACCGGTTTCTATTGCAATTTCTTCCCCAAAAAATTAATGGCCGAAGGAGTTCCGTTGGTTTGACTTTTGTCAGGCCTCGTTTCGAGTGCAATTTTTCTCCTTTCTTCGTCTTGTGCTCTGACCCTGGTCTGCAGTTTCCCTCAAACGCATCCCTGTCTTTTATTCCCCTCTCTCTCATATCCTGAGCATCTCTTCTCCCCCCGCCTCACCTCCACCCCATCTCTTCCTCTGCCCTTCTTCACTGGTGTCTTTCCCCCGTGGATGGCCGGGATTTTGAGGGATTGGGTATTCACGGGAAGAAGAGTCAATGAGGGCAATGAGATGGGTTCTGGGTTAAAAGCGCAGCAATGGAGGGAAGAAAGGCGGAGAAATTGCGTGGGTTCAGTCTTTTTTATTTCCGTCATGGTTTCAGCTGTGTCAGTCACTTGGAAAAAGAAATTTGTTTTGAGATCCAGCCAACTTTCCTTTTGGTTTTCGCCACTGAAATTGTGACAGTAAAAAGTTTATATATATATATATATATATATATAATGTACGTTGTTGATATAAACTTATTGAATTATAATTTACGATGGTGCAGAAAGCGGTGATGTTGAAACATGTCCATTCTTGCTCTTAAATATATTCCATAGTGTGTTCAGCGCCTCGTACCTTTGGTAATATTTTGTTTCTGTGCTGAATTGAAGGTTGTAGTGCAGGTCCGCCTGAACGGAGGCTGCTTTGGAGATGAGGCTTTCAAACCAAATGGCTCCTCTATTGTATCTCGCGTAGTCCCCCTGCTCTCCCTGAGCCTGCTTATTCGCCGTTATACACGTTTTGAAATCTCGGAAGAGGCCAACGTCCAATCTGATTCCAATATATGCGATTACCTTGACTACCATTCCGTTGAAAGTAGGACAAGGGCAACGCCGCGGAACCGCATGAACTCACACTGTCAATAGTTGCACCTCTTCGCCATTCTTTGCGGGTAGATTTCTCTCACATTTTTGCCTGTTTTATTCAGATCTTTATGGTAGGTGCTCCCCTAGTTAAAAAAAATTCGATGTCTCGGATTATTAACATTGCTTTTGAGATAATTACACCTTTACCTTTATCTGTAAATCAAATCCCTCTTTTTCATTACCATCCTGATCTCAACATATCGGGGAAAATGTTTTTTTCTACAACTTTTGAAATTATATTGAATGGATAAATGGAATAGTGACATTTTTTACAATCTCAGCGACCTTAAAACATCTATAAGCAGTGCTCAAAGTGCCCGGAAAAAATAAATGTTTCTTAAAAATGGTCTATAATAAATCCACCTCCCTTATCTTACTGTGCCTGGAACTTTGTTTGTCGCATTTTATATAAATATATTTCTTTCCATTCCTCTTCACTTCGACCCCACGATTCTCCAATCCACCCCTCTACTCCTGCCACAGCGGTGAAGTTTCATGCGCAACACTATGCCTCACGTTCCACTTTTCGATTCTTTACATGTTCTTTCGAAAGCCCATGTCAACATTAGCCTATTTTAAAAATTTTCTTTACCTGACGCATTTCTTCCCTCGTGTGTCCCGACCACTTTGAGATAAGATGTGCACATGTTCTCTCGAGGGAAGAGAGGCGAGAGCGGTCGTTTTCTACCCTCAGTCGTTCCTGTGACGCACTCAGTCGATTTTTCGTTCATCGGTGCAAAATGTGCAAGTTCCCGCGAGGTGTTTGCTACTCACATAGATTCGAGGGCAGCGAGCCGGTGCAATGGACGCCAGCTCAAACAGGGTCGGTCGGTAACGGTTAGCCATCATTAGCCTCTTATCATCAGCGCGGTATGCGATCTCCCTAATCCCAAGGACCGGCTATCGAGCTGCGGCAATCGCATCTCTTTCTCCTACCCGGCTCCCGTATTTGGCGATGATCCGTTCATTGAAAGCGACGGTCTCCGAATTACGCGGAAATCCTTAACTTTCAACTGGACGTCGCAACGCTCGTTTCATCGGGCGACGCGTGGTCCACTTGATGATTCTTCGAACATCTCCATTAATGCAATGCGATAATGAATCTCTGAATCTATATTTGATAAGATCGCGTCATAAATACGGAAAGGCAAAATGAAAGCTTGGCTGAGCTTCAAAACGCACGTTGAGGTCTGGGGGGAGGGGGTATTTTTTGAATGTTATTGTTCCCATCCGAAAGGCATCTTTCGGCCCGCTGGCTTTGTCCGAGTAAGCCCCTGCGACCCTAGCACCACTTAGCCGTCCGCTTTAGCGGATAGTTTCACCCGCTCGCCGCCAATCACTAGAGTGTTCCGTGAATGGTCAAAACGCCTCACCCCCTGCGAACTAGCCTCCCGATTCAATCGCCTATTTGGCGGCGGGGGTTTGGAGCCACCGGTCGACCCTCCCGCTGCCCCCGGCACAAAACCGACGGAATGCTTTGCTCCGTGTGTCCCCGCCCCCAACGGGTATCTCTCTGTCCCCCGGTGTAGAATAGCAGCGGTGCCCACCTGGTCCACGGAACGCGGTGAATGAGGCATCCGCCGCTCTTTTGATAGGGCTTCCCGCGAAAGGCCTTTCAGATCCCGATTGCATTCGGCGTAACCGACAAATGCTACGCGGCGTCTGTGTTTGTGCCTGTCCGCCGCCGCCGCGGTCGTTCTTTCGCTTTGCCCAAGGAGGACTTCGTGCATTTCTTTCTGGTGCACGTGACTGAAGCGGCCCACGTCTGCATTTGTTAGCCCCACATAATGCGCCTCTAAACGCCTAAACACCACTACACTGCGATAAATCGTTCTTCGACTCCGCATGCAGTCTACTTCGTGTCATTCCATGCAACGTGGTTGACTTTTTCCTCCCCTTATCATGCTGCCCGACTTTCCAATCAAATGATAATTAGATGATAGAGCTTCGGGGAATATAAAGGGATTGCGTACTAAGAGTTTCACTGTTGCAGTATTGTTCTGTAAAATATACAGGTCCTGTAATTTGTTTTATTGCGGATGAACCCCAAATTTAAAAAGGTAAGGAAAACTCCATGATATCATACGTATAATTCACCTGTTGGGACATGACAATTGTCCTGGAAGTAGTGTGTCGGGAGGAAAACAAAAGCTTTGTTCTTTCTTAAGCTCGAGCCGATATATTTGCCAAACATTACTTGGGTTTACTCTTTACCACGTTTAGTCAAACTGGCCAATCAGCAATGCAGTTGAAAGTTCTTATGAGTGGGTGGGTATTCTTTTCAAAGGTTCGCGTGGTCTCTTTCGTACCTTCAAACCGATTCCACTTGTCGGCATTCGTGATTTCAATCAAATGATTTTCATGGCGGGTACAAAAAATATGGTTTCAATTGGATTTGAATTTATTTCAGTTTTTTCTCGCGTTTGCTTATTCGATTATTACGGGGCATGGCATTTCCAGAATCAAAAACCGACTTTTTGTAATACGTGAATGCCTTTTATAACACGTAATAAGGGTCTTGACCTTATATGTGTTTGAATGATCAATAAATGGAATCCTTTTAAAGGTACGTAGGTTTTGGGTGGTGCCTGAGGAGCGCCACGTGTGTATTGTGCTTTGCGTCGACTTCCACGTACGTATGCACTGCTTCCATCTTCTGTTCTTCGTACCACCGCTATAACGTACCTTTTAGTGGTCTAAATATCCCATTCTTTCCACTAACTCGCTTACCAACATTTCCTCCTCCATTGCTGCCTTCATCGAGTCCCTTTCTCTCTCTTCAGCATTCTTTTCACACTCGCAATGCACCGTGGCCTCGTTTCCCAACCCAATTTGAAAGCCTCCGAATAACCTTGCCTTGTACCATGTCCAACACTTTCATTTATTTCCCTTTATATCCTTTTTACTTTTTCTATCCTTCCCCTCACCCACTCCCCTTATGCCTTCCATCCGCGTTTATCTTTGTACCTTAAACACACAATATCCGTACAATCATTCGCTCCATTTTAAATATTTCACCATTTTTTTAACTGAAGGTTCCTCTCATCAACTCCTCATTTGTAAAAGCTTATTTAGTTCTAGCAATTCTCTGGGAATGACTTGCCATTTTGTTCACCTTCCGGAACATTTCCTGAACAACTGTTCTCTTTTCAAAGTACTTGTAGTTCCGTATTTCATATTAATTCGAAGAGCAGGTCCTGAGGGATAAGGATGCTGCGGTGGCTAATGCACTAGCTTTCCACCCCGATGGTCTTGATTCAAATCCTGGAGATGGCAGATATTTTTCTGTAGTATCCTGATCCCTAATTGATGTGCTTTTTTGGAGAGCACTCTGAGTGAGCACAACGTACGTCGGATGGGACTTTAAACTGCGGGCCCCTTGGCGCCTCTCGATAAGAGTAGACTGATGCCTACGCCAGGTTTCTCTCCACCCTTTCCTTGAAAAACCCCCAGTATTACCCACCTATTCGGGCTGGCGGAGATGACCTCTGCTGTCGGTAGCCTCTACTAGTAACTGCAAGTAGCGTTTTTCTTATGGAATGTCTTTCATATTTATTTACCAGATCTACAAAATTTTCATTTTCCATTCATCCTGTATGTTTTACGTACATTAAGAGGGCTTCGAGTGTTTGGTCGGATGATATGGTTAATTTTGCGTGCTATCAATGATTATTAAACGTGTGCTGATCATTTTTAGCCCACCTGATATTATGATATGTATGCCAGAGAGTTTTAGAATACATGTATTGCTGCCAACTGTGGGGCTGAAATCGTCTGTAGTTCCGAGGCGTTCTCGACTTCGGAAATAAATTGATAACCCTGGCATGTGACTCGAATTCCGTCCCGTGAGTTAGCGACCCCCTCGACGCGTGTGCCAATGAGCTCACCAACGGTGCCAACGGCCGATCTGCGTCTCTCTTCACCGCTCTTTTTTTCGTTATTTTTCGCTCCGGGTTCAATTAAGTCGCCGAACCAGCCGCGGGATCGTCCTCGCCCTTCTCCACTGCCCCCTCCCGCCCTCCTCTCCCCCCGGTGGACACCCACGCCTTCCGCGGAGGGCCCACTACTGGCGCTCTTGCCAAGTTCAGCGTTTTGTCCGGAGCTGCCGCCCCCGCGATGGTGGGCGGAGAGGGTAAAGAGGTCTTTTCGCCCTCTCGCAGTCTTTTTTTTTAATTCGCGTCGTAGGGAATTTTCAAATGCTTGATCTGCCGCTCCGGGGCAAGCCCAGCTGGAATTAATTATCGAAACTACTTTTTTTTGGCACACGTAAAAAGTACGTCAACGCGTATGCCGCGCGATCTTGCGGTGTGCTCGAGAGACTGCCGTGTTCCCGTGAGATCGCATTGGAGCGTATCGATGCAAATTTGTGAAATGTAATTTTTTCTTTTCTGTTCCGTGTAAACGCTTTGGCTCATGGCACATTATGTCGTGTGAGAACTCCTAGCGCTCAAAGGTCCTGCATTATCTAGAGCCCAAGGAATATGGATGAGTGGGAAGGAGTCCGAGGTATAGGAAAAGGCGGAGTTTTGTGAAGTTTAAAAATTTGGTCGTTGAGGAGAAGCAATAAGTTTAGATACAGGTGTATTTTCGGATATGGGTGTGGAGAACGAACGTAAAAACTGTGACAGATGGGAAAGAAAACAAATGAATGTATGGTTGGCATGGAATAGAGGGATGGATTGCAGGGTCAGATGCTCGAAACTTTAATGAAAAGAAAAATAAATGCAGGAGATACCATGTATTGAGTGCGGTTTGGGTTTTTTCGGAATTTGCACACGTTAGGCTAATCCAGGAGATGACAAACTAAGGCATGTTTGACAGAATGAAAGGGATGACGAGAGTGTGGTCTCTGGAGCTGGAAGATGACTCTGGGCATGAGTGGAGCCGGATGAACAGGACTTCTACTGCGCTATGAGTGTGTTTATTGACGCTGTTGTAAAGTTAAAAAAGACAAGAGTTAGGAAACATGAGAATTAGAAAATATTATCTTGTTTAGTACGGAGGGTAGTGTCGTGTTTAGGAAGAGTTGTCGCGGTGTTAGTCACTGTCTGCCCCAACCTTTGTTATCTATTAGATTACCGTATTTTATTGATTCATGAGCATCACGGAAGGCTCAAATTGCAGGGTAAGCATTGGAATTGGATAATTGTATGGGTAATTTGGTCAAATAATAGGGAAATAAAAAAAGAAATGTGTTCGACGAAAGATCTTACACAAATATGATTGAGATGATGACAACAAATTTGATTAGGGAATGAGAGAAAAGATTCTTGAAGATTTGATGCTGAGGAACCTTGATCGTTGAGGCAAGAGGACGAACGTGGACTGGAGGATTTTGAAAAGTGAGTGTGGAAGAGGGTGAAGAAGTTAATGGACGGAAAGGAAAACAAACGCAGGATTGGAGAGCAATGTACATGGTACGAAATGATAGCTGATGGTAGAGAGAAATTCGAAGAAGGTGTGAGTGGATGAAGGGCAGCCCGTATTGATCTGCAATGGAGTACTAAAGTTTGTGATAGAGGAGAGAATTTAAGGGATGAACGGTACGGTAGGAGTAATTAGAACGTGTGTTTTTGGAGTTAATTAAGGGAGGTAGGAAAATATTTGCGGCTGAAAATCGTGTATCATAATGAGGTCTGTTTTGGTATATAGTGTCGTGTTATTCGTTACTTAGAATTGTGGCAGTGTTCAGTCTCTGGGTTCTCTCAAACTTCTCTCGAACGCTGGGCTAAATTCTTCTCGAATATTTACATCGTAGATATCGATCGTCCAATCAAAAATACAAAACATTCATGATGTGGGAATAAATATCACTATTTCCCCTTAACCCCTGATGGGGCTCTTCATATCATGGGGAGGAGTTGGGTATTGCAAATGGACTTTAGGGAAATATCATATCCTTGATATGGACGTGACATTATCCGTATGAATCGCGTTGCTGGGGCCAATCAAGAGCTTGCAGATATTCAGTAGTCCCACCAGATCCTGCCACTTGTTCACGACGCCACCCACTCACAGGCGCCAAAAATTCAGTTTTACAGGGTGCTTTCCAAAAGTAATGCAGTTATTCAAACAAAAGTAATTTACTGAATAGATTTGCCAAACACTTAAAATTCTTCAAAGCACTGTCCTTGGACCTCTACACTTTTTTTCCAGCGACTCTGCCATGAACGGTACGCGCTCTGGAAGGCGTCTTCGGTGACCTCTCGCAAGGTCTACATCGCATAAGGTTCTGCCAGTAGTAATGGTACTGCAGACTTCTCGCTTGGTTCGACAGTTGGGATGATTGAATAGCTTGCACCTTTGTTAAGAAAATAGATTTCGAAAGGCATAACCTAACACCTTTAATGTTTACCCGTTCGCAGCGTAGAATTGTTCGAATAATAACTTTTGAAGTTTTTCTTTGGGAATACTTGGGATACGGGGTTTTTCTAGCGCAATTTCAACTCGTATTCATCGCAATAATGAATCAAAGGCTGCTTGATAGTCCTCAAAGGCTGACAGGTCTGTCTTAAAATGTCTCAAAGGCTCTTGATATTTTCGACTCCGTGGTGAATTATGGTAACTTTTGTTTTTTGAATGGTGGAAATCGGTATTTTTTATTTCCTTAACGTTATTCGAACCTATGATACAGGAAGTTATTGTTTTTCATGAAAAAATCACACTGGGTGGTTTCAAAGGAAATACATGTTAAGAACATCCTTTGGCGCATTTTAACCATTTTATGAATGACGTCGTCCCAGTGTATGTGATAGATACCTGAGGGTTTCGTAGCTCAGAATTTAATTTCTCGAGTTTCGTGAAAATTTATGCTTTTGATGTACTTATGCCCTCGTTTTATTAAGATCAGATTTATTGGTTTTGTAAAGTAATACCTCCAGCGCAAGTGACCTTAGGAAGTGTCTTAGGCTTTTTCGTGTGACTGCGACGCTTATGAAAAAACTGTTGAAGTTGCGTGGACTATAATTAGTAGGTAATCTAGCGTTTAAGGTAGGTTTTTGGATGGACACAACTATCAAATAAACAATTTGTGACTCCCCACCTAGCAAACTAATTTATATCAGGTCCCTCTTCATCTCGGTGTACTTCTTTCCTCCCTTAATCCCGTCCAACATCCCTATCCTGTTCCTGCCCTTACCTCGCTTGCCCAACATTCTCCCCTCTATTACCTTCTTCAACATTCCACTACCACTCAAAACGCCTTTCATCCATTTTTCCTGCCTCCATACGATTTCTCTCAACAAACCCCTCTCCTCACCCACCATCTCTAGTACTTCCTCATTTGTTTTCTTTTCGGTCCATTTCACCTTCTCCATCCTTCTCCACAGCCACATTTCAAAAGCTTCCAATCTACGTCTATCCTCCTGCTTCAGTGACCACGTTTCCGCGCCGTACATAGCTACGCTCCATATCAGAGTTTTTACGAGTCTTGTCTTAACATCCCTACTCAACGTCCCCGTCATCAACTCCCTCCTCCTTGAGAAAGCCTCCTTGCCTAGTGCAATTCTTCTCCTTACGTCCCCTACCACTTTGACCGTATTGGTCCAAAACACTTCCGAGTTATGTAAACTGCTCTACCTGCTCTATTCTTTCCCCTTTTATTTTAATGTTTAGCTTATCCTTTTTCTTTCTGGAAAATCGCATAACCTTTGTTTTATTAATATTTATTCTCATCCCATATTTATCGCACTGAACCTCCAATTCACCCAGCATTGCTTGCAACCCCTTGGCTGACTGAGCAACTAATGCTTGGTCATCAGCAAACCTAACCGGTTTTACGAATTCCCCTCCGACTTTCATTCCTACCTCCAGTTCTTCCCATGCCTCTTTAATCATTTCCTCCACATATACGTTGAACAGCGCCGGTGACAATGGGCAACCCTGCCTTACCCCTCTTCCTAACACTACCCATCCGGACTCTCCGTTCCCCACTCGCACCTTATATGAGATTAAATTATTACAATTTTATCAAATCGTCGCTAAGCACCATTTTACATTTCACAAGAAAAAATAATGACTTGTGCCATTTCCGTAAGACTTTCTTCCGGGTGGAGATGATTTCGAGACTCTTCCTTCATTTCTTCATGCAAATCCATCGAGAAAATCTTTTAGTAGACCATAGTATTGCGATATGATACCGTGAATTTGTGGTGCTCTTGTCTTTGCTGATGAAAATAAAATCCGCTGGAGAAAGTAGTCCGCTGCCCACATCAAACGATTTCAAATTTGAGGTTAGCGATGCCCCTCAAATGAGGTTTAAAAATGGAAGATCTGAGAAATATACATTTTTTTTCAAAATATATTATATTTTGATTTTATTAGAGCTCTCATATGCTATCTCGAGTACGTCTCGTTGGTGCCGAAGAATTTTCGAGGCGGCAGCACTCCTATGCGTAAATCAGTCGTCCGTGAAAATGAATTCTTAGTCTTGAATATTCGTAATAGGTATAAATTATCGAGGTCGTGTACGGTATTGAAGGCGCTCTTGGCGTGTTTTCCTTCCCTCTCTCCCCGTCATTCCTCCACGGCCGTCCGTGTCTTTTTTTATATTCATGACCCATTCGAGCATATCTCATTTCGTTTCCTTTGTCCTCTTTTGACTCCTCATCTTGCCACGGATCCTTCCTTCCTTTCGCTCCATCATCCCATCGCGCCAAGCCCTTTTTTTCACATTCCAGGAATGCTTTGTCTCTCGCTTTACAAGGTGCCGGAGCAGTCAGCCGTTTCTCATCTTGACTTCCATGCTGTATTATGAGCAAGCTTTTCCCCCTCTAATGCGTTGAGTGGATGTGTGTGTGCGTGTGTTCGAGCGTGTACGTATTTATTCTCGTGGGGGTGGGTGCGATATTGTGTTCCTCCCACCCCCATCGCCAGCCCCCCCTGACCCCTTCGAGTCGAGGGCCATAAAATCCGCGATGTTTCCATAACTCGGTTTTCCCGTAAGGCTTCCTGCATCGTCTCTGTGACCCGGGGTTCTCTATCGGCGGTTTTGCGTGCTTCCGCAAAATTGATCGACCTGTGACTTAAGTGGAAAGCTTGTTGCATGTATGGATGCTTGCATGTATGCTTGGATGAACTAATTTTCTAACAGTGAATAGAGAGTTCAAATACCCTCACGTTCCCTCATTAAGCGTTTTAATGGTACTTTTTCATGCCTTCTTCTTTTAAGAATAGTTATTATTCACAATTTTGTTTATTTTTTTTACTTTGAATGATCAATTTGCCCTTTTGTATGCCTTCGCCAACTCAAAAAATGAACAATGAAATTTATTTCCCTCATGACGGCATTTCTCAATACTCACCGGGCATGGTGGCCTCATTGCTCTTCGATTATGATTTCACTCGCCGCGTTGTATGGCATGTGTTAAACGAACCTGTGATTACGTGTGTTGCGACTGGGTGTACGCGATTTTTTTCTGGCCAGTCGAAAATGTTGTTCGAATTTCTTAATTCGTTTAATGATTTGCGGAGAATTTTGTCAGTTTCTCCCAGTAACTGGGATCTCAATCGCACCGGGCAGAAGTAATGTTATCTTTTCTCTCTTTTTTTAATAATTTTAAGAATTGATGCAATTTATTCACTATGGACATGTTTTAAGGCGCTCGATAATGTACTTTTAATTTATGTTCCTTTCCGTATACACATTAACATCTCCATGCATGGCAAACGATTATTTCAATCCTAATCCATTTTGGAGTTGTTAAAATAGCAAGACTTTTTATTAGATAGGTATAGTATTTGATAGGAGACAACCTTAGAGGTCTACCAGGCTGGTCTGATAATTAATTAGCTGAGAATAAATGACATGTGATTCACGGAAGAGATATGTGGTTGAAAGATGGTGCGTTCAAAAGAAGGACTGAGGGTGCACCAGCTGAGTGAATGCACATTGTTTTAGGTCGCTCTTTCCTAGAAAATATCTTAATGGAACAGAATATTCAATGCCTACCTTTGTTTACTGTCTCGATGACTGTTGAGGGCTTTCTGACCTAGGATGCCAGTTTTACGCGTGGTGTGTATACAGAAATGGCCCTGGCCACCTGTACGTAAATAGGATTCAAGAAAAGCTGCGATAGGAGCCGAATTACGGAGTTAACGGATTAGTTGAATGATGTGTGTGCAATTGCATTCAGGTAAGACATGCGTGTGAACTACAGGTAGGTCGGCATGTTTTTAGGGTATCTTCATCGGGGATGGCAGCAGATATAAGGGCCCTACGCTAAATGGCGCTCATCTATGAGAATATTAAATGCCGCGGTGGGCACGAAATCGAAAAAGACGTCTCGAATTACTTAAGATTTCGCGGAATGGAAAGCGATCTTCAATAACTTTGCACGCTTTGCCGCACTTCTCTCAAATGCACAATTTTCCTATCGCAGTGCTTGAAAAAAATGCCTTTTGGGCCAAACACTCGAGTACTGGCGTCAAATCTAGATAGGTCATCGCTCGGTATGTAGAATAAACGATTCTCCAATCGACACAAACGTATAGCTGACGAAATGTATGCATATGACATCGGGTGCCGTTTGGCTAATTTGCTTAATTGTCAATGAGAGGATTTGGCACCAAAAGTCTTTCAAACGAGTTTGAGGGAATTTTAATTGCGGTGACGTATCGTTTCCGCCCAGTTCTTCGCTTTTACAGTGTTATTTTCAGTAAGACGCATTATTCTCGTTGATAGAACCATCGTTGCTGTCTCAGTTGCTTTATATTCTAAACTTATTTCGTTTCCTGGAAGAAATGATTGCATATTTTTGAATGATTAGCTTAGTCGTTCTGAATCGAGGTTCACATCAGTCGGTCTAAGAAAACGGAATTAGTGGAATTCTCAAGAAATATAGACTAAGATGAACATTTAATATGGGGCCATGAACTGTGTACATTAGGTAAAATATTTCACTTAGGTCGAAAGTGTTTTAGATACGATGATGCAAAGCATTGAGGGCACTGAAAGAAGAAAAGTATTCGCCAAAGAAACTTTTACGAAAAGGAGATAGTTGATAACAAGAGTATTAAGTAATAAGGAGCTCATTTAAAGTGTAGTCCGGAGCACGGTTTTGTAGAGTTCAGAAAGTTGGTCTAGGCTAGTATATTAACTGTTGGTTGCATTCTATCTATATAAGAATGGGGTGAAGAATGGCGTAAGTGAAACAGACAGAAATATAATTAACAAAGAAAATTTAAAGAGCGGACTACTGGGAGATATTTGAAAGCAAGGAAAGTGGTCGTAGTATATATATGGATTTGTAATATTTTTCTGAGCACAGCGATATAAAGAGGGGAGAGCATTGGGTGAGCGAAGTAGTGACTACAAGAATAGAAACGTTAGATCGAGTTGAAGGGAGGAAGTAAGTCGTCGGTGTTGGACAATGGTTTGTTGTAGTTAGTATGTTGAGGTGCTTGTAGGTACGTATTCATCGAAGCCAGAAATGTAGCGGTTATATCGTATTTTGAGTGGTTAGTGTGTGTTGGGTGAGGTGATTGTGCGCTGGTGGACTTATCGCCTAAGAATCCTGCCGAGCATTCCTGCCCTTCGACTCGCGACCGACCCGTAGTTGAGTTTCATCCACTTAGGAATCCTGGAGGAGGTACCCTCGCTCGTGGGTGGCCCTTTGAACTCCCTGTGACCTCCTCCCACGCCACCGGAGTTGCGCAATGGGAGACGCGGCCCTTGGACGACAAGGCATGCCGGAATCGGTCGTCGGCGCCCTCTGTCTTTAAAAGGTGTTTCGTGGAATCGGAGACGGAGGAAGGAAGGATTCTCTCGCGCGCCTCTGGCCCCTCCGCCGTCCCCCCTTGTACGGTCTCCGCCACGCTTTGGAGAAACGTTAAACCCGCCACTCGGCTCTCCTTACTTTCGCTCGTCGTCGAGGGGGAGAGAAGATAGCGCCGAGGCGTCCCCTTTTGTTGTCTTCTCTCGTCCCTCCCACCTCCCTCCCCCCGCCCTCCCCCTCACCTTGAACCACCCCCGCGAGTGAGTTGACGTCTCCGCTGTCAGACTAAGCATAAAGTTCCCCCGCGCTATCAAGTTAACCACTCATCAAGATCTCGGAAGAATGGCTTCTCTCCTTCCGACGACTCCACCTCGGCCGCTTCCTTTTAGGCAGCGTGGGAGAATGGGAATGGGGGCCGAGGAAGGGTGGGGGACCGTGGGGTCAAAAGGGCGGAAGTCGGAGTAATCTGGTATCGCCAGGGGATGCATTGAGATGGCGGGGGGAGGAAGTGGGGATGCCGGGGAAGGGGTTGGGACTTTCGCGGGTGGGACGAGGACTGAGAATATTTGCGTATAGGGTGCCCTGCATGTCACCACTTGCTCGCGTGGCAAGGGATGGTTCCACCACGCAGTTGTAGGCGATGAAGGAATGGACCTGTATTTGGCAATTACTGCATTTATTTCTTGTCTTTCCAAAACGGTACCATGGCTACGGTGCAATATTTTGAAGAAAAAATTCAATATCACGTTATATTATAGATTTATTTCTTTATTTAACGAATCTATTGGGGTGTGATTGAGGCCTCAAAGTTCTTACTTCTCCCTAAATATATACATTTAAGTGAAGAAAATAAAAAATTATGCATATCTTAGAAGAAAGGAAACCCACCTAAGACTCCGCGAGATTGGCAGGCGATGACGTTACTTCCGCCGCCACCGGGGCCGGAATAGAATTTTTTTTTATTAGGTAATCTATAGGTTAAGGTAGGTTTTTGGATGGACACAACTATTAAATGAATATTTTGTGACTCCAAACAAAACACAATCGGGCAACCTAATCTACATCAGGTCCCTCTTCATCTCTGTGTACTTCTTTCCTCCCTTCATCCCCTATCTAAGACATCCCTATCCCGTTCCTGCCCTTTCCTCGCTTGCCCAACATTCTCCCCTCTATTACCTTCTTCAACATCCCACTGCCGATCAATACGCCTTTCATCAATTTTTCCTGCCTCCAATGGATTTCTCCCAACAAAACCCCTCTCCTCGCCCACCATCTCTAGTACTTCCTCATTAATTTGCCTTGCGGGATAGAAACACACAAAATAATTTACTGGCAAATAAAGTCCTTAAGGAAAAAAATTTGTTGCCTAAAAAACTAGTTTCACTCGATTTAAAGACGTCTTACAAATAAATGTCTGTGAACTATAGCTTATCGTACTGTACGTGTTGGACTGCTACAGTTCTAAATTCAATAACTGAGTGAGAAAAACTCCTTTGACCGAAGTAAGCCAAAAATAATAGTTTATAAAAGATATCATAGTTAATAGGAGGCAATTACAGATGTGATCGCTGGAATAACGCAAGATATGCTGAGAAGAGTTTTCGAAAACATTTTTGAACGACTCAGCATGCGCATTCGTCGCCAAGGTCGTCACCTGGATGAAATAATTTTCAGAACTTCAAGCATTAAAAAGGAATTGGATGTATTTTTCAGAATTAAAAACTTTTTCAATTACCTTGGTTGGTTTTTCTACAATTCACATTCAGTCAAATCAGGGAGGCCACTCTGCTCCACTCAATAAAAGGGAATTTATTTTTTAATGACTCGGTTTATTATTTGAGACACATTATTAGTCAGTGGGAAAATTGACACTTTGGCCAGTCTGTTTTGGAGTTTATCTCTCTCTCTCTCTCTCTCTCTCTTGTAATGGCGGTGGGATGGAAAAATTGAATGGAATGGACGGAAGGGAAAAAAACAAGGGATCAGTTGCTTGACACGGTAGAATGGGAAGAGCTAGAGAGAGAGAGGAGGTTGTCGTGGGGATTAGGAGTAGGCAGACCAGTGGATGCAGGGAATATTGAGTGACAGGGGAAGGTTAATTTCTGTAAAGCAGGGGAGATAGTAATACCGAGGAGAAGTCAGTAATAGTCACATTGGACTAAATGACGTGGGAATAGGAAATATGGTGGAGTTGAAGAATCGTTGTATGTATTGCGGCAATTTGGGATTTTCACTATTCTGCGTCAAGAACTTACCGTGATTGGTGAACGAGATTTAATCAATAGCCATGATATTTGTAGAATCGATACATGCTCCTTTTCTTAATTTTTCTATGTATATATATGTACGAGGGTTGTTCAAAAAGTATCGGATTTTTGTTAATTAAAAGTGCTTAAAATTAAAAAAAAATTAATTAAAAAAATAAAAAATTGAAGTAAAGCTACAAACTTTTAATCCCCTTCAAAGTACTTGGTGATGCACACACTTCTCCCAACGCTTCTGCCACTGTTCAAAACATTTCTGGAAGGCATCTTTTGGAATGATGTTAAGCTCGGCCATCGTATTCTGTTTAATGTCTTCTCTTTCTTGAAATCGAGTTCCTTTCAGGGGCATTTTCAGCTTAGGAAACAGCCGTCGCAGTCGCAGAAGTCGCAGGGAGCCATGTCGGGGGAGTAAAGAGAGGGGTGTTGTTTTTAACGAGAAAACTATGAATTAGATGTGCAGAGTGGGCAGGTGCATTGTGGTGATGGAGCTGCCATGATTTTTTGCCCACAGATTCGGTCGTTTGCGCCGCACAGCATCACGTAGGCGACGAAGAACCCCAAGATAGTATTCTTTTTTGATGGTTTGGCCGTGTGGTGCGTACTCATGATGCACCACTCCACGTTTACGCGGGAGGACAGAAGGTCCGATACTATTTGGACGGCACAATAGAACACAGAACAAAATAGATAACATGTAAAAGGACACTCAAATTGTAGATTGTTTAAGCTTTCGGCCTACTTCTATATATATATATATATATATATATATATATATATATATATATATATATATATATATATATATATACACTACCTTGATCAAAAAGTTCCCGGAATATATTCAGAAAATTAAAAATACAAGTTTATTCATCTAAATCTATATTGTCCCCTTCAAAGTAATCCCCATCGACTGCAACACACTTATGCCAGCGCTTGATCCAATCCTCGAAACATTTTTTATATTCGGTTTTCGGTATGTCCATCAGTGCTTCCTGCGATTTTTCCATTACTTCCTCTCGGCTGCTAAAACGCGTTCCCCGTAATGGTTTTTTAACTCGATTGAACAGAAAGAAGTCACAGGGAGCCAAATCAGGTGAATTCGGTGGCTGTTGGATGGTATTTGTTGCATTTTTCGTCAAAAAATTACGAATAATGATAGCACTGTGCGACGGTCTCGACGCACTGTGCGACGATTTCTGGTCTCTTTCGGCGAATTGCTTCACGCAAACGTCTCATAACGCCCAAATAATACTCTTTGTTTACTGTCTGGCCTTCTGGCAAAAATTCATGATGCACTACACCGTTGTAATCCATGAAAACCGTCAGCATTGCCTTCTTTTTTGACTGAAAACGACGTGGTTTTTTTGGTCTCGGCTCATTTGGTGAACGCCATTCACTTGCCTGATGTCTGGATTGCGTGTCGTACTCATAAACCCACGTCTCGTCTCCAGTAATGATCCTTTTGATGAATGTGGGATCGGATTCAGCCTCGCAAATCATGTCTTTTGCGACGTCAACACGGTCTCTTTTTTGCATGAAATTGAGGTCTTTTGGCACCAACTTTGCTGCTACACGACGGAAACCCAAATCATTAACCACAATGTCTTGGGCGGATCCATAGGCAATGTTCAAGTCCTCCGCTATTTCTCTGATGGTTAATTTGCGGTTATTGACCAACATTTCTTTTACTTTATCAATTTTTTCACCGACTTTCGATGTCGATGGTCTGCCACTGCGTTCATCATCTTCGATTGACTCACGACCACTTCTGAACCGCTCGTGCCACTGGTAAACGACCGTTTTTTTTAGAGAATCGTTGCCGAAACACTTTTCCAACATTTCCAACGTCCGTGACGCCACTAAATCCGTTTTTTACGCAAAATTTAATACAAGTTCGTTGTTGCAAATTTAAATCCATTTCTGCAATTGTAAAAAATCGCCAACACACACAGAGATAGATGTACTCTTGGCTACGTAACTTTTGCAAATGTCAAGTTATGACACTAAGATTTAAAGGGAATATCAACAACAGATGTACCAATTTAACAAAAAAACAGAACTCAAATCGGAACGATGGGAGCGCCACACGGTGGTTATTCCGGGAACTTTTTGATCAAGGTAGTATATATATATATATATATATATATATATATATATATATATATATATATATAAACCATAAACACAGTAATCAACCCGAAGGTCGGTTTAGTAGGTGATGGTAGAGCTCACCCATGTACCAAGCCCGACGGCGTGTGAATATTCACACATCAGGGTAGGGAGGCCAGTTCCTTTCTCTGTGCCGGTTATGGTTTCCCAGGAAGATCTGGTACCCGAAATATCAACTAGCTTGGGTGGAGCTGCAGGGGCCCAAAGTGCCCGGGAATCGAACCTTGGACCCTCCGGTCAGTAGTCCAACGCTCTACCCACTAGACCACCGCGACCCGCATATATATATATATATATATATATATATATAATATTCATTCACATTGAAATAGAGATAAGGAAAATGGTAAAGGAACACATATAAAGGACGAACACAAGAGAATATTTTTACATTCGTGATCTGCTCACATCCGCCATCCCCACTTCTCTTGTGTTCGTCCTTTATATGTGTTCCTTTACCATTTTCCTTATCTGTATTTCAATTTGAATGAATATTTATTCGCCAAATGGCGGTATTTCGTGTGTATATATATATTATATATATATATACTAGCTTGGGTTATTATTTATTAAAAAGTATACATCTAAAAGAATCGATGGACTGGCTAATGCGTTCGGCCGCTCTGCCGTTCGCAGTCCCGTACTATTGGCGGTTCGCACACCGAGAGAAAGACTGCTTCAGCGCGTTCGCGGACATAAAGTTTTTCTCTTTCGAATTTTTTGTTCCGATGTGCTCCGTCGACGCGAAGGACCGTTTCGCCCTCTTCATCGCCACCTTTTACGACATCTCCCTTTGTCCTTAATCTGCCATCCATTCCCTCTTCGTCCATAACTCGCATCCGAGGTCCCTCTCCACCCTCGCCGCGCATTCCACGCCGATCCTCCAAACCCCCACCCTTGCTACCCCCAACGACCCTCCCTCCCTATCGAAGCGAATTCGGGCACTCGAAAAAGAGGGGTCACCCTCTCACACGGTCGGACCCCGTGTGTCACTTCATTGCGCCTCACCGTGCTGCCATCTGGGATCCGAAGGTGATGCTCCGGTCGCCGAACGGCAGCTGGCATTGACTGCCAATCGCTCTTCTTGTTATTTCGTCCACCCACCCCTCCTCCCTCCTCGTGCCTCTCCCTCCCCCCTTCTCTCTCTCTTCTCTCCGCACCAATGGTGCCAACCCTACCGGGTGGCGCCCTCGACCCCCTGCGCCATCCTCCCGCCATACTCTTTAGTTTTTTTTAAGTTGCCGGCCGTATTTTTGTTTCTGACGGGGCCCGCCGCCGTTCCGATCCAATTGACCGACGTTGCGCCAATGACCGTCACCCTTCAGTTTCACTTTTTCTGCGTCTGACGAGAGAATGAGAGGCTGGAGATCGGACCTCGGGCTCGCCTCCTCCGGAGAGGAGAGGCCTTTGGGTCCATTCCTTCGCAGAACACTCCGTTTGTACTATTTTAAACAAGGCTCAGGTGTGGGCTTTTTTGATTCAGCAAATCTCGATAATGCTTTCTCCTTGGTTGATCAGTGCTACGGCGAAGAAATTGGTAGTGATTAAACAGTTATCGTCCGGGGCTTCCCTAAAATATTGTGCATTTTTAACTATCCGACAATTGAAAAAGAAAATTAGAGAGTAAGAATGTGCCTCGATAGTCCCGTTAGAATAAAAATTGTCTTCCATGTTTGTAAATGGTTAAGAGAAAATTTTAGAAAGCTTGGACCTGGAGTGCAGTTTTATATTGGTCAGGAATTTATCGTTGAGGTATTAGAATGAGGATAGTAAGGTCTCTTTCTCCGTCCTCCATGTTTTCTTCTATGTTCAGTTCTATGCATTTCGGACCGTAGGCCGTTGAGGTAGGAAGTACGAGCGGGTAGATCGGTGCTCGTTGAGGTTTGCGGATGTGCATAAGAAAGAAAAAGGTGAAATGCACCGAGAGGGAAATACGAATAAAGAGAGCTTATCGCCTTGGTAGGGTAAGCGAGGAGGATGTTAGGAATGTACTTTGGATATTATACCGTTTCCTAACCCTGCCTTGCACTCCATATTTTCATTCAAGATTGAGTGATTAGATCCACTGGGGAAACGGCCGTAAGGATGTTGTGCCAACTATCCTTTGCTCCTCCCTCAAATTGGGTCATTCCAAGCTTACCTAAAATTCACGGTGAGACGTAATATTCGCCGAGGATCAGGTCCATTTAGGATTTCCGATACTAATGGGCCTCTCGCGCTCTTGCTTAAGCGCTCAGAGAGATGCCGTACGCCGTGATGGAGTCGCGGTTCCATTGACTCTCGGCAGAGGAAAGCATCCGTGGTTCGGATTCGTATCCTATGCACACCTCGTTACGGGAAATGCGTGCGACCTAGGTTCCCTGACTTACTCGGCTGCATCGGCAATCAAAAAGAGTGCTTCTTGCGAATGCAGCCCTTTACGTGTTGCAAAAAGTCTCCATGGTTGAAAAGCGGTACTTCAGTAACGTTCTGATCAAAGGTGGAATCTGCTGTCATTTAAAGGTTTCCTGAGCGAAGGATCTCATATCTCCAATGTCGGCGGTTCGCACGTGTGGAATACGACTTATAATATACAGCACATATTCTTCCCGATGCAATATTACACTACGCGTCCTCATTAATTGAATTCATATCCAGGAAATGGATTCGTAGCTGAAGGAATTTACTTGACAGGGGAAGAGCAGACGCCCTTTAATACACTCCAGTGTTAGTTTACGTCGTGTGCGAATAGATTTTCCTTCACAATGTTACACCTGATTATTATAAATTCAAAAATTTTCCTAATTAAATGTGAATTGAAATTTATCATGTAAAATGCTGTATAAGGTACACCAATGCAAAATTCGATTTAATCGTAATTGACCAGTGGACTGTCGAAGCTGTTTGCCTGAAGTAACTATGTAATTTTTCATATTTAGAAGGACCTGATTATTTTATTATTATTTGTAATTCACTGATTAGAGTAGGTCTTACGTTTGTGATTAATTTCATTCGTAATCATCTGAAATAATCCTGATTTTTTCTATCTATTCCAGGTGAGGATTCTGGTGAATGACTACACTACTTTGCTGTAGTTGCAGATGAAATTTCTTGGTGTCCAAAGTAGTGGTAAGTCTGTAAAATAGGATTTTATGTTCTGGAAGCAAGGCAGTGGGTGCGGCACTTATCTTTCTACAGGGGGAAGTATTGTCTTATCTGGATTAGCCATATGATTGAAATGATTGTGTTTTCAGGAGCACTGAATATTGTTCATTGTGATCAAATTTATTTAAACCATATCCAATCTCAATAACGACCTTACGAAATATTATATATTTAATGTTTTCAAGCTTAACTTTTTGGAAATCCATTATCAATTATTTAAGAAAACAATGCATCTTTCCACCAATTTTTTTATTAGGTGCGACTAGTTTCAGCTAGTTTTCAGGTACTGAGGACGATGCCGATGCGTTGAAACTAGTCGTACCTGTTAAAAAAGTTGGTGGAAGGGCATTTTATTTCTAACTTCGATGACCCTACTGAAAGTAATAACTCTTTGCTGTTTGGTTACCCTTAAATGATTCTTGGTGAGTCCATGTGCGTTTATGACTCTTGTCTATATTTTCGTGGAGTTGATCAAAATTGTATATTTCAAAACCGACCTCGTAGAGTTGACCTCATTTTGTACACTCAAGATTCTGTGACGAGAGTTGAAGACAGTATAGTTTTCGTGAAATTAATATGTTTGGCTAAGAAGCAAACCCATGTCTAATAAACGAGAACAGGTTAAAGCGAAATGTTTGGTCGTAAAAGAGTACCAGCTGGCTGTCGAGAAATGTCCGACAGTGTGTAATAAGCTATATTTCAGAGAAGAGGGAAGCGTCGTTCAGTGCCAATGAAATGCCTTAGACGCTCAGGCGTGTGGTCCGATTGGTTTTGAACGTATTAACGCACTATTACAAGTTCATAGTCATGCATTGGGAACAAGATTGCGCATAGATGGGATCTGCGTAACTCGCTTTTCTTCTTCGATTTGATTCTCTCACACTTGAAGGTTTTTCTAAGCATGCATATAGGCTTGCCATTAGGCAAAATGTTTGTGCGAGAAAATTCAAACAGAGTATTAAGAGGAACACTTAACTGTTGCGATTTAATTGAGGAAGTTATGATTGGATTAAGTTAAGTATTGTGTTTATGAAAGTTTTTCATGCGTTAAAAGTCAGCATCAATGGCCACGAAGAATTGAATGACCTTTAGAGAAAACCCGCCGTCGATAGAAAATGATGAGCACTCTCTTGATGAGTTTAGAATCTGGAAGTCATGTTGGTCTCTTTTGAGTCAACCTCTTCGTCTTTAGATGCAGGAAGGAGTTGAACTATTCGCATTTCGCGAACAATGAAAATAACTCGCTCAGTGCTATCATATCTCATGGACCGATCCTTTCGTACTTCAGTTGTAGAACCACGTGAAAACGCATTGAGGCCGAGTTGATGCGCCTCCCGTCTCCATAAACATCTCACTGCCGGCTTATTTCTCGAGAGAAGAGAGTCTGCTCCCTCTAACGTGGTCCGTCTCCACGCACGCCCATTGTGCGAGATCCCCTCCCCTCCCCACGGCTGACCTCGCCATCGCATCCTTTCGCCCCCTCCCGCTCACCACCCGATAGCCGGCCACCCTTTGAACTCGGCGGAGCCGTGTAATTGCGAAGGGCCGCGTTCCCGCTTTTGAGGGGCAGCGGACTCTTCACGGTGGGAGTGCGGGGGGAAAGGGGGAGGGGTGGGGGGTGAATGGGGTATTCGCGGTCGAGTATCGCAACGGGAGGGGGTGGGGGCTGAAAGGACGTTTTGGAAGAGACCAACGAGTCGTCGTTTTCTCGCCGTTATTTTTTTGGTTTAATTCTGGAGGAGAGTTTTGAAGAAGATGATGGATTCGGTGTTCGAAAAGGTTTGATGATGGACTCCAAATGTGAGCGCGATAAAGGGAAGTCGGGGAGGGGGGGGTATCCTACCATTTCACGGACCAGTTGGGGAGTTTCGCGCCGGCGGACGTCGGTCACAAATTATCATGGATGAAATTGAGGTCTGCCCAGGATGGCTGTGGCTTCGTGGCTCTGAGAACTTTACGTTTTTTTGCCTGGATTTTTTTTCATTCTGGAACTTGGTCTGTTTCTTAGATCCGGTACGTAATTTTGCGATATTACCCTTGAACGACATCATTAAATGGCAACTAATGTGTTTGAAAGTGCTCTCAAACGAAACGAGATTGTCATTTATTAATTTATGTTCTTATTTCCTGCTGGACTGTGCCGTATCCATTTTCCATATTCAACCGTCGTAACGGAAGATATTCTTATGTAAGACGCAAGTCGTGCATATCGTCCATTGGAAGCATCTTACTACGAGGATTGCTATTTGTATTTTCAGCCTAATAATGAAAAGGCAGTCATTTATTGTTGAAAATGGCTTTATTGTTTTTCGAAATAATCTCCATGATAATCAATACACTTTTGCGTGCGATCGAACAAATTTTCATAACACTTTTTTCACCCCGATTGAGATATCTCCAAAAAATGGCTTTCGAATGCATCGATGGCTTCTTCAGGTTTCGAAAAACGTTGGTCACGCAATTTTTCTCTACAAACGGGAGTAAAAAGAAGTCTTTTGGTGCTAAATCAGGGCCGTACGAAGGATCACTCATCAATTCGACGTTTTGGTCAGTCAAATACGTAGACAGTTGTTTCAGCTGATCTGTGAGAGCTTGCATTATCATGGTGAAGAATGATCCTCCGTTGTCACTTCTTTTTCCGTATTTCACCGAGCACTTCTGGCAAACAAATGCCCGTGTACCATTCAGAATTCACGGTTCCACGTTGCTCTGACGCTACGGTTGCCACATGTGTAGTTATTCCGAAGAAATAGGCGATCATTTGCCTCGATGCGCTTCGAGAACGAATCACTTTTGTCAGATTTGGCTCGTACGATGCCATCATTGGTGTCGGAATGACATCACCCATGGGTGTTGCCAAAAAGTGGAAAAATATGGAATGGATAGAAAGGATAAATAGGTATAAAAACAAATGAGGGAGTTGAAGAATGCGAGGTTATTATCCATTCTTATACGCAATATTACATACGTAATATTCACTTAGTAGTAGTCAAAGGATGCATGACCGCTGCTCAAATCTGAATTTCTCTCGCCCCAAGTAGTTTCGTAAGTAAGTTCGTAATTAAACAGTCGTAATTTGTTCTGGGAAATCATTTTCTCCATGAAAACCTTTTGACCCTTCTTTCAAAATTATTGTTTTAAAACCCATAATTCTTTTCTCTCCCCCTTAATTCCTTCCACCATGCCTAATCTTTTTTCTTTAATCCAATCCCTTGCATACCGAACATTTCCCCGTTCTTGTTCAGTCATCTACGTTCTATAACCACTCAAATTCCCTGCTTACGAGCTTTGGTATGTTTTGCTCGCTTTCTTAGAATTTCTGTCGATAACTTTCTCTCTCTCGTCCGCCATTTTGAGACACTCCGTCTGTTTTCCTTGCTGTCACTTTTAAATGTTCCATTCTTCTCCTCCTCCATTTCACAAAAGTCTTGATCCTTATTTTTCCTCCTTCATCATCAACCAAGTTTTGGAGCCGTATAAAACAACGCTCATTGTACGAATTTCCACAAATCCTTTCTCTACATCTTTATTTTAGGACTATGTTTTCAGCTTCTTCCTCTCTTTTAAAAAAATAACTCCATTCCCTACGAATTCTTCTTCTTTTTTCAATGAATAATTCCTCTCTTTTGTTTCACCTCACTATTTTTTCCGATTCGTGCTAAACTACGAAAGTGATCATCAGAATACATAAACCACCTCACCAAGCACCATGAAATTTACTTGTCCATATAGTTTAAGTCCATGGGAGTAATCTCCTGGAGTGGCAAGCACGTTTCCTCGGGGCGAGCACCTTATTTTTTCGGGGCCATCCCGAGAGAGAATCCGTTCTGGGGTGTTCGCGGGAGGATCCCGTCTCTCCCGGGAGCGTCGTCCCCTTTAGCCGCGCGCCCCCCGGCGCCTCGACCCCGTTCCACGCCGCAGGGGGGGGGGGTTGAGGGAGAGCTCCTCTGTCGGGCCGTGTGCTGCGGTGGCAGCGGGCGGGCGGGTTGGAGCCGTCCCCCCGGGCAGGAGAGCGGGGTGCTGGTGCAAAGCCATAGGGAGGATGATGCCTCCACAAGGGATGTGTGTGCATGAGGGGGGGGATTCGTTTGAGGGGCACACCCTTCGCGACCCCCCTGGCCGACGCAGCCGCGAAATGAAATCTGCTTTATATCCAGCCGCGTACTCCGGCTTCCCCCACCCTCTTTCTTGCTCTCCCTCCTTCTCTCTCCACTGCTGGGAGAGAGTGCCACCCTCCCTCTCTGTTCAAGCCCTTCCCTTCCTCCTCTGGCGTCGAAATTGCGTCATTTATTCTCTCTTCGCCCTTCGCCCACGACTCCACTCGCCGCCCAAGACGAAACGATGAAAATCCCGGCCTCGATGCCACTTCCCTCGCCTAACCCCTTCTCTCCTTCGCGGGGATTGGGTAATATCTGTACATACGAGTACATACATATATAACATTTGGACGGCACAATAGAACACAAAAAAATAGATAACACGTAAAAGGAGACTCGCGTTATTTAGAAAGTTTAAGCTTTCGGCCTTCTCTGAGGCCATCCTCAGGTCAGACTCCCCTTCCTCTTCTTTCCTCCCTCAGGTCATACCTGAAGAAGGCCGAAAACTCAAATACTCAAAAATTCGAGTGTCCTTTTACGTGTTATCTATTTTATTTTTTGTTCTATTGTGCCGTCCAAATGTTATGCAAACGAAGTTTTACTACCCATCGATTTAAAGTAGGCCTATCAACAGCATTTTCACCACAAACGACGGTGAATATCAGTAGGAGTCACTTTTTCAGCAGTTAAACATTTGATAACAGCACGCTGTGTAACTCTCGTTGGCATAGGACACGTGTCCATACTTTTGCTTCTCAAAACACACTGGATGAATGAAAGGACCTCAAACCTGCGCATGCGTGTTGAGGGGGAATGTTACTTTCACATGCCACGTGGAGTGCTTCTGATGTTCATTTTGTTTTTGGTCTGTAAGCATGTGTGCATTAGTTTTCAGCCTACCCTCCTATAATCGAAATTTAGTATGCAATTTCATTCAATCATTCCCTCGAAAACAGGCATCATAACTTAGAGGTATAAAAGTATTGCTTCTAGTTCGGTTAATCTGAGAAAAGTTTCGCAAGACGTTGGTAACATTAGTTACGATATTCGTAGGGGCGGGAGAATGTTGTAAGACAAAGAAGTTGTTGAAACGCCAAGAAAAGACAATGAAAAATCTTAACGCGGACTGTAGCTTTGTTCCGCTTGGAAATTCGTTCGTTTAGGCAAGAAAATGCGTATAGATTTGAGGCCTTTCTGAGGATGGATGAAGTAAAATGGACTGAAAAAGCGAAGTACCAGGACTAAAAAGGGGTTGGAGGGGATTATTTTTAGAGAAATTTGAATGGGACAAGAAATGTGATGGTGTGGGTTTTTGATTGGTGTTGGTACGTAGAGGAATGTGATAGCTGTAAGCGATGGAGTAGGAAGAAAGTACGCATGTGGGACGGAATTAAAGGAGGAAGAGATCATGCGCCATTGTACGATTGAAGGTTATATTTCAATGTTGGGAGTTACCATTCTGTGGTGTTAGCTAAGGCTTAGTAGCGGTGGTTAGTCTGTCTCATGTATCGATGGTTTTGTTCCGATATCTGTTTTATGATGATATTGTTGAAAGTTTGAATTACCATTCTTCAGGTAGCGTAATTCCATTTGTCAAATTTAGTGTTCCTAATGTCTTTGATGGAAAGAGCGTGGTTTAAGTAAACTTCTTGGCATTTATTTGTTTCACTAGGGCCACTGTCTATGCTGAAACTTATTGTCAAGGTTTAAAATAATATTTTTTTGTAAATTAAATTAATATTCAAGTGGCTTTAAAATATTCTACTGTTACGAACATTCTACCCACATATCCTTCTCACTACGTGACAATATATCTAATATATTTTACGGAGACTATTTATGTACGGTGGGGAAACGTGGTCACTGAAGCAGGGGATAGACGTAGATAGGAGGCTTTTGAAATGTGATATTGGAGAAGAATGGAGAAGGTGAAATGGAAAACCGGACAAATGGACCGAAAGGAAAATAAATGAGGAAGTACTTGGGATGGTGGGCGAGGAGAAGGACTTGTTGAGAGAAATCCTATGGAGGCAGGAAAAATGGATGAAGGGCGTATTGAGCGGTAGTGGAATGTTGAAGAAGGTAATAGAGGGGAGAATGCTAGGGAAACGAGGGAAGGGCAGGAACAGGATGGGGATATTAGACGGGAGAAAGGGACGAAGGAAGTGCACAGAGATGAAGAGGGACCTGATGTAGATTATGTTGCTCGATTGTGTTTTGTTTGGAGTCGCAAGTTATTTATGTGATAGTTGTGTCAATCCAAAACCTACTTTAACCCGTAGATTAACTGATAATAATTTAATAATACATGTGTGTACCCACTGCTATGTAATTTGTTCTGGTAATATTGTTAGCAACCGTTTTAGTAATTTTGTTTTTTTAATGTTTTTTGTGGATTGTAAAGAAAGCATATTCAGCGTGTTTCACTTTGGTACGAAATGGGATGTCCATTTGAAAAAGTACGAGATATTTGAATGTTTTTTCGATGAAATGGAATATTATATCAAAGCATAGTTTTACACTCGAGATATACCGATACATCTGTACCATTATTTTCTATTCAGTGGACCATATCAATCCATCCTTTCATCTCACCCCCTCCCCATCTCCTTAAATCTGCACGTTCATTCCGTTTTTCCGTTCGTATCTCTTTCGATATTTTTTCATAATTTAGTTTTGTCCCGCGGTAGTTCTCGCCATCTCCGATCCCGCTCCCTCCGCCTCCCGCCCGTCTTTTATTTTTACGACTCTTCGTGAGGCAGTGGCCATCAAGAGATGAATGGTCTGAAGGCAAGCAAAAATTGCTAATTTTCATAAGGCTTCTCCTGCTATTGTCGTTAATGTTGTCGGCTTTCATTAAACTGATTACGGGCTATTTTTTTATTCGTGATGCTTCTGCATTGTGTTTGCCTTTCTCGACACAATGCTGTATTAAGTTGGCTCTTTTCTCTTAAAATATGCTAATTTGTACTTCATTTTTGCTAATTAAATGCATTTTCTCTCCCTGAGTAAAGTTATCTTTTTAAACAATAGGAAATCCTCATTTCTATTTTTACAAGGATATAATATCTTTTGAAATGTTGAGAATGAAAATTAGTGAAGTCGGTATGTAGTTCAGATACCAAATTCATTGCAACGATATGCCTCTTACTTATCTCTTGTTTCATTTTTTGTCCCCGAATTCTAATGCCGAGGGGCACCTTTAGGCTTAGCGAACTAGAAAAGCTGGAGCAGCATCTTTGCTGTACGTCAAGCATGTATCGTTTCGTGTTAATGTAGAAGGGGTTTTTTTATGCTCAGAAACTACTCTTGCATGCCAGTAATTGGTTGTCATATTTTTCTATTTTTTATCACAGTTAATTTTAGGGAAAATATTTTCATTATCATTAATTATTTTTATATTCTTACAGTACTCCGTTTACGGTTGAACTGTACCCGGGATATCACATCTGCTTAACATTGATGACGGCGTCAGCGTGTTATCTCATCACGTGCTAATTATTGTAAGCAGTTAGCTGTTCCTACGTTGTAATTTTTTGTCACTGAGCCATCGCGTGGTTGCATTCAGAATGATGATTGCTGTTTGTTGCAGTTAATGGACGGATTCTCATTTTATTGGGAATTATGTGAACTCTTTCGTTTTGAAGGCTTAGTGCTTCCATACTTTCATGGAAATGATATCTCCCTGTGTTCATAAATTTCATTTTTGCCCTTAATCTCAGGTAGCAGTAACGTTTTCCACACATCCGTTAGTCCTTTCTCTGTTCTTATTGTGCCCCATTTTCATCAATCCCGGCCCGAGTTCTCTTCTGCCTTTGTAGACGGCAGCGCCATTATTTCTGGCTTCGATCCAAGATCAACTGGGCTAGATTCACAATCGTAACAGCAGATAAACCCTCCCTCGCCTTGGGCAACATATATTCGGCCGACACCGCCCCAAATTGATGGCGGCTGACTTCCCTTCCTCCTCACCCCTTCCCCCACCCACCCCTTTCGGACGTGGACGAAATGCCCGAGCATCCCGTTCCCCGAGCAAATCGAAATAAAGACCGCCTCCTCCCGAATTAACCGATCTCCGCCGCGCGGTATCAAAGGCATGGGCGGGGATTGCGGCGGGGGTCCGCTCGGGTTTACTTGCACGCTAAACATTCTAAACGAAGCGTGCTCGTGCTACTTCGTTCCGTCCGGTCCTCGGATTTCTTTCTTTTCTCGTCTTCCTTATGTCGTCGGCAACGAAGTGGATTGGACCGGGCCTTCGTCTCTCCACGCGTGCAAGTTTACGTACGGAATTATAAATAAAATTAAAAAAATACAACATAAAGACTATCTTTCTCTCTCTTTTCCTACGTCCGCAATTAATTCCGTGGGCACTCGTGATCGACTCCGTTTCCCTTTCCTGTTCCTGGATTGGATCGTGTCGGGCGTTTAAATGGTGGTCATTCAATTTGCTCGCGGAATCGGTTAAATGGCTCCTGACGCATGTGAGTTTACTAAGCCTCCGCGGCGTCGTGAATGGGAAGTGTTTCGCTTCTTCATTTTCTTTGACTTAATTCTGTGTGATTCGATGCTGCCATATATATCCCACGCGACTCAAAACACATTTGCGCCTGCCTGCAAAATCTGCTAAATTGCAAATTCTTTCGTTTTCTTGGATTTTGTTTTTTTTTAAGTGACGGCTGTCATTTTTCATTACAGCATTTCGCACCAATGTGGCGATTCTCTGATTTTTTACCTAAAAGAATTTCTCCGGATTATTTTAATCGCAGTTGTTACGATTTGCGCTTATTATACTAATGCAAATGCGAATTTGCATCATAATTACATTTCCCCCACCCCCCCAAACGTATTTGCGGCTCACCATTTTAATACACATCACAGGAGAAATTTAATTCGAGGTTTATTGGATTCCCGAAGGTTTATGTGCGGCACGAAAAACGATACATACGTTCCGAGGTTGCTCCGTAACCACGAAACCAGTGTCATGGAAAATTGTTTCGTTGAACTTTTTTAATATCCGTCAGAAATGCTATCATATCGCGTATTGCCGTACACTTTGGAAAGTTTTTTTTTATTGTTTGGGTTGATTGTTTTTAAAGATTGGATTTCATTGGGTCGTAAAAAAATTGGACCGGGGCCTCTCGGGTTTTTATGGCTCACGGCAGGATCTTCTACACTGCGGAGAAAATGTGGAATGCTGCAGATGACCCGATTATGATTCTACATGCCCGGTGGAAATGAAGTTACAGGAGTGTATCGCCTCACCCTTCGCCCGTGAGCTCGTCCGCCATTAACGTTGCACGATACAAAGTGTTCGCATTTTAAGGAGACCCATAATAACGTTTGAGCCACTCGAACCACTTCCAATGGAACATCAATACGTCCCCCATACTTAAATGCACGTTCCTTTTATATAGGTACTCCTCCTTAGTCGCAATGAATGACCGCCGCCATGCCACCGCCTCTTAGGCGAACGCTGTTTTAATGGCGAATTTTCTCGAAAGTTACTGCCATCCGTCAGTACGTCATCTATAACCTTGTTGATTTTGTCAACTGTGCATTGACGTTTGCGCATGTGTTTTGATGCATGAATGAATTATTGCTATTCATAAGTTTTTTATACCCTTTGTAAAACATTTGCGTTCTTTTTGTCTTCAAATACACGCATCATAATTTGAAAACAGTCGAAAACAAATGGTTTTTATTTGAGTGTTGACAAAGTTAATATTTACGATGCGCAACCGAATAATACAAGCCCAGTCATATTGATTAAGGAACTGACCATTGCATTAATCCTTCACTAATCACTATTATCCTTGCGTTCGTTGGCCTTGTATGGAAGCTGTTCAGGTAGACTTAATATCGCGTATACTCAATGCCACAATTGCAATAACATTGTTTCTAAACAAGTAACGCGATGTTCTAAATAATTCAATGCCCTAAAATTGTAAACTTAGACTGAAAAATGTAGGGTTCGATCAATATTCCGTCAGTATGCGACTATATCGAGGCAAGAAGAAATCATTTTATAGATCCTTTCCTTTGGGAAAACATAATGCACATTTACAAGTGTGGTATCGGAGGAAATAAAATAGCCCTGGAATATAAGTATTTATATGTTTATATTATTCGTATTCATTTCTTAAGTTACCCCCACTTTTTAGGAAATTTGCTGAAAAGAAACAATATGGATACTATACTTATGTGCCTATTGTTGTAAAAACGGATATTTATCGTCTGTAGAGAAAATGTTCCGCAGTAACTCTCTCAAGTAGGTTCATTACATGTTAATAAGTGGTTCTTTGGTGTGTGGTTTTCCTTTGCACATATTCTCGCCACGCTCCTTTAGAATGCCCAACTTGTAAATCTTCAGTATGTTACTTAGAGCTTGTAGCGTATCTGAGCACGTCATTATTATAACGGCGCCATTTCATCGAATTTTGGCCACCTCTTACAACTAAAAATTGATTTCTATTGCGAACCATTACTCTCATTGTGTGTTCATAATTACTTGAAATACATACTTCATAAACTTCGCTGGGAAAAATCGCCGGGGTTGTATTTATTTATTCGATGTTCAGTCTTAGCATTGTGCATTTGGAGACATTGGTTTGCATGAATCTATGGCTGGAGATTTGTGAAGGGATGGCCCTGATAGTGAAAAAAATACCGATATATCGACTATCGGCATATTTCAAAACTATTGTTTTGTCAAATGCGCATATCGCAAAAAATTCCGATATAACTGGAGAATTTTCGACGAAAAAATTGACAGCATTGATCGTTTTAAAAAAATTAGATCGCTCTAAAGCAATGCTTTGGTTGCCGGGATGTTGGAGATATAGGTACAAATCCTAAATAAATTAAAGTTTCACTTAAATACTTTCACCTATTTGACTCAGTCCCTAAATGAGATTGTTACCAATAAAAGATATTTCCAGACAAAATTTAGCATATTTAATTTTTCAGACCATGCGTGCTTTACATTGTGTATATTTTAAAATGCGAACAGGCTAGCTATCCGTTCTACGTTGATATTTTAATGTTACAGTAAACATAAAAAATATAGAAAGATATCTATCAATATTATTTTGGCATCTGTGAGTTAATAAAACTGCTGTTATCTTTTGGTCGAGACTTTCATGCATTGAAATATAAACAAATAGGGTACCAGAAATGAATCAACGTGATAATAGATAAATGAAAACGAGTGAATTGATATAAATAATGGCTAAAAGAGGAAATAAGTAGATAGTCAAAGGACTTGTATTTCAATCAAGTGGAAACTGACTCGGCGAAAATACCCTGGAAATGAGTTTCCAGAATAAACAAGTCCCGTCGAAACCGGAATTAATTTTATTTAGAAGTGCATAATTGAGGATTCTGTGTGGGTATATAACATTTTTATATTTACGACGAGTAAATTTGTCAATCATTTGTTAAGATTGCGACCTAAATTAATTATCAGTATTGACAGAAATTTTCATCATTTTGGCTTCCACTTTACTTTCTCTTTCTGTGACATCAAAACCTTAATGAAAGACAATGTTTTCCTACATGTGATTAGTTTTTATGAGCTAGGTTTACCCAGAAGCTTTTATTAAAATATCTATTCTTGAAAAACAAGCTTTCATCTCTCACTAATTTTAGTATTTCTATTAAAATATCACCAGAAAATAACTTGTTTGTTTGCTTTAATCGATGCTGTGAAGAATTGTCTTTATAATATTTTGGCTAGATCTTGAATGAATGTTTTTTAAACTTTTTATTTGGCATGAAGATTTCAATTCGAATCTTGTGTGCCTGCACAAAACTCGTCAGGTTAGGTGAATGCAATAGCCGCTCTACTTTTCCGTTGCCGATGGAATGTCCCCCACGTCAAGGAAGACGTTTCGTATGGACTTGAAACTTCCTGGAGGTAATTCTGTAAGCAGAGGCTCATGTTGGACAAGCACATCTCTCCTGTCACCCTCCCCCCACTCCCACCCTTGCCCCATCGCCCTTCTCCTGCCCTCATCCGTCCGACCCCGTCGTTCTCTCTTGCCCTCCCCCATCTTAAGGGACCCCTCCCACCTTCCCATGTGAAACACCCTTTGGTCGTCAGGACCTGCGATTATTTGTAGGGTACAAATGGAGTTCGGAACAGATGTGGTTGAAACAGCTTACAGTGATGTAATGTAATTAACACAAGTGGCCAGAATTTCAAGTGCTTGGTTAATGAAGTAATACCAAAATAGTAAACCCACACTCTACTCATATACCTCCAGTAGAATTTATGAATTCATCATGAGCGCGTAATCGTAGCCGTACTAAGTGAAGCAGTAGATATCATTCCAGAAAGAAAATCTCCACCATCATGTAATGACTCTGCGAATTCCGATTATGTATACATGTCGGAATTATGTACACCTGTATGTAGAATAAGTAAGTATAATTTGAATATGTTGAATTCAATATTGAACCCATCCAATCTTCAAATGAATGATAGATTTTTTTATATCTTCTTTCGTAATTTACTGTCAATTTTGGTGCTATACGGTTGTGAATAATTTTTTAGCAAGTGTAGTTAGTAAAAAACATATATTATGTCCTTTTAGAGAGGTAGCGGAAAAAGGTCGGTGTAAACGATTTATCGGAGGGTCTAGAAATTCCGATAATATTCGCTTCTTTGTTGCAAAAATACCAATATATATAAATATACACATACATATAATATAATATGTACATAAAATATATACATGTATGGGAAACCATAACCGGCACAGGGAAAGGAACTGGCCCCCCTTCCCTGATGTGTGAATTTCACACGCCGTATAGGGATTAGTACTGGGTAGTCACCTACCAAACCGACCAGAACGTTGATTACTATGTTTATGTATATATACATATGTATTTTTTGGGTAATCTCCCTTTTAAGATAGGTTTATGGATGGACACAACTACCAAATATTTTGTGACTCGAAACAAAGCACAATCCTGCAACCTACTCTACGTCAGGTCCCTCTTCATCTCTATGTTCTTCTTTCCTTCATTTATATATTTGAGTATATTTTGTCCATCCCTTTTTCATTGGTCCCCATTGTGGAAAAAATGGATTTAATTTAAATAGCATTACAAATATTTTGTTTAACCTACACGTTTAACCTCTCGGAATTGCTCCTTTATTATTGATTTAGCTGTCTTCAGCCCAGTTAATCGGCCTTTGTCACGTTTCTCAATCTCCGTCTAATGTTACGGTTTGCCGTAACTTCAGAAATTTCTTGCGCCTGGATTATGGGCCTTCATGGACTAATTAATGCTATGCATGATGAGAGATTTAAACTTTAGGATTTCTCCCCTTCCATGAAATTTCACGGAGTTATCGAACTTTGAAACTTACAGGAAAAGCCGATCTTGTCTCTCTGTCTTCAGTTCAGTCGCGTGGCAACCTTTCGATCTGTGTCGCATCTGTTCATTGGTATCGCAATGCATCATTCTGCGACTCCTGCATACGGCGCGTTGCGAATGTTTACACCGCTTAACATGTAGGGAATGATATCTCTTGTTCATTAATTCTTTGATAAAGATATTGAATAAGAGGACTTTCGTACGAATATAGCGTTTTCGTATTGGTGAACGTGCAATCTCTTATCAAATTCTCTTCTTATTATTAAATGGTTTTACCGAAAAAGGTTTGTTTGTTTGGGACAGAGGCAAGGCAAAACTACACTTTACACCAATGTCAAATCTAAGCAGTAAATAATCCATTTTTTGACTTGACATACCTTCGACATCCCTTCATTTCGTCCAACATGCATACAGAATCTTGTCCTCCCTCTGATTCGCTTACCTATTACCCTTTCATCTTGCTAAAGCCCTTTACGTACTATTTCCACCCTGCATCCTCGCTTCCTTGAATTTATCGTGCAAAATTCTCCCTTCCCCAGCCCTACGTTGTTTGTCTATCTCTGGCCGATGGACGTTGTCCGTATTAATACATATCATTATTTCAAGAAACTGCGGGAGATGCCGCAACAGTAACTTTTAACGGAGTCATCCGCTTTGTGTGAATTATAAAGTAACAATTTCAGAAAGTAAAAATCATTCTCCTTGACCGGGATTCGAACCCGGATACCTCGATTCATTCGAAATTTCAGAGTGTAAGAGGACGTCTCGGTAGCTTAATTGGTTAAAGCACTCGGCCGGATATCGAGGGATTCGGGTTCGAATCCCGGTCGAGGCGAATGATTTTTACTCTCTGAAATTGTTGCTTTATATCATTATTTGTATTATATGGTAATCTATCGGTTAAGGTAGGTTTTTGGATCGACACAACTATGAAATAAGCATTTTTTGACTCCTAACAAAACACGATCCAGCAATCTACTCTCGATACATCAAGTTGCTCTTTATCTCTGTGTACTTCCTTCCTCCATTCATCCCGTCCAACATCCCTATCCTGTTCCCGTCCTTTCCTCGTTTCCTCAACATTCTACTCTCTATTACCGCCTTCAACATCCCACTGCCGATCAATTCGCCCTTCATTTTTCCTACCTCCATAGGATTTCTCTCAACAAACTCCTCTCCTCGCCCACCATTCCTAATACGTCCTCATTTGTTTTCCTTTCGGTCAATTTCATCTTCTCCATTCTTCTTCACACCCACATTTCCAAAGCCTCCAATCTACGTATATCTTCCTGCTTCAGTGACCGTCTATTTTCCGCGCCGTACATAACTGCGCTCCTCATCAAAGTTTTATTGCATTATAATTATTCATTAATACATATAATAATTATCAAACAATTATTATTATATAATAACGATTAGTACACTATAATCATTATAATGAAAGAGAAGGGTTGTGTAGGATTAGACAAGAAAAGCAAATAGAGGCATAACTTTGAGGGATGAGTGAAACAGTTTGGGGGCTGATGACTTTCTTCCTTGATAATTTTTTTAAGGTAATCTACCGCTTAAGGTAGGTTTTTGGATGGGCACAACTATCAAATAAATATTTTGTACCTCCAAACAAAAACCCAATCCAGCAAACTTCTCTACATCAGGTCCCTCTTAATCTCTATGTACTTTTCTTGATAAGGATGACTGTTATTCTTTAAATTGTTTTTCCTCGAAATTTTATCCTATTTAAGTAATTTCCGTTCATACACCCGCCCTGTACATTATAATGGCAGTAAATTGAGATAGGGGTTGGTTACACAGTGGACGGACTAATTCCTTAAAGACGCATATTTTAATTCCTCGTGATCTGCCGGGCGAAAGATTCAAAGGGGCAAGTTAAAGTCGATCTTTTATTGGTGTTTTGTATGCAGTTGTCACTGCGTGGCAGTAATTTTTTTAAGGTTGATGCTATTGGGCGATAATCACCTCAACCCACAAATTACGCACACATGACGCGCATTGCGGCACACATGACCCATTGGTTAATTCGGTGATTGTTTTGTGGCCGCTTCAGACAACTGAATCAAATTGTTAATCACCATTCTGTAATTCAATTTAACCTTTCCGTTTTAATTCGTTTAAAAGGTTCTGATGGCTATTTCGACTGTAAATACAGCTGACAATCGAAACAGAAAAATAACCCTTCTCGTTATATTACGAGCTACGATAACAATAAGTATATAATGTGCCTAATGCGTTCTACACATATATCAACGTCTTCATGTTAATCTCACGTATCCGTGTGTATAACATATAACATGATATATTATCAGGATATTTTACGTTTTTTCTATTTGCATGTCACTCTGTGTCGATTTTTGGAAAAAAGTTGAGTTCATAAAAGAAATTCGCTCGTAATTTCTGATAAATATAAATCCTTATCCACAGCATTTGATTCCTTTTTGGAAGACGTTTATGTCCGAGGTACACTTCCGTTCTGACTGCTCAGGTCTTCACATATAGTACTCCTAGTGTTGAATATTCCACTGATCAAGATTGATTTCCGTTGAGCGTATTTACTAAGCCTAGTCAAGCGCTAATCCCTGCATAACTACAATCATAATACCATCTATTACAATAAATGTCTTTTTAAACATACTTTTTTCTGCGTGCCTTCATTCCGCCCACCATTAATAATCCTCTGCCTCACTATAACACTCACCCCCTCCCTATGTGACGCAGACTTCAACATTTTATTGCATCTGTATTTTTAGTACCCTTCAAGCCACCGCTAGGGTGTGTGGCAGGGAGTGAATACACCTCAGACAAATTATTACCCGAACATGACCCTTGCGCGGTCGGTCAATGATATTATGATCCCTTATTGTTCGTGGAAACAAGTGATATTTTAAATCTATCCGTTCTACCCTTGATCTCTCTAGTTTAGTTGATATGATCTCTCCTCCTATGGTACGATGGTGGTCACTGTTGTTGAAGAGCCATCCTTCCAATTTATGCAGGATATTTAATCTGTAGTTTAACTTTCGCTACGTCAGTGATTCCCACCCTAGTTGCTCTAATATTTAGGATACGCTGCTAAGTTTATCTTAACATTGTTTTCCAAATCTAGCGCCTTTACGCTGCACGCGATCCAAATCGTCAATGAATCCAACTTCACGAGGATCCCATATACTTGCAACATATTCTAAATGAGGTCTAAGCAGCGAAAGATTGCATTTCTTGTTGTCCTTCTTGTCATACTTTACCCAGTACTCTTCTGATGAATCCTAATTTTTTGTTAGTTCATCACTCACTCACTCCCGTATGTATTTCAACCAGGAGAGGTCTTGAGACAGTCCTAGTATTTAATCGAATCTACGCATTCATTCCATTTCTCTTAAAATATTCCATGCAACCACTTCTCCTGCTCAAATACAAGTTAATTTTTTTTACTTTTCCCCAGACGTTATTTTATTTGGCGGCGTACGTGATGTACCTGATAATACCGCAAGTCGCTGAAACGGGCTGTATCTTAAAAGAAAGTCTGTGGAAGCATACAGAATCTTTTAATATGGATATCACACAATGCCACGAAGTGAAGCCTGAAACCGTCGAGTATATTCTCCCGCTCATTCTGTATTTCTCCTAGAATTTCGCTAATATCCCACAGTCCGCCCAGCGCTTCGTTTGTTCTATTTTCTTCCCATCTTACGTATGATACTGCCATTAACATCTCAGAAGCCTTAAATTTCAAAATCAATACTCGCATGTTATCAAAGGGGTGTGTTACCTATACGGCACCAAAAATGTAATGTCTGGAAGTCTGAAAGCCAACGGGGTTCAATTCGACCGGAGAGACATTTTAAGTTAAATTCGAAATCATTTGCCGACCCTCAAAAAAATCACGTATCTTTCGCTATCCCGGAGAAACGCAAATGGTAAGCAGGCGAATGTGATTGATAAATACGAGGCAACTATTCCTGGATTTATTTGCATAGAAGCGAAGATAGATTTCTCCCCGCCCATCGTACTGCTGAGAACGGAAGTCATGACTTAATTTAACAGATTCAGACTGGATATAGTGAATTCAATATATTCAACAGATTCAGGCGAGATACAGCGAAAGACCGTCATTATGAGGAAAACAAAATTTGCACTTTTCCTCTGATTTAAATCTGTGGAAAAGTGCAAATTTTATTTTTCTAATAACTTCATTCAATGGGAATTTCATTCTTATTACTTCTGTTTTTTTCCTTTTAGGCGTGATATCTTTTCTCTAAGATCGAATAAAACAGCCTGGGACTTAGTGAGAAAACATCAATGCGTTCCCAATTTGATCGAGCGACCGCGGGACTTGGTTTAAAGAAGTTTCCCCGGGCAGGGGAAACAACCGATCGACTCAAATCATGTTTCCAACACGTTTCCTTCGAGTGTGCTGATCCCCGCTCGATGCAAACTATAGCAGGAATCGCTTGCGAATCTCTGCTCGTTAATAAATGATCGCGAGATAACAGTGAGATCGCGTTCTCGCTCATTTGGTCTCTTCTTCGCGAGGCCGCCTCTCTCCGTTCCGATGATCTCTGGCTGGCCCCTTCCTCCGGGTGGAATGAACGATTTGCTTCCCGGCCTCCACACTCGCCCCCGCCGGCCTTGGCTCCCGCCCCTTTCGGGGGAGGTTTATGCGCTTAAACCCCACGTAGTCCGACCGTCGCAGAATATCCCCTGCTCCAGAGGTCCCGGAGTGTTCGCCGTGGGGCTCAAAGGGGCCGGGAGGCCCTTCCCCCGCGGCCTTTATTTGCCCCCTGGTCACTCCCAAGTCCGCCTTCTCCTCCGGCTATTGCCTCCACTCCGCCGCAGATTACGTCCCACCTATTTTATGGGTGACCCACATAACACCTTGGTGTCACGTGGCGCCATTGTCCGCCGCCTCCTGTTTATGCCCCCGTGTTAATTAAATTCTTCCAGAGGTTTGGAATGGAATTACCACCGTCCATTGCGGCTCTGATACAGCGGTTCGCGCCTGGTGTGTGGGCAAGGGCTCTTTTTATGAGTTCATTTTCTGGTATTTTAATGGTTGCGGATTCTTCCGTGCTGCGTTTCTATGCCCAGTGAAATTAAAGGTCTTGCTTAATTCCTAGCTGACTTTCAAAGGAGATTCCCAGGATTAAATGAAATACTGAAGCAATGAGAGGATGAAATCTTGGGCCTAAAAACTGTGCTCTAGAACTATGGAAGACCTTTTTTTAATTCCGTGGGCTCTGTAATTTTTAAAAACTAAAAAGAATATTTTTTAATTGTAACAAACATTTTTTATAGAGAAAGTTTATGAAAAAAGTTGCGTTCTAACCATTCATGGGTACTTTATCTGCACTAAGCTTATTAGTATGGGAATTTTTAACTTTTTGGCGCTGAATAATATTAGCTGCGAGTGTATGTGTTTCAATCGACAGTTAGTTACCGGATCATTCATTTCTCAATTTTGAAACACAGCTTTGTGTAGGCTGAATACTTCTCCTTTTCTTGAAATGTTATTGTTTGGTTCTGAGGAAAATTTTCAGCAAAATCTTGGACTATAGTTTTTGGACTCATTTGGCTTTGCTTACATTTCTCCTCAATGCAGAGTTTTCTTATTGTTCGGTTGTAAATAAAGCCGTTTAATTTCACATCCAATAAACCCAGCTTGGGTGTAGTTAAATGATGTGCGATAAATTCGAAAGTGGCGCAAGCAGGCACCATTCATAGTTGAACTGATATCCATCTATACTTTTGGAAAACTGAAAAAAATTCATTTGCTTTTGCTCTGCAGGAATTTGGTGGGAAGATGACCGCGGAAGCGATGTCTCTCCCGACATGAGCGGGCCGAGTCCATTCCAGTAGTTGGCAGAATTAATTTTCACATTTGTGTAGATATGTTGGTTTGTGGAATAATTAATTGAGATGCTTTTCCGGTGTCTTTGCAAATAGTGCGTTTCTACATGACACCGTTATTCAGATGGCGGCCCCACAGGATTCTGACCCTTCGACCTATCGCCTAGGTCAGGAGTGGCGAACCTTTCGGCGATTACGTTCGGAGGCTGTTTACTATGTACTTAATTAGATGTACTTAATAACTCCCAGCTCTGCGTGCCAAAAAGTTACTCTTCGTGACATTATGGAGACGCGTGCCATAGGTTCGCCTATGTATCTAGGATGACCCTAGTTTTTGTCATTGCTCCTTGCAGCACAGCTCCGGCGATCATTAATGTGCACAATTCCCTCCCTTCGATTCTTAATTTACCTGATTTTATTTATTTTAGTACCCCGAAAGCCTTCGCTAGGGTGTGTTGCAGGGGGTGAATACACACCAGATAATTTTTTACCCGAATATGACCCTACCGCGCTCAGTAAATGTTAATCCGATCCCTTATCGTTCGTGGAAAACATGACAACTTAAATCTTTCTGACCTACACTAAACTTTTGGAATCGGCTTTGCGTAGAATGACATGTGCAGAACTTTAGGACGAAAGTCTAATCAATTTCGTGCCAACCAGAGTGAATTGGGTGCTCGTGATTTGCGTGCACGCACTGCTTCTTTTCGGAACCGTGAGTTAAGGGGAAGGGGAGGGTAGACTGCGAGGGGTATTTATTTCTCGGAGGCGATTCGAATGGTGGGATCGAGGGGTGGCCGACTGTTTCATTTTGCGCCATCGTTTTCCGATCGCTCCGCCGTTCGTCGCCGGAATTATTTATACATCCGAGAAACTCCCTCCGCACCCGCCTCCGCACCTCCCCGGCGCGGCCCTCGTTAAATCGCACGCCTTAGTTGCTCGGGCGCCTCCTCGCCCCCTCTAATCCCCCGAATCTGCCTCTTTGAGTAACGGCCGCTGTAAACCGTCCCATCGCCATGGAAACGTTTTTAAGGCTCCCCCCCACCTCCACTCCCTGGCGCCCCCTCAGAATGCGGATGTTGCCGGCGACTACATGGAGATTTTGTCGCATTATCGGCCGTTTTCAGCAGCTAGTCGAGTGAGTGAATACCCGATAGGGATTACATTGGGTACTTTTTTTTGCCCGCTTCGTCTAAATTGTGGAGATTTTATGTTCTTCCGAGGATGTATTTCGGGTGGTTCATTCGAAAGAATTCTCTTTGTGAGTGGCTGTACGTTTTCTCCTTCCAAATAGAATTGATGAAAGGCCTGGCATCTCTATGGGTTTGCATATCATGACAAGAAATAATCATTATAACAGTATGTTGGTTAAATGAAGCATCCCAATTATAACTTGGCTGCCATTAATGCTATTTAGTTATTTTACAACCCTGCAAGCCACCGCCAGGGTGTGTGGCAGGAGTTAAATACGCACCAGACTAATTTTGACCCAAATTTCGTGTTACGTTAGCCGTTTTTTAATCTTTGGGAACCTTGTCTTCAACCAGCGCCTTCTTAGATATGATTTTTACATACGGCGAAAATATGAAATTTTAGATACGATCCTTAAATATACGAATGAGTATTTCCTCGGACCCGGTGGATGTATTTTGCTTAATATTTTTTTAGCGAACGTTCTATTCCTTCCAATGAGATTTTAATTTTGAGCATCGGTTGACCAGCTTGATTTGGTAAGTAATCGGAGGCATTCGGTGAGACATCGGTGGAGACACTTCGAAGGAAGGAATTGAATTAGTTATCATTTTGAGTGCTTTATCATTTTTGAGTGATTTAACCGTTTACTTATTTCCGTGGACATCCCTGACATCAAAATGCTTTTGGATTCTCTTTAAAAGTTACCGCTAATCTTTTCCTTTTGAAAACGCTTTCCGAAGTTCGTTCTTGGCATTCGCCCCAGATACCTTGTAGTGATCTCAATTCTTTCATTGCGAGAGATATCATTCTTAATATTTTTCATCTTGGCGTGACATAGCCTCTGACGTCGCAATGGTTTTCTGACATCCGCGTTGCGCCATCTAGGTTCCGTGTTATCTTTTACAAATTTTCTGGAATTAAACATTGTTGACTGCTGAGCGCGTGATCTCAAGGAAGTGATTACTATATTTCTTAAAACTATTGGATTGACTCTGTAGCACGCACTTTAGGCCATAGTTTTCACCATCTTCGAAGTTGTAAATTTTCCTTTTATTCCTCTTTTTTCGGTGGGAAAACAGCTTTTACTGCCCTGTATGGTCACTAATTCCTTTTAGCATTTTTATATTGACGCCGGTGGTATGGGTTGGGCTGTTCTGTCCAAGGATGTTTGTTGGTTTCTTCTTTATTTTAAGTATTTTACTGGCCAAGGTAAATTTTTGGTGGGGAGAGTTTCAAGGGTTAATGGGGCGCGAAATAACCAACCACACCCTACTTATCACAAAATAGCATGCTTATTGATGAAAAAAAACTCACCGCTATTCCGCAAAATAATTTATGGGCACACGACTATGGTTTCAATGCTTTGCGGCATAATATTGTGTATCATCACCTGATAATTATACCCGGCATCAAAACCTTGGTCGCGTGCCAATTAAGTATTTTATGAAATTTTTGCAGTGCGTCATTTATTACAATCTTCTTTAAGGGATCCCACTAAGTAAAGACCGAGACTGTTCCCTTCAAACTATGTGTCCTTTCATTTTTTTCTGTGCAGATAATCTTATTCTCCCTCGAACTTGCCACCCAATCGTCTAGTCATTCTGCGTGCTTCGTAATCGACATCCAATGTTAGGTGTCCATCAGCCTTCCACACCTTTCGTGCATTGTGCAAGTGTATCCCAGAACGAAAAATAAGTGGGATAAAAACCTGCAGGGAAATGAAACGGACGCATGAACCTGAAAATGGAAGACGCGGAAGCGTTTTACTTCGAAGATGATCGCAGAATAAGATAATTTAGTGGAGCGCTAAGATAAAGCAATCTCTGGCTTGATTAGTGTTGTTAATGCTGAGCCTTAATCCAACTCCGTCGGTGTGTTGCGAACTAGAATGGAAATAGTTTTTATTCAAACTGATATCCGTCTTTCGAGCCTATTATCGTTGTGTAAAAGCGATCCTCTTTACGATTCCCCCGTTCCGTTGGGTCCCAATTTAAGTGAGTACGGTCACATTTTGGTCGTATATACAGGCATTTATCTTATAATCTCGTTGTGGAAAAAGTTTTGCCGAGTTGAGCCCCTGATAAAACTTTTTCTTAGCCCGTCGTAAATTTTCGCCCCTTTATGTCCTGCTTTAATGTGGTTCAGTTCCGAATTTTCAACGTCCTCAGGTGTATTCTTTGCTCCTCTGATGTAAGGACCGCTTCGCCAATTGTTTTTTCCTCCTTCCAACGTGCCTCGTTCAGTAATTTCTTGGAGCGGAGTCTCTTTTAAGTGGCATTCGTGACCCGATTATGTGACATATTAAGATACAGGTATTCCCTGAGCGAATGAAGTTTCTCGGGTTTAAGAGACGGTGTTGTACGTTTTTCGGGCCCCTGCACTCTGACACTTATTCCTCCAGTTCCATCCGCTGCACCTTCAGTTTGTACACTATCATGACTAAAAGGAGAACGTAATAGCTACTCGTGGTAACAGCTACGACTCTGTATTTTGTCTGAAACTGCTGGAAACTCAATTCCATTTTCCCTAGGTGGAGGCATCAAAAAAGGGGTGTGGAAAACTCTCGAGTGCATCGTATTTCATTGGGAAATAGAGAGGAAAAGAATCTTAAGTATATGCGTGTCGGAGTAAATTCCTCATTATCATCTTTTAGCCGGCCGAAATATTGTTTGATAGAATGATATTCTCCTACTTAGTGACGCAAGTCATCTCCTCTTGTGTTTTTAGGAAACACGTCATGAATTTTTCTTTCAGTTTATGGTCATGAATCTTTCAAGCAGTTTTAGGATTCTGGCGTATAATAGTATGCAGATGGATTACTCACCGCTAATATAGCAAAATCTATCTCAAACATATGTTTATTTACATATATACACTATGTATGTTTTTATATAAAATATATATTATATATATATATATATATATATATATATATATATATATATATATATATATATATATAGAGTCTGACCTGAAGAAGGCCTCGGAGTAGGCCGAAAGCTTAAATCATATACAGTGTGAGTGTCCTTTTACGTGTTATCTGTTTTATTCTGTGTTCTATTGTGCCGTCCAAGAGTTATATATATACATATATATACAAACACACAAACACTAAGATAATAAATATTACACACACAGAAACATAAAAGAAGGACACTTACAGTAGATATTTACGTTTCGACGGCACGGCCGTCGTCATCAGATTCTGATGACGACGGCCGTGCCGTCGAAACGTAAATATCTACTGTAAGTGTCCTTCTTTTATGTTTCTGTGTGTGTAATATTTATTACCTTAGTGTTTGTGCGTCGCCGGAGAGGGTCATTTTCAAGTTTATACATATTATTATTAGGTAATCTACCGTTTAAGGTAGGTTTTTGGATGGACACAACTATCAAATAAACATTTTGTGGCTCCCCACCTAGCAAACTAATCTATAGTATTTCAGGTCCCTCTTCATATCAGTGTACTTCTTTCCTCCCTTCATTCCGTCCAACATCCCTATCCTGTTCCTGCCCTTACCTCGCTTACCCAACATTCTCCCCTCTATTACCCTCTTCAACATTCCACTACCGCTCAATACGCCTTTCATCGAAGGATTATTATTATTAGGTAATCTACCGGTTAAGGTAGGTTTTTGGATGGACACAACTATCAAATAAATATTTTGTAACTCCAAACAAAACCCAATCCAGCAACCTAAACTACATCAGGTCCCTCTTCATCCCTGTGTACCTCCTTCCTCCCCTCATCCCATCCAACATTCCTATCCTGTTCCTACCCTTTCCTCGCTTGCCCAACATTCTCCCCTCTATTACCTTCTTCAACATTCCACTACCGCTCAATACGCCTTTCATCCATTTTTCTTGCCTCCATAGGATTTCTCTCAACAAACCCCTCTCCTCACCCACCATCTCCAGTACTTCCTCATTTGTTTTCCTTTCGGTCCATTTCACCTTCTCCATCCTTCTCCACACCCACATTTCAAAAGCCTCCAATCTACGTCTATCCTCCTGCTTCAGTGACCACGTTTCCGCACCATACATAGCTACGCTCCATATCAGAGTTTTTACGAGTCTTGTCTTAACATCTCTACTCAACGTCCCCGTCATCAACTCCCTCCTCCTTGAGAAAGCCTCCTTGCCTAGCGCAATTCTTCTCCTTACGTCCCTACTACTTTGACCGTATTGGTCCAAAACACTTCCGAGATATGTAAACTGTTCTACCTGCTCTACTTTTTCCCCGCCTATTTTAATATTTAGCTTAGCCATTTTCTTTCTGGAAAATCGCATAACCTTTGTTTTATTAATATTGATTCTCATCCCATATTTATCGCACTGAACCTCCAATTCACTCAGCAATGCTTGCAACCCCTTGGCTGACTGAGCAACTAATGCTTGGTCATGAGCAAACCTAACCGATTTTACGAATTCCCCTCCGACTTTCATTCCTACCTCCAGTTCTTCCCATGCCTCTTTAATCATTTCCTCTACATATACGTTGAACAGTACCGGTGACAATGGGCAACCCTGCCTTACACCTCTTCCTAACACTGCCCATCCGGACTCCCCGTTCCCCACTCGCACCTGAGCAGTCTGAGACATGTACAGGTTGCGGATCAGTCTCCTGTCCCTCCAATCCATTCCTATTTTCTGCAATACACGCATTAATTTTTCCCAATTCACTCTATCAAACGCTTTTTCGAAATCTACAAAACAGGCAAAAACGTCCTGATTGTATTCTATATTCCTCTCGACTAGTGATCTCATTACTGCAATGGCATCACGCGTACCTCTTCCTTTCCTAAACCCAAACTGATCATCCCCTAAGTAATCATTTGCGTTACTCTCTATCCTTTTGTTGATGATCCTGAGAATAACTTTAGCTGCGTGGGATATCAAACTTATTGTTCTGTAATCCTCACATGACGAAGCCTTTGCCTTTTTTGGAATAGGAACTAACACCGATCTCACAAATCTTCCGGCCAGATTCCTTCCTCATAGATACTACGAATCAGTCCATATATGGCCTTCTTTCCACCTTTTCCTAACCAATTCAACATTTCTACAGGAATGTTGTCCACCCCCACGGCCTTATTTGCTTTCATCTCCTTAAGTGCCCTTTCTATTTCATCGTCGAGTATGCCTGGACCTAAGCTATCTTCTTCTACGTCATGTTCCTTTTCTATGTCTAACCTTGTCGGCCTAAGTTCTTTACCATACAGTGTTTCTATATATTCCTTCCATCTCTCTTGGATTTTTCCTGGTTCAACTATTATCTTACGCGATTTATCTTTAACTGTTAGCACAGATCTTCCCTTCTTACTTCCCGATAATAACTTAACCTTGCTGTATAGAGCACCAATTTCACCCGTCTTCTATAAATTTTCCATATCCTCGCATTGCGTTTTCCCATTCTTCTTTGGCTTTATTTGTGGCCCTTCTCAATTTATTGTTTAACTCTTTGTACTTCGTTTTACCTAACTCTGTGTTTACATTTTTCCATCTTCTCCTCTCATCCATCTTTGCAATCATTTCATCCGTTACCCATGGTTTCCTTATCCTTTTCCCGTTAACGGTTCCTATAGTGTCTTTAGCGGCTTCCAATATCCCTTTCTTGATACATTCCCATTTTTCATCGATAGTACTCAGTTCTTTATCGTCACCCATTATTTTCTCTACAGCCTGCTGATACTCCTTCCTCGTTAATCCATTTAATGCTTCTAAATTCCATTTCCTAACCCGCCGCCCTTGCCTTATCTTCTTGAAACGAACGTTACATTTCATAACAACTAAATTGTGGTCAGAGTCCGCATCCGCCCCTGGGAAACTGTGCGAATTTATCACACTGTTCCTAAACCTGTGCCTAACCATAATATAATCTAACTGATACCTTTATGAGTCACCTGGCATTTTTCATGTATACTTACGCCTTTTGTGGTGTCTAAACCATGTGTTGGTGATGACTAACCCCTGTCTCCTGCAGAATTCAATTGCTTTCTCCCCGCGTTCATTCCTCGTGCCTAACCCATAGTCCCCCACCTCACCCCCCTCTCTTCCTTCGCCTACCGTCGCATTCCAATCCCCCATCACTATCAAATGTTTCCCTGCAGGAACACTCGCGATGATATCCTCTAACACATCGTACATCCTATCGACTTCTTCCTCCTTGTGGTTGCTCGGTGGCATGTATACCTGAACAATGACCAAGTTCGTCGGCTCTGCTTTAATCTCTACGAGTAAAATTCTATCTGTCGCTTGCTCTATGTTGACTACGCTTCTTCCTACCACTTTATTTAAAATTACGGCAACCCCTCGTTGGCTCTCGTCCCCGCCGCTGTATATCACTCTATAATTGTCACTCCAGTAATCCCCGCTATCCTTCCATCTCACCTCGCAGAGACCTAAAACATCTATATTACCTCTTTCCATCTCTCGCTTAATATTTTCTAATTTGCCTCTCCTCAACATTGTCCTGACGTTCCAGGTTCCTATTCTAACTACTTTCGTCTTCTTCTGCATCTTCTGTCCTGCTGCTGTTATTTCTCCCCCGCAAGGATTTCGTGGGATGACGACCGCGGAAGCCTTGCCTCTCCCGCTGCCGGGCAAGACACACGGCCCCTTGGGCCGAGTCCCGCAGTTGCCAGGACTCAATTTCTGTTTTGCGTCCATCATATTTTCTTGGGAATGATAATTGAGGTGGTTTCCCGTTGCCTTCCTCAATAGTGTTTTTAACGTGACACCATCACGTAATGGCCGCCCCACTGGGGTCAGACGCCATTGCAGCCGCCTCACTGAGGAACAGACGCTGCGTGGACTACCTTTCGTCTGGCTCCTCACCTTCGACCTATCTGGCATGGGTGACCCTTCCAGGAGTAATTATTATTACTCCCGCCAGCACAGCTCTAGGGGTCATCGGAACACACAAGCCCTTCCACCACGACAAGGTTGTAGTCCATGGGAGGGGTTTATACATATATATACATATATATATATATATATATATATGTACATAAAAATGTAATATATGTATGAAATGCATAGGTCGCGGTAGTCTAGTGGGTAGAGCGTTGGACTACTGACCTGAGGGTCCCGGGTTCGATTCCCGGGCAAGGCACTCTGGGCACCTGCAGCTCCAGTTGATTTTTCGGGAAACCATACCCGGCACAGGGAAAGGAACTGGCCCCCCAACCCTGATATGTGAATATTCACACGCCGTCGGGCTTGGTACACGGGTGAGCTCTACCATCACCTACTAAACTGACCTTCGGCCTTACCTGTATTACCGACGATACCAATGAAGAAAACCTTACCGAAACACAAAAAAGGACACTGACGTATTATAAAGATGACGGCCTTACCGTCGAAATGTTAGTTATACATATATATTTCGCATATTACAAATTTTCATGGATGTGAAACATATAATTTAATTTTTATATCATTTATATGTTTAGAGAATGTTTAATTTTAAAAACTTACTTATTTCAATTGTAAATACTACAAAACGATTCCTGATTTCGCGCGAAGGTAAAATGGTTATCAGGGTAATCAACAAGAGAATGGAGTTCTTGCGGAACTACCAAAAGGATGAGGAAAATGTGAGGAGAAGACTCTAGATGGACTGATTCGTAGTATCTGTGAGGAAGGACTCTGGCCGGAAGACTAAATGAGATCAGTGTTAGTTCATATTCCGAAAAAGGCAAAGGCTACATCATGTGAGGATTACAGAACAATAAGTTTGATATCCCATGCAGCCAAAGTTATTCTCAGGATCATCAACAAAGGGATAGAGAGTAAGGCAAATGATTACTTAGGGGATGATCAGTTTGGGTTTAGGAAAGGGAGTGGCACGCGTGTTTCCCAGAGGAGCAATGGAGTCACTTGGGCCTCATGTAGAATATACTGTAAGTACGAGCATATTATGGGATCCTCACATAATTGGATTGATTGCCGAATTGGATCCTCTGCATCGCAGAGGAGCTGGACTTGTAAAGCATTGTAATGATAAACTTAGTAGCGTATCCATAATATTAGAACAACTAGGCTGGAAATCAAGAACGGAATGAAGGTTAAACTACAGATTAAATCTCTTGCATAATTGTCTCTTTAGCAGTGATGTTGAAAATGTATTGTCACTCCCATTGGTAGGAGAGATCATGTTAATAAAATTAGAGAGATCAAGCGTGGAACAGGTAGATTTAAGATGCCATTTTTTCTACGAATGATAAGGGAATATAATAACACTATCCGACCGCGATAGGGCCTCATTCGGGTCAAAATTAATCTGGTTTGTTTTCAATACCTGCCACGTTCACTAGCGGTTGCATTCAGGGTACTCTGAAATAAAAAAATATTTCTCAACGTACTCCCTTTCTGTAGTGTTCGCAATGCCCTATTTAATCGTTATGAATATCCATTCAGAGACAAAAACCGCGATTGTTTTTTCCTGTCGTTGGGTCAGCGGAGCGGGAACCTTTTTAAGTGCGGTTTTCACGTGACCAGGGGGAGCGGTCAGTTGGCACATGCGTCATCCATTCCCCCGTCTTCTTTCTCCCCTCCATGCGAATGGATCATCACCGCGAGCGAAACCTTCTCTCGCGTATGTCGCCGTGGGATTTACTCGAGGATGGCGAAGGGGAGGGTGGTGCGTGGGGAGACGAGGCCTTCTCCCGGGGGCAGGGGCGGGGAGGGACGATTTGCCCCTTGCGCCGCCGCATCACGCCCGATGCTCATAATTTGAAATTTATTTTTCGAAATCATCGAACCCCTTTTATATGTTCCCGTTGAGTCTCCTCTCCTCCGCCCGCTTCCCGGCCAACGGACTTCCCGGCCGGGGATGACCGCAAAAAGGTTCCTTGCATTCATATTACGTCATTTCCCCTTTTATCTCCCCGTTGCTTTAAGCCTTGGGTAATCTTTTCTCTCATTCCCTCCGCGCCCCACTCGGAAATGGCTGTTTTAATGAGCCGACTCCTTCCCCTCGCGCCGACCCGCCCCTCCTCGGGCACCACCTCTCATAACTCCTGCACCCCCCACCCCCTGCCACCGCTCCCGGTCCGTCCTTCTCTTTGAATGCGATGTCTTTCAAATATCTTCCAGATCCTCGCCGAGTGGTTTTAGGCAAAGTGTATTTGCTCATTTAGCTTGTAGTTTAATTAAAACCCTACACTGCACGTGAGAGGAGATGAGGTTTCATTCATTCATGGCTGAGGGTCGTTTGCCGGGGGATGAAATCGGGGGAGGGGGGGCGGGGTGTGCTAGTGGCTCATTTCGTTTGGGTTCTCCTCTTGAGCCGTCTTCCCTCTCACATCCAACTCTCCCTGCCATCCAACCAATCTCCAACCCGACTCTTTAATTTAATTTCCAAAATTTGTGCCCGCTTAAGTTTCTCTTTTAATAAGTACTTTATAGCATTTCGAACTGCCAAGTCACCATCGCCGCTTGCAGACGGTTTTTGCTCTGCTCGACAAAATACGTGTTTTTTCGAAAATTACTAAAATACGTTGCAACATCCACTGAGATGCACGTGTCTCCACTTTTTATGTAGTCCCGTTATGTGAAGTCTTGAAGGCAAACTGGGACCGATGACCTTTCAGCTCGAGTAAAGGTTTCATTTGTTTATTTTGGAATGGGAAGTCCTGCTATTTTCTTTACGTTGGCCCAATTGGAGAAATTGAGTGGACGTCGACATGGGAACTGCCTGGATTTCAAAAACAGGGAATGTTAAGTTAGATTGATTTCCGAATTGGATCGTATGTAGCGTACTTAGGAGCTAGATTTGTAAAACATTGTTAAGATAACGTTAGTAGCGTATTTAAAACAATATTAGAGCAGCTAGGCTGGGAAACACTGACGGAGCGAAGGTTAAATTACAGATTTAAGCTCTTGCATTAATTGGAAGGAGGTCTCTTTAGCAGTGATGTTGAAAGCGTGCTATTACCCCATCTTACTACGGTAGGAGAGATATTGTCAATAAAATTAAAGAAATTAAGTGTTGAACAGATAGATTTAAGATGTCATTTTTTCCATGAACGATAAGGATTCAGAACAACATTATCCGACCGCGGTAGGGGTAAGAATATTCGGGTTAAAACTCTTCTGGTGTGTGTTCACTCCCCGCCAGACACCCTAGCATTTGGTTTCCACGGTACTAAAATACATAAAAATCTTATTCAATCTGATATTTTTCAAATGAAAGGTAGACGGATTTTTAATTTTACCATTGCGTAGGACGTGATGGATGAGCGTTCATTTTCCGTTCCCTCATCTTTACTAGGGGTTAAATTCGATTTTTCGAATTCCAACTGAGCACCGATTCTGATTCCTCGAAATACTATCTTAGCCTGTTACGCATTGCTCACCATATCTAAGTGTCGCGATTAATCCTAATTAATTAATTTGCTACGTAATCACTCTTTTCGCGAGCACAACTTACGCAGGATAATCCAGAAGATCCAGATTCGGACATCGTTCCGCCGTGGCAAATGTAGTTTTTTCCTCGGGGGTGGGGCATGAGCTTTTTTAAGGGCTTATCTCGTTCTATCATCACTCCGTCGCTAGGACTTGCGTTTGGAGCTACAGATTGCATTGCTCTGCCGGCGCTCTCAGCGACATCACGACGAAGATGGAAACTTCGACCCCGTTCCCTTCATCGCAGGGATAGTTATTCGCCTAACTCGAGCACTGGCGTAATTGACGTGGTCTCCTTCTGATGAAGCCGGAAACTTCTCCTCAGTTGACCCGGAGGAATTTTCTTGGATGCGCAGGAGGCACGGCTGCCTGTCGCTCCGTAATTGGGGAACCTTTTCCTATTGTCAGGCATGTTACCGAAAAGACTCAATTTGTAGAAAAGTTCGCTAAAAATACCGAATATTATATTTATTGCCGTTAGCTTGAAACAGTATTATGTCGTGAGGTATTTGTATTTTTGTAGTACCTTGCATACCGCCGTTAGGGTGTGTGGTAGGGGGTGCATATTCACCAGACTAATTTCGACGCGAATATTTTTACTCCCATAGCGGTCGGACAATGTTATTCTGATTCCTTATCGTTTGTGGGATACGTGCATCCGTTCTACACTTAATCCCTCTAACTTAACCAACTTAAATCTGTCTGTTCTGCACTTATCTCTCTCAAGTATACTGCTTTTCTTAAAACCTTCCCGCCTCTTTTCACTCCATATTTCTCAATTCTGGCTACCATTGGTGCCCGGGCTATAATAATACGCAGGTATATAATCCTAGTGAAGGGAGCGGAGGGGGGCGATGATGTAGTCTATCGCTGGTGTCTCGCACCAGCGCCATGCCCCACGTCAAACGCCACACCAGTTCCATAGCGTGCCCGACTGGTCCATCAGCCGGGATTATGTGTTCTGGCCGGCTGTGTTGTTTCGCATCACCTGGTTAGCAACTTTCTCACTGCTCATATCGTATTTGTTCATGTTGCCTGCAACACGTTTCATTTATTGCAGTTAAGAATATATTGAACTTTTCAAATTTTATCACAAGACTAAAAAAATAAGCTCCAAGTTCCCCCTCAATTAGTCAGAAGAATGACGCAGTTAGCCACCTTCAGTTTTTTTTTAATTTCTAAATGCGATATCTATTTTTCAAGGAAGTAGAAACGGTAAGGTAGAATTATTTTTCTAATTTAATGAAAAACATGCTATATAATGAGCTTAATGTTTTTTGCGTGTAAATTTTACAATTGTAATTCAATTGAAATTTATAAGATTGGTAAGAAGTTTCCCTATGTGGTGTCTTTATTAACTATGGGACTCCTAAAACTGACCTCTTCTGTAAATGGTAGAACTGATCTAAGGTTTTTTTTCTGCCTAATCGGCGAATGGATGGGTCCTTTTTTACCAAATCACGCCGCCTGCGAACATTTTTAAATATCACCCATGGATTTCATTCTTTGAATTCATCATCAGTATTTCAGTCCTAGGATTGGTTTACTGCAGCCCTCCATTCTACTGTATTTAATATCAATTCCCTCAATCCCTGATGCCTTCTCTGTTTTACGTCCTTCTTAATTTGTCCTATGTACTTGCCTCTTGGTCTTCCTTGTGGAATTTTCCTTTCTATTTTATTCCTAATCAGTCCATTGGGCCTCAATGTGTGTCCAATGCATCTATTTCTTCTTAACCGTAGAGTTCTCCATGTGATCCTATCCTCATATGCTCTTCTATATACTTCTTCGTTCCTTATATTGTCTTTCCATTTAATCTTCAGCATTCTCCTCCTGCACCATGTTTCAAAGTCTTCTACTACCTTGAACAAAAAGTTCCCGGAATAACCACCGTGTGGCGCTCCCATCGTTCCGATTTGAGTTCTGTTTTTTTTTGTTAAATTGGTACATCTGTTGTTGATATTCCCTTTAAATCTTAGTGTCATAACTTGACATTTGCAAAAGTTACGTAGCCAAGAGTACATCTATCTCTGTGTGTGTTGGCGATTTTTTACAATTGCAGAAATGGATTTAAATTTGCAACAACGAACTTGTATTAAATTTTGCGTAAAAAACGGATTTAGTGGCGTCACGGACGTTGGAAATGTTGGAAAAGTGTTTCGGCAACGATTCTCTAAAAAAAAACGGTCGTTTACCAGTGGCACGAGCGGTTCAGAAGTGGTCGTGAGTCAATCGAAGATGATGAACGCAGTGGCAGACCATCGACATCGAAAGTCGGTGAAAAAATTGATAAAGTAAAAGAAATGTTGGTCAATAACCGCAAATTAACCATCAGAGAAATAGCGGAGGACTTGAACATTGCCTATGGATCCGCCCAAGACATTGTGGTTAATGATTTGGGTTTCCGTCGTGTAGCAGCAAAGTTGGTGCCAAAAGACCTCAATTTCATGCAAAAAAGAGACCGTGTTGACGTCGCAAAAGACATGATTTGCGAGGCTGTATCCGATCCCACATTCATCAAAAGGATCATTACTGGAGACGAGACGTGGGTTTATGAGTACGACACGCAATCCAGACATCAGGCAAGTGAATGGCGTTCACCAAATGAGCCGAGACCAAAAAAACCACGTCGTTTTCAGTCAAAAAAGAAGGCAATGCTGACGGTTTTCAAGGATTACAACGGTGTAGTGCATCATGAATTTTTGCCAGAAGGCCAGACAGTAAACAAAGAGTATTTTTTGGGCGTTATGAGACGTTTGCGTGAAGCAATTCGCCGAAAGAGACCAGAAATCGTCGCACAGTGCGTCGAGACCGTCGCACAGTGCTATCATTATTCGTAATTTTTTGACGAAAAATGCAACAAATACCATCCAACAGCCACCGAATTCACCTGATTTGGCTCCCTGTGACTTCTTTCTGTTCAATCGAGTTAAAAAACCATTACGGGGAACGCGTTTTAGCAGCCGAGAGGAAGTAATGGAAAAATCGCAGGAAGCACTGATGGACATACCGAAAACCGAATATAAAAAATGTTTCGAGGATTGGATCCAGCGCTGGCATAAGTGTGTTGCAGTCGATGGGGATTACTTTGAAGGGGACAATATAGATTTAGATGAATAAACTTGTATTTTTAATTTTCTGAATAAATTCCGGGAACTTTTTGATCAAGGTAGTATTCTTCGCTGGTCCACTTTTCCAATGTTCCAAGTCTCGAAACCGTAGAACGCCATGCTCCACACGAAAGTCTTGACGAATTGTTTCCTTGTTTCCAGCCTCAGATTCTTTGAACATAGTATTTGCCTCTTCTTCATGAATGCGTTCTTAGCTTGGGCTATTCTTCGCTTGGTGTCGGTCGTACTTCTCCCATCCCATGTAATGCTGCTGCACTTTGAACATTTTAACATTTATTGGTAAAAAATATTTGGACAAAATTTAGCCTTCTATATTGCATACCTGCTGTGGAATGTGTGAAAATTTTCAAATTGCCAAGGTGCTCGGGATATTGATGTTACCGTGTTGATGTTGCCATGTTGGTGTCACCGTTTTGATGTTACCGGAAGAAAACGTACGCTTGAGATAACGAAAGGAAGCAGACTGAAAGTCGGCGGAGTTAAAAATGTTTTCTTGGAGTCCAGAGTTTAAGCATGTTTGGGGTCGTACTAGGTGGCGTTTATAGAAGTTCGGCAGTACTTAGTTTCCGTCTCCATAAAAAAAAATATGAACTGATCTTTATTCTAATAATTATCGATTATTATTTCGCATTGAAGTGAGTTTATCGATAGTATCTTAGGAATGTTTCCGATTCGACATAAGGCTCGGGAGCCAACGTTCATGTTTTTAAGGCAGAGGTGATCGCATTGGAGAACGAGTGATGGTGTGGTTAGAGGGATGTCATGGAAACCCCTCTTCGTGCGGCCCTCCGGAGGGGTGATTACTCCCCGGTTTCCTCTCCTCCATTTAACCTTTTATCTTCCGCTCTTTGCCCCCGAGTAATAATGTCAAGACTCCGCCCCATCCTCCCCAGCCGAAGACCTCGCCGCCATCGGAATCCTAACTGGGTTTGCATTAATTCAGTCGCCGCCCCTTGCCGGGGGCTCGCACCCCCCCAAACCCCGCCGTCTCATCGCCGATCACTACTTTGCATGCAGGAGCTCGCGATTCGGTTATTGAAAGAGGATCCCGGGGGGCGACTTGATTCTCTTCCGCGGCGAAGTATGTGGCTTATGAGTGGGCAGGAGGCTCTTCGGCGTGAGAAAACGAGATGGAATTTCGGGGGGGGGGGGGGGGGTTCCTTACAAAGCCGTACGTGCTAGTGCGACAAGCTTTCATCGATTTTCAATATTTTTCAAATCCCTGATCCAATGGGACCTAATGATCTCCAACAAAATACTTCGACCCTGGTGTGGAGTCCTGAGCATACTGCAGACTGAATTAAATTCAGGTGAGCACATAGAGAGAGAAAGGGTTTGTCCTTAAGGACTCGTTGTGCGCGCGCAGGTCACGAGGGTCTTAGTGTATCCATCGAGACACTGGGAGAAAGTGTGTTTGAATTTACACGGTTTTATTTTATTATGTATCATTTTGAAAGTGCAATATTTGTATTGAAATTTGTAATTCATTCGTTAAATGCTGTCTTCCCCACTTTTGTTCTTACAAAGCCGTGTCATGAGGTTAATCCTTTTTCTACATGCTTGTCTACCTCCGTAAATACTATCTAAATTTATTTAGTTAGGCGTGGTTATTTAAATGCGGAGGCGTTAGCGAATCATAATGTCTTAAGGATATAATGCAATAACCTTAAAAGCATGTGCATAGGTAATATTGATTTATTCTTTCAATGCTGTTAGCTTTTCCGTGTCCACTTATGTAAGGCTACAACAAATAATCTTCAACCTATGCCTAACCAAGGACTAACTAACCCCTTCCTATTAGGGAAATAATTTTTTTCAACGGTAAATCCCACTTAATGAAAGTTCTATAGAGTGTATATTATAAGTGTTAAATTGCAATTAAGTAATTGACCTCGTTGAACACTACGTATACTCTCGAGTTTTACAAAATGTATTTATTTTTAAATATTATTCACAAACAGAAGTAGCGACAATTTACAGTGAAAAATATAAAAAACATGAAAGAGGACAAAAAACATTTACAGCGTAACAATTTACAACGAGAACCGAACACGGACGGGGGAAAAATAGTTCATTAAAATTCCACAGACGCACCCGCCGGCCAAGCCAAGTACTACGCGTACATCGCAATGACGATTGCAGTGATAAATCATATTTTTTGGGCCTCCAAAATCTCTGCTGCGTATTATTTTTCAAAATTACGGCGGTTTCACCTGGTAACGGGCCTAATAAACGTTAATTTCACGATATATACTTGCGTTGGCCCGGCAATCTGAAAGCCGAATCGTCCATTACTTCAAGCAAAACCCAAAAACCCTGAAACGATTTACATGCGCATGCTCCATCCAAGGCGTACCTTTAACCGAAAGATCACAGATGATATGTAATAATCGAGATCGATAAAGTGATCCAAATAAATTTCAAAGTACCACACACATTCTCTATGTCTCGAAGAGCAAAGAAATTAAGTCCGAACGAGTGTTTCTCCAATGAAATGAAGCTCGCTGGTTTGCATTTTGCCGACATTTTGCGGAGTTGGAAAGTAAAATGGACGTCAAAGATACAATTTTGATTCTAAAAGGGGAACGAGGAAGAAGATCTTGCGAAAAAACCGTGGCATGGGTGTATTACTTTGCGTTCACCTCTTCTGTATGTGGCAGAAGAAGTGGAGGCTAAGCAAATTTACATGTATAGGTTCTGATTGAAAGCTTAGAGGAAGCGGAAGATGTTTTCATTTGGAAAAATGAATCAGCAGAGATGGACGAAGGGAGGTCGAAATTTCAGATTAACTCAGGGAAAGAAATCGTTTCTCCAGAGGTTGCCAGGTTGGCGGCACCGGAAACACAGGACTGGAGATAAGGAAATGGTCCTTCTTCGTAGTAAACTAAGCCTGGAGGGAACCATTCCGTGTTTGAAGGCGGAGGTGCGAAAGAACACATAAAAGAAATGGCGGGGGCATTGGAGATTTAGAATTGTTGCAGCAAAATGACAGCAATCAAGTATATGGATCAGATAACTGTTGGTAGAGTTTTGAAAAGGAGAACTCTGAAAAGAAGTCTATCAGACGAGGTTGAGCTCGTCGGACGAATTTTTAGAAACTGCAGTCATCAATGGTGAAGATAGTCGAGGAAAAGGGAGCTGAGGGAACTCAGGAATAAGACTCTGGACCCTAATGCGAATAAATCTCCGAGTGTACGTAGGAATTGAGAAGGGACATCTGCGCCAGTAATTAAGTCATTCCTTCGATTCATTCAATTCAAAGGTACTCCGCTTATTAAGTTTGGTTTTTGGACACTCCCATCGCGTATTATCGTATGCGTATCGTGAAAAATTCTCTGTGCTTAAGGAAAAAATATCAGAGGAAAGAAATATATGATCCTTTCGCATTTCTTTCCTTGTTGTGTCTAATATAGCGTCATCTGCGTTTGGCAATCTTAGGCTAGTTTTCTTTAGGTCTTCATTTCCATTCTACAGATTTTAGTGTCCGGATAAAAATATCCTTTCATTATTGAAAACCTAATACATACCCTCTCCCTTTTCCGTTGTGCAATCCTGATCTCAGTCACGATGTAAAATAGGTATCCTTTTTAACATTCCTCGCGTTAATATTTTATTTCATGTTTTTGAAATAAACATCCATTAATCCAAACGTTGGAAACGAATGTTCTTTGGCAAATGGAATTCACCAACGGACTCTTTCGTGATAGTTAGGCCATTGAGGATTAGAAAGGACGAATTTTGATCCAGAGTTCGCGGCGCGGTGTGGAGATTCGCATCGGCCACCGCCTCTCAAAATTCAACGGAAGTTCCAGGGGGAAAAGGAGGATCGTTCCTTTTCTCTGTCGTAAATTCCTGCACGGGGACCGTATGCGCAAGTGAGTGCCCAGGGTCTGAAACTTAAGTTCACTTCCTCATTTTTATTTTCTCGCCTCTTCTTCCCTTCCCGCCCTCGTACCTTCACATAATTCCTCTCGCGCTCTTCGTCCCCTCCCCCCACCCTCTCTCCGCTCTCAACCCCGCATCCTCCTTCCGTCTGCTACGCGAACGCCACAAATCTCCGCCGCGGCACCTCCTTCCGCACCCGACTACTACTCCCCCTCTCCCCGCGCCGGCAATAACCGTACACATCCCCCGAACGCCCTCCTCCCCGGCTCCCCCGAAACGCGAAAAGGCCCTTCCAGGATCCCCCACCGCCCCTTCTCTTTTCATCCCCTCCTGTCTTTTCCCTTCCTTTCTCGCCGATTGAACCCTCGCCCCGCCTTTCACCCTCTCCTCCTCCCCCGCTCTCTTTTATCTCCCTTCTTACTCGTCCTGCGGGTGGGCGGGCAGGGGGCCTATCTCTTCGCTCGGCCGGCCCCTATGCCTCCGCCCGAACGACGGCCCCCCCCTGGTGCGTGGGGTGGGTTGGCAGCGGAGCCCGTTGGCGGCCGAGTGAGATTAGCGATTGGTGTTGGAGCGGCAGCGTGTGCCCGCGCGGTATCTCGTGCCCTGGGATCCCGCAAAAGTTCTCAGAATGCTCTTCGAACGGAAAATAATATATACTAGACCCCACTTTCGAGCCCTCGAGCCGCGCTTCGAAGCGACAGCGATTTTCTCAAAGTTATTAGATCGCGTTTTTTCATAGCTCGATCCATTTTTTTCCGCTCAAAATCCTGAGTGACATTTGTTTGTTAGGTGAGTGAGAATTCGAGTGTCGAATTGTTAAGGGAATGATTTTAGGCGTTTAATTGTCCGGGTGAAGAGTTGAATCTGGCGGGTAAGTGAAACAGAAGGAGCAATTGGGACTAAGCATGTTGGATAGAATAAAACGAAGGTTGGAAGCGGGGTAGTCCAAGGATGGTTTATTGGAGCGTGTGCTTTTGTCTCATGTTGGATTGAGCTCGAACTGTAGCCCACTCTTTGCAAGTACGTGCAAGATTAGTTGCAATCCATCCTGGAAATTCGTACAGATGGTCCTAGAACAACACTTAAGTATATGTTGTCCTCCGTTTTCACCATAATTTAAAAAAATAACATCATAATGGAATACCCATTTTACCAGGCACACGACTGATGGGTGAACAATAAATAGATTTTTATGGAAATCCAGTGACGCTTTGCACTGATCATAAAACTCGGTCATTCTTTTCTTGGAAGGATGTCTCTTTGGCAATGACGTTGAAAATGTTTTATTCTACGGTAGGTGAGTTCACGTCAATAACATTAGAGAGATCAAGTGTAGAGCAGATAGTTTAACATGTAATTTTTTCCATGAACGATAAGTGATCAGAGTAAACATTGTTCAGCCGGGCTAGGGGTAATAATATTCTGTTTAAAATTATGGTGTGTAAAAATGTCTGGTGTGTATTCACACTCTTTGTCTATTTTTTCGCACAAAATTGTGCACATTTTAAAGGACTGATTTAGTTTTTCGGCTGTGGTTCGCGAAGTGACCTCGCGAGTAATTAGATATTTGCCTCCTCCTTCGGTCTTTTTCAAAGACGCGTCCGTGACGGCGTCACACCTTCCGAACGAAACTCATCCCCCTGTCAGCTCCTTCTCCGACGCCGAAAACCTTCGCTTATTTCTTCCGCTCGACCCCCCCCCCCCCTCTTCCAATCCCCCCGAGTGCCGATTGCTTCAACCAACTGGCAGCGACGGTTGCCTGCGAGTGAAAGATTGTTAGGCGACGGAAGTAGCGTAGAACGAGGTTTCTCGTGCGTCCACCGTCAGAGAGCGCTGTCTTCCCTCCCTGTGCCGCGTGATGGATCGGGGGAGAGAGGCGTCGCTCGGCGTCGGAATCCGAGCGCAACGGTGAAACATCTTTCACCGCCCTCCTCCCCTCGACGTGTCAATCTAGCGAACTTCAGGCAAACGTCCGAAAAAATCTGGAAATTCATACGCCCAGAGACAACGCCGCCGCCTCCGTAGTTACTGCTTCTTCTTACGCGAGTCGTACTCGTCGAGGCTATCTTGGAGACCGGGAAATGAACCCGATCGTAAGTAAGTTTGAAGGAAGTAAGTTTCACTCGAGATTTACCTCGGATTCTTGGATTATTCCGTGTCATGGCTCTGAGATGGAACATTCAATGGACTTCAAGTCGACCGTTTTGGTGATTACTGAAAAATTGTTTTCTTACAATTTAACGTTTTCCCTCGTGTGAAAGCGTACTGTGTAGCATTTTATGGTATTTGTGAATGTATGACTTTCATTATGAAGGGAAAGTATGAGGTAATGCGAATTAGTTTCAATTGCCAGACCCTTTGAATGGAAGAGAAAATATATAATGGGTCAATCGAGTACTTTCCACAGCGTTTTATTACACGAAGAAAATAAAGATTCTATGGGTGTGTGAGTGTATATGTAGATGAAACACATACATTGAATATGTGGACAAGCTTACTAAAAATTAGGATTTATTAGGAGAGGACTAGGTAAATGTGATTAAAGGTTAAAGAGAAATGTTATCTTTCGCTGGTTAGGGCTCATTTGGAATATGCTACGAGTATATGGGATCCTCATGAAGCTGTATTTATTGTAGAACTGAATAGCGTGCAGCGTAAAGGAACCAAATTTTTAAAACGTTTTTGTGATAAACTTAGTAGGGTATCCAAAATACGATAGGAATAGATAATTGATCATAATAACATTATCCGACCTTGGTAGGGTAAAAAGTCTGGTGTGTATTCACCCCCTGCCACACACCCTAGCAATGGCTTGCAGGTTAAATAAACTTATAAATAAATGGCTAAATAATCGCCGGCGTCCATCCATCAGACATTGTTCGGTTGCATTGACTGAGTTCGGAGTTCGGAATCGAGGAAGTTCGTCCGTTCAAATCTTATGCATAGCAATTTCTTACTAGTGTTTCCTCATGAGGAAATTTTCCAGTAAGGAATTACCTTGTTCACCTGAGCAACTCTAACCGAAATGTTACTAGCATTAAATAATGCCACCATCATAATGAGACCTTAACATACATGTCTCCAAAGGGGAACGGAGTGTAATTGGGGCGTCCTTATTTGACAGTTGACGACCATTGACAACGCCCTCATTCGAATTTAGTTCAAGGGGTATGGCAATGTGTTCTGCATGCGATTCCTTTCTGCTTAGATACGTGTATGCTGGAATCCGCGTATCAGAATGTTTTCTTATTACGTTAGATGTGCTTCTTTCTTTAGAAAATCTCATAACCCACAAGATATTATGCGCTTTCTCTTATTTTGGAAATCGATAAATGAATACCTATTATTTGCTCAAGGAGTAGAAAATTGTATGAAGCTATTATTCATTTCAATCTTTCTTCCGTGACTCAATCGTAGCACAATCGCTCATCTCAAGATGGCGAGCGTTCGAAAGTATTGCGACGGCATCGCGATCTGTCTGACTATTCGACAAAACGTTGAGGTTACGAATACTGCTGCGGAGTACCGATAGTCTTTTTTTATTTTTCCCCTCCCTTCCCACTGCGAGAGATATTTTTGCTCGACAAGATTTTCCTTTTGCTCCTTAGTTTCTCCGAGATGGAGTTTATTCTTTATTTCGCGGTTATTCGGCGTGAGGGTTTTCGAGATGGGGGTCGGGTGGGGTGGAGGGGAGGGAGTGGGGAAGGGGGGAGTTTTGGGAAGGAAGCAGGTGGAGGGAATCTTTCCGTTGGGCGGTGCGGGTTGGTGGATTTTCGGTGCTATTCGAAGCGGAAGGCCCTCCCCGGATTCGGGGAAGAAAATATTTTGGAGGGTTGGGCGGGAGGGGTTGGATCAGGGAGAAGAAGTTTGAAGGGAGGGAGATAAGACGCGCTCTTTTATTCTTTCTTCCTGGGGATTTTCTCTCTCCCTTTCGCCCTTCCTCCCCGACCGGGGAGTAGCGTTGGGGGACGGGCAGTTGAGTTCGGGAGATCTCGCTTGGTTCGCTTTCAGAAGATTCGTCCGATTCAATGCGGAGCGCATTAATACTATCCCCGTCTTCCCATCGATGGCGTAACTGACCCGCTTTAATGGCCCATGCAATAAGGTTAGGGGGCCGTGCGCAAATAATGTTACCCTATATACTTACTTACTTCACTTTATATTTCTCCCGCGTAACACTCTGAAATGGACACCATTGCGCTGAGATACCTATCTACTACCATAACTTTCTCTAGCGGGTTAATACAGTTGTTTTGAGGCAAAAATTCGATTCGGGGATATTTATGAAAATAAATGTATGTTTTGAGGATTCTTGAACACGTTTTGACCGTTTCACGAAAGATTTCCGTGTGAATCTGCGTGATTTGGTTATTTTCGCCCGCAGAGTTACTCAAAAACTTTTGACGTGTGTAGTAAAAAATTGTATATTTAACATTTATGCAGACAGGATACGTTCCCATTTCATTTTGACCATAATCCTTTCAAAAAAGTGACCTTTCCGAACTTTATATTCAAAAGTTACAAGTGGCGGCCTCTCAAAAAAATTGTTTCCTCATTATTAGTGGTTTTTCAACTTTCCACTAGGCCCCAAAAGTGAAAACCGTGGATTTCATTTTCAATTTCATACAAACTTTACTCTGCTCAAACACGGTGATATTTTTACTGCCAATCTACTGGTTAAGGTAGGCTTTTGGTACCAAACGCTACAGCGACGATTCCCTTGTATCTTTTAACAAAATACATCCTGACATAAGCCTCTCTTCATCTCTGTATACTACCTTCCTCCCCTCATTCCGTCTAAAAATCCTGTTCCTGCCCTTTCCTCGTTTTCTTAACATTTTCCCCTCTACTACAGTCTTCAATATTCCACTGGCGATCAGTTTGACCTTCGTCCATTTTTCCTGCCTCCATAGGATTTCTCCCAGCATACCTCTCTCCTCGCACACCATACCCAGCACTTCTTCGTTTGTTTTTTTCCGTCCATTTTACCTTCCCCACCCATGCATTTCACAAACCTCCAATCTACTTCTATCATCCTGCTTCAGTGACCATGTTTCCGTGCCGTACATAACTACATTCTACATATATTACTTTATTAGTCTTTTCTTAACATACTTACTCAACATCCCCGTCATCAACCCTCTCCCCCTTGAGAAAGCTTCTTTGCTCAGTGGAATTCTTCTCCTTACGTCCCTACTACTTTGATCTTTTTGGTTAAAAACACTTCCGAGATACGTAAACTGTTTCACATTGTTTGACGTTTAACTTAGCCTTTCTCTTTATAGAAAACCGCATAGCCTTGGTTTTTATAAAAAAATATTTACGTTACATGCTCTTTCATGTTTATATTGGTTTATAATATTACTTCCGCTCACCTCTCCTCGATCTCCTCTTGGTAGGGATGCAGAATAGTCATAATGGGTGAAATAGAATGAGGAAGCAAGTACGCGGAGTTTAAGGCTGGTTTAGTGTAGAATAGGGTTTTTTAAATATTAAGTGCGCATTTTGTATTAGACTGGAACAAAAAGAGTAACATCTGTTCGGTCTTGGAACCGTAGTACCTGTATTCACCAATGTACTACTTTTAATGGGTATTGATACAAGTGACACTGGAAGTTCCGCTTGAATCGCAAATACTAGACGGCGTGCCTTATCCAATCTCGTAGGATAACCAAAATACGTACGACGGGTGATAATACTCTTTTGGCCAATGCATAATTCCTTCCTGGTCAGTAAAACCAGGCGTGGGGTTTCATTGTTTGACCCAACGTCGACCGCCGTTTCCGTAATTGGCATACAGTGAATGAAATATTTCACCGTCATCGAGGTAAAAATACTCCCTTTGAGTCTGGACGATTCCTCGTTATGTGTCAACAAACCGATTAATCCCTGTGATTGATTCCAGATACTCTTTTGGGGGTAATCTGGGCTTACAACACCCTCAAACCCTGCGACCTCATCTCTCTCTCTCCTGGGCAGTCATTATCTGATTGACGCAAGAATATTTGCCCAATTCTTGCCCTAGTCGCAATTATTCCGGCTTTTGGGCGTTAAAAAAAGTAGGGGACCTGCTCTTTCTGACCCCGACCTGTTATATCCGTGGATTTTTGGGACGATCTTTGGTAAGAATCGTGAGTTTATTCATTAATCTCTCTCGACGACCTTTTGTTTTTTTCTGTCATATTGGCTGGCATTAATTAATTAATTAAAAACACTTACTGATAAGGTTGATTTTCCACAAACCTATGCAAAGCGGGAACTGTGAAATGACCTTTCAGGGTCATTGTGATCAGCAACGAAAGAAATATCTTTTACAACGGTCATGTGTTTAACATTACTCTCGGCAACATTCGCATCGATTAGGCAGTGATTCGTTTTTTAATCTTCCCAATGAGTTTTGCGTGGCGTCGGATGCGAGCACTCCCAGTTCACGGAGAATTCAATATATCGGCGATTTCCTGATGTCCTGAAATCGTTCATGCTGCAGATAATGATTTGAGATCCAATTCACGATTGGATGCAATGGACTGGATGTTTCTCTCTGTACGTATACAGCTTCACTCATGCTTTTGATCGCGTCACGACGAAAAACATCTGATAAGGCTGGCAGTTAGCTCTGCCTGCAACCGCGTAAGAACGTACTACAGTATCCTGTAAATGGATGAGAGCCGGGTCAAATGTCTCCTGGAGAGTAAAAATATCTTATCCTCATTGCCAGTTTAAGTACACTAATGGATCTAACATTTGCAGAATTTGTATGTACATACTAATTGACGATTTATTGTAAACGTCATTGAGCGGAATTTTTTCATCTTATCCAGTATAGTTGCCAATGTTTCACTCTTTCTGACTTATTCGATTGGATAGCAGTGCGTACTGGATATTTTAGCATTAATTTAAATGCCGTTATCTCAAATTAAACTTCTATGCATAATTACAGGATTCATTAATTACTAAATGATGGGTACATTTGGGCATTCCTTGACGAGGCTACAAATATTAGCAGTCGACGAGTGATTTGCGATGGAAATTCATCTAAGATGATTTCTAAATGAGATACGCCTGCGCGTATTTTTTGTACTCATTTTGCATGGAAGAGGCTATTTAAACATTTTTTCAATGCCCAGCATCACATGAAACCGCTTTCCAAAAAATGAAAATTTTAAAAGTTCATTACGCGTTATTCTGAAAATTCCACCCTTAGTACATAAATAGAAAACGTGAACAAGTTTGAGACCAAAATCGTTTGCCTCGAAAGAATTTTGAATGACTTCACAATAAACCCGTGATTCCTCGAAGATTTGTGTGCTGTCTCTCTGATGTCCTTATTTTCATATTTCGTCTCTGAAGTGCTATTGAAGTTTTCCATTAAATAATTCCACAGCGCATTCCATTACGAATCTAATCAGCAGTACGTGGTGTAGCCCTACTGTTCACTGGTTCAATTCCATAACTCGTTCACGTGAAACATCTTACCGTCAGTGTCTGAAAGTATTAGTTATTCCTTCCTTTAGTTATCTTATTGATGAGAGAGTATTTCCCGTTTAAATTTACAATTTTCACCGCCACTATATTCAGTTTTTATGGACACGTGTGCATAGTTTAGTTTAACTTGAAATACGGCAAAGGCAGTAATTATAATCATGATGAGAATTTTGCATAATAGCGCAAATAAATACCAATACGAAGATCATTTAGAGTTTAGCAAGGATCGAGGTAGGGAGGGCGATTCTATCGCATTAATGATAGCATTGTTAAGTAGGAATATAGGTTGCAATCGGAGCCTCTTTCTGTGCGTCGTGGATTTTGTCAAGGCATTCGGTGGGGTAGGCAGAGTGGGTAGCAGGATTGCAGAAAACTGTAGCAGACTAAAGCAAAGGGTAATTAGCTCCAAACCAGGTGAGGGTCGCGTACATTAAATACAGCTGCGGGAAACGTAAACAAAATGGGGGTGGCAGTGGCGGTCGGGCAGGAGGACAGAGATGTCCCCTTATCCATGGTGCTCTTTAACTCATACGCAGAGGATACGCATGTCAAGGATGGCTAGGGTAAGAATTGGAATGGAACATGGCGTTATGTGTTTAAGACATGTTTGGAGAGTATCAAGTAAGTGGAGTCTAAGGAAGCCCTCGTGAGACGTATTCTGAGTTTTTAGAGACCATGTGAAATCTACTTTTATTGATTTCCTATAACTGAAGAAGCTTATATATGTATTGAACATTTTTTGTGAGAACTATCTCTCGTGCCTCTTCTTTGGTATTTTTAGTGTAAAAATCGTATTTAATGGTGGCACATGTAATTTACTTTGTGTGGATCGCGGGGTTTAGGGAATGTGTTTCACTGTGTTTTGGCGTTTCGCGAGCAACGCCGTGATTTTTTTACGTGAATTGCAAACATATGGATGATTCCTATAGATTGTGGTCTCTACTCGCCTCGCAATGAGTAACGGAATGTGGACCTTCGATGTTTACTTTCCTTTGCCCAGAGTTGTGTGTTTTTATTGTGAGGCTAATTGAGCCTCGGCGCGGAAGTCGAACGCGGGAGGGCTCTTTCGCTCATTCGATGTTATTACCACGAGGCGAATTCAAACTGTTTTTGATATAGCCGGAATTCGAAGGGAAATGGACTCAAAACCAAAGCTTTGATGTTCCGGCCGTGTTATCCCCCGATCGGCCCTCACTGACTCCTTTTAATTTGGGAGCGTAATGAATTATTTCCGTTTGGCAACGGATGGCGCTGGTTATCACTGGTTACATTTGAAGTAGGCTTACGTGTGTCCACGACTCATAAGTCAGATTAGTGCAAAATGTTTTCGGGTTAGCCGATTTTGCCCAATTCTGTGCAGGTGCCTTGTTATCGAGTAGGGTCCTCTCTTTCGTTGTTGGCAGTTTTTCTAAAATGGGGGAATTAGGGACTTCCCACTGAATCAGCGTATCTCCGTAATGGGAAAACTAGGATAGATAAAGGCGCAGAATCAGGGGTCTGCTATTTTGTTCTTATCTATCCTCCAATTGTACGTGACTTCCGATTGGACCATATTTGTCGAGCCCTGTCTTAATAAAGATGGGAAGGAAGTCGTTATTTAATTTCTCAGGACATAACGACTTTTGGCTTCTGGGAAAATTTATTTCATTGACTTGAGATGAATAATAGCCTATCGGTAATGTCGTAAAAAGGTGCATAGTTAGATGGCATGAGCATTTAGCGCTCGATTAAAATTTTTACAAAGATTTATGTTATTGCACCAAAGGATTTTAAATGCCACTGAAACTTAAATACGTCGTGATCTTAAACTTGAGAAATGCAAGTTATATACTGTTCATTAGAAAATAAAATAGTTATGTATTTTGATGCATACAGAAACCGTCAGATAATCATTTGAAAGGCCTTTAAAATAAGTTTTGTTAAACGCACTAACTGTTGTTGATGGCCACTTGTGATAAAACGTACCCCAAAAGTAACAACATATTTCAAATTTCAATATTTTGCCCACCACTCATTGTGTAAATGTTCAATGTCCGCCCGTATGGTGATGGTATCTCGTAAACGTTAGGTAAATTTATAGGGTTAACAAGTATTAAGTGTATGAAGTTAGAACTTGAGTTTGAAAACTAAATACTCGATCTATATTTTGTTTAAAAATATGTTCTTTTTAATTTCGGAATGAATTCTTTGTAGTCATTTCTATTTACGGTAATGCGTACATGTTTCCTTGATCATTTCCCATCGATATACGATGGAAACGTGGTCACTGAAAAAGGAGGATAGACGTAGATTGGAGGCTTTTGAAATGTGGGTGTGGAGAAGAATGGAGAAAGTGAAATGGACCGAAAGGAAAACAAATGAGGAAGTACTGGAGATGGTGGGTGAGGAGAGGGGTTTCTTGAGAGAAATCCTATGGAGGCAGGAAAAATGGATGAAAGGCGTATTGAGCGGTAGTGGAATGTTGAAGAAGGTAATAGAGGGGGGAATGTTGGGCAAGCGAGGAAAGGGCAGGAACAGGATAGGGATGTTGGACGGGATGAAGGGAGGAACGAAGTACACAGAGATGGAGAGGGACCTGATGTAGATTAGGTTGCTGGATTGGGTTTTGTTTGGAGTTACAAAATATTCATTTAATAGTTGTGTCCATCCAAAAACCTAAATTAACCTGTAGATTACATAATAATAATACGATATCGTTATCATACATTTGGTTAGTTTTTCGTATCACTTAAATTAAGGGAATATAGTGCGGGCAAATGCCACGAGAGAGAGAGAGAGAGTAATCCAACTTCCCAACCGTTTAATCGTTTCAGAATTTTCAATGGCGAGTGCTTTGGATGCACCATCCTCAGAACTGTATTGGAATTCGCGTTCCCATTACGAACTTGAATTCGCGTTCCATTAGCCTTCAAATTCACTCAAATTTTCGATGAATGAAAGAGGGATGTATTTAAATGACGTTATAGTCTATTTAAAGAGGTTTTGGCCAGCGCCGTGGTTTTGTCTGATTGGTTCCACAATTTCCAGGTCGGGAAGTAGTCAAGCTCTGCTCAAATGAACATTACGCATGGTTTAATATCGGTACTAAACTTTGGAAACTAGGAGAGTAGTCATCAGTTAATGGAAAGCAGGGGGGTAATATTCCTTTTTAATGAAATATTCATTCCAAACGAAAAATAATTCATACACATAATGGAGATTATTACGAAGAATGAAAAGTTTAATAGACACTCAAGTAAGATTACTCCTGTTTCTTTCTTACGACTTCTATGTGTAGGAACCATAGTAGCTGACATTTAACTTCTCTTTTCCTTGCCAGTCCTGAAGAAATGGCAGTTGGGTTTAAATTGTTCTCAGGTTATGGTGTTTTGAGTTGACGACCGAGGTCTTACAGTGGTGTTCGAAAGATTACATATGAATGAAATAAATAAAAGTATTTACCTTCGTCAGTTATGATTGTGTAGGCAAGGATAGAAGATGGAAATTTCTGATGGAAAATGTTAGACGGAGGAAGGCGTTTTCAATCCAGCATTCAACGTAAAACCGCAGGTGGTGAAAAGAGGCGTCGGAAAGACTGAAGAAAGGGCGAACAATGGGTGCAGAATTCATAAACATAGCGTATGAGCCAAAAGATAAAGGTCATTGTTCAGCACGTGACAGAATCAATGCGATATATATTGCTGGAACGTAATTCTCTTGGTTCATGTTTTTAAAAAACGACGCCTGTACACTTGTCATTTCAACTATCATTTTTCCAAAATATGTATTTGTATTACTCATCCTTATAATACGAATGTTACGATGCGGTCACTAAATTGTTTTCTTTTTTAATACATTTTAGTATAAACTGTACGGTACGTGTATTATTGTTATTACCCGTTTAGGTAATCTAACAGTTGAGGTAGTTTTTGGATGGACACAACCACTAAACTATCCTCTTTTCTCTCCTGACAAAATCACAACCCAATATCCTACTCTGCAGCAAAGTCCTTCTTCAATTCTGCATACTTCCTTCCTTCCTCCCTTCATTCTGTCCAACATCCTTATCCCATTCCCGCCTCTTCCCCGTTTTCCCAGCATTCTCCACTCCATCTGTCCTCAACATCCCATCACCCATCCAAACGCCCTATTTCCTGCCTTTATTTGATTTAACGTGTATTAAACCCATAAAATTTAAAATTTTGAATGGATACAGTTAGCTTCCAAAACTAATGCGCACATGCTGGTAGACGATGAACAAAATGAGATGCCCTCATGGTGGCTTGTGGAAGTAACATTCCCCTCAACGCGCATGCCCAGGTTTGAGGTCGTAACATTCACAAGTTTTGGAGGCTTGGTGACGTTGAGACTGGCGATGGATGGGATTTTTTGGGTGGAGGAAGGAAGAGAATGGGCTTTTCGGACGGCATGGACGAAGTTAGAAGGGACAAAGAAGGAAAACATTCCGGGTAAGAAATAGGAACTCCACGTGAATCCAGCTTCGCGAAATTCAGTTTACCCTTAATGGGTAGATCACTTGATTCTCATATCAGTTGGAAATTACCTTAGGCTGCACTAGTCATTGTCATCAAATTAAAAAAAAAATACTTGTCGGATTGGGAAAATAGAAAGCCTACTGTATCAGGGAATTCCGAAGTTATTTTTTATGGAAGCCAGTGTCTCGAGTTTGTGCCATGCCGCGTGACTGTCGCGGCTGAAATTAATTTCGCGGAGTGGGGAGTGACGCCGAGGCGCCGGAGAAGCGGCGTCATGGGAGTGCATTGCTTATTCAGCCGTTCATATTGTCTGCAGAGCCCTGCGCCGGCGTCAGCAAATTGTTCAAAGAGCCTCTTTAACCTGCCCGCATGGTCGAAGACGCTCCCGTCTTCCTCCCGAGGGAACGCGTCGCTCACTGCCTTATCCCGAGTGTGAAATCGGTGGCGTGTGTCACCCCTTAAGTCTGCCTCTCACCCTTTCCATCTCTCCATTTATCTCCCTCCATTCTCCCTCCCCCCCTGTCTCTCTCTCTCTCTCTCACGAGGTAACATGTCTCCTCCCCGTCCTCCGCTTGCTCAACTTTCATTTCGCCCTAATAAGATGTTTGCATTCGTTGATTTTCTCCCGAGGTGGCGTCACTTGTCGCCGGCGTTGAATTTTCGGTGTGCCAGGAAAACGCTTCGGCACCGCAGAATTTGTGAATTCGACGAAATGTGTGGCGCGTTCAATTAACTCCGACGAAAGGAAGTCGCTGGAAATCTCCTTCACTTGCTGAACATTTGCTGCTACTGTATGTGGAATTTAAAAACCTTGGCTTGTCGACCGCAGTCGGGGGGCGATCCGAAAAAGGACGTTGTGATTGACCGTTTCCAAACTCCGGAAAATCTTGTCTGAAATATTTGGATGTATTTTATATTTAATCATCGAAACGAGTTTTCGATGGTGCAAATGATAATGATTATTGATTGAATCGATGTTTACGTTCTGAAAACTTATTGATTTTGTTTGTTACCTGAGCGATCTGAGCTTTTGGGATGTCCACAACGATCCAAATGTGAGGTAATTATCATAAAAATGTGCGAGATATTGATTTATTTTGATACAATCATTTACATAATGCCTCGCAACGTTTTGTGGTTCTAGTTTGATTCTTTTCAAATTTTCTGACACTTATATTTTAAAGGAAAAACTTTATTTATAAAAATAATTTCTTTGTTCTGAAAGCATTACTAAAATATTCACATCAAAATCCTGAAAGCAGAAATGGAATGAAAATCATACATAAGTAATACGATTGCAGATATTGTTGAACGTTTTCTCGGATGTTAGGAACAAAAACGCAATATTGTAAGTTGTTTTTGTTCGTCTCTCGGTAGAAAATACTTCTAAATTCCACTGTCCGCCGTCCTTTACTTTTAATCCTTAGAAACCTTAAAAGTTTTGAGTTATGCAGTGTGAAGAACTATTATTAATATTTGCAAAATTATCGGATATCGATGGTCATCTGCGAGTGATTCTGTTAAATTGACTGACTGTCTCAGTATCTCCCTCAGTTCTTTGAAGCAAAGCTATGTTATTGAATAATAGAAACATTGAGTGTTTTGAGCAATTGAGTAGCGCAATAGTTTTGCGTGAGTATGAGTGGGTAATATCATTTGAGCTCCCATTTTTAAAATGTAAAACACATTAAAAGGATTGAAAATAACGCAGCATATTTCTTGCTTTTCATGCCTTTTCCTATGCCAAATCATGTATAGTAAAATAGCTATCCCACACAATTACATTATAATCGTACGATTCCGACGTCGAAGTGCCATTCGTAAGAAAAATTATGATGAAGTTGTGTCGAATATTCCAAATTTCTTCAAAACGAACAATGACAATCCCGATAACGGCTAAGCTAAGCCTGAGGGATTTTTTTATATAATTTACTAGGATCATCTACGTATAGAAAGTGTGGGTTTTTTCGGTGAACAACGACTATTTTTTACGTATGGCAGGAGCTTCCCTTGGTTTTCTCAACATTTTTTCCTTCTTTACCACTATATACCGTTTACCTGTCTTCATGCCGACCGAAAGGCTATTCTTTTCCTTTTCGTTCTCCTCTCTACCCGCATTCTCCTATCCCTTCCTTCAAAATCCTCATCACCCTTCAATATCACCCAGCTTTGGATTTCACCCACAGAAACTACCTCTCTTCTCCAATCCATGTTTAAAACCTCGCCGAGGCTTTACTGTCTGCCCAACTTCCTTCCTCTCCATCTGCTCCATATCCACTCGCGTCTTTGAAAGCATTCGGTATAATCATGTAAATTAACGGAAATAAGAGAGCGAGTGATATAGCGTGCGTTCCGAAAGTAATGCAATTATTTCTTTTTAATTTTTCATTTGAGCAGATTTGTACCAACACCTAAAATTCTTCAAAGTACTGTCTTTGTGCCCGTACACTTTTTATGCCTTGACCGATATGGGCCCTGGAAGGCGTCTTCCGGGACTTCTCGCTAGGTTTTCGTCACGGCTGATTGGATCTCTTCTGTGGACGAAAAACGGATTCCTTTCAGGGCTGCCTTGATCCGAGGGAAGATAAAGAAGCTTGCTGGGGACATCTGAGCTATAGGGGGAGGGGGCAGCGTTGGCACCTGGTATTTGGCCAAGAACTCGCGGACTCGTGGCGCGTTTTGGCAAGGCGAGTTATCGTTATGGAGTTGCCAGGTAGAGGAGATGTCTTTTCTCGTCCTGATGACCCTTTTTCGGAGTCTTTCCAGCACATCCACGTAGTAGGCAGTGTTAAGTGTCTGTTTTTGAGGAACTAACTCCTTATGGATCACTCCTATCCTGTCGTAAAACACAATGAGTATTGTTTTCCCTTTTGACTTGCCCATTCTTGCCTTAAGGGCTTGGGGATCTGGTCAGTGTGCCACTCCGACCTTTGGCGTTTTATTCCTTCGTCGTATCCAAAAACCCAGGTTTTATCACCAGTGATGACGTTGTCCATATAATCAGCTTAATTTTCAATAAGTTGCAAAAGTTCACTTGAAACTTCCGCTGGGTTGGTCTTTCGTGACACGGTCGGCGCGCAGAGGTATACAGTAGCTGTCATCCTGCCCCCACCCCACCTACTCCACTTGGTTCAATCTCACTCCGACCAATATGAGCGCCTCACGAAATTCAATTGATTTTTTGGAACACACCCCGTACATACTACACAAATGACCTGCTGATAAAAATATCTACAGCTTTTGGGAATGAATTATATGGTCTGGCCGAATAGGTCATTGTTACACATCACCTGTTTAAATTTGAGGATTATCGATTGAAATACGAAACGTGTCCCATTTGAGAAAAATTTGTCGTGGAATGAAAATCTGTACACCTTGTCGTGTGAGGCTGCAATGGCATGTCGCTAAATATTCGTGCCCGGCTGCGCGGTGTATGCTGCGCATCATTCCGGGTTCGCCCCCTCCAACGTGGGGCTTCTCTTTCTCATTAACTTCGTGGCATCGGGATACCTCGACTGCCGTGGTTGAAATCAAAGCTTTGGCACCGGCGCGAGAAGACGCTTCCTCGAGACCCGCGGCCTCCCGTCGCGCAATCACTCTCGCCTTGCTACCCGCTTCACTTTGCGTCCAACTCCTTCCACTGAGCGCCAGATTTTTCTTTGCCTATCCAATTCGAAGGCACACCTTGAGTGTAGCGATATTACATATTAACCCGACGCCCCCCCCCCCACTCCTCCCGCCAGGTGTTCGCGGAGCATCCGCCTGCCTACTGCCACTCCTCGGAATCCCGACTGCTCCGCGTTCCCTTCAAATTCCAAGGTGGAATATTTTGATATTCCCCGAACCGCCCCCGATCATTCTTCGCGACAAGAAGCGGCGCTTCGAAATCCGGGAGCAATTTCCTCGTTTTGCCCTGCAGTCGTGATATTTGAAATATAACTGCTCTCTTTTTTTTAGAATTTCATTCCCGTATCCCAACAAATTTACTTGCCATATTTGATAGTCGTGGAGTAAGAGAAGCGTTCTCTCTCCGTGCCAAAATTACCTCCGAAGCTAAGATTCGGCTAGCGGTTTTCTATTGAGCGAAATCTGGTAGCATTGAAAAATAAAGCTAAAAAGAGTTGATGATCGGAGAGCCATCGCCGAATGTGACAGATGGGAAAATGCCGGGTGTGATCACAGTACTTGTTGGATCAAAATTAGATCCAGAGTTTCCAAGCGTTTCGAATTAATTTAATTTTTATTAATATTTGTACAAAACGAGGTAGCTCAATTTGCCCTATACACTATGCAGAAATCAGATGCTATAAAATGGCTCATAGATTATAAATAATTTGCTTTTTGTTTATTTATTGAGTTTTTCCTCAGGACTTCCGCATGTCTTTCGCTCCAAGAAGCTTCGTTACCCTAACTTAAATTAGAAATAATTTTCGAAGCGAGGAAATGCCTTTCTTCGTCCTCTAAAGTGAAACCATTATTATTATAACTATGGAAAATAAATTAATATCGGTAGAGGAATGAAATACTAAGGAGAGGTGAAGTAAATGCTTAAAGGTTTTTAATTAAGTAGCGAATACAATTTGGCTATGTGGATACGAGATCTGGTCTTTAAGGTCTGTTCCGCGTATATAAACGGATCTTGAGATGTGAGTTTGGAGGAGAATTGATAATCTAAGTTGGGCTGAGAGGGAAAATAACGACTATTTTAAATACGTTGAATGGAGAAAAGAAGTTGATTGGCGAAATCGGGAGAAGGAAGGTGGACTGGGGGAGATATTCTCTGTGGAGGGGTAGTGGGATGTTGGAGACCGCGACAAAAGGAAGAGTTCTCTTCTATTTTAAAATGCCTTTTCTATTCTTTTCTGCCGGGGCGAAGAAAAGAATTGAATATGGTTTTTGAATATCATTATGGCAGATATAAGGCTAAAGAAATAAGGAAGAGAATAATGGAGAGTAAATAAGAGAAATTTTGTGCTATGCCTTGCTAATTTTTTTCTATGAGCACCGTCCAAAACCTTCGATTAATCTTCAATCGGAAGATTAGACGCACATCCGCACATATGCGTATGTAAATAACCTCTTTTACTAGCATTCCACTTTAAACTTAAAGGTGTATTATTTAGATGTGTTTTTGTCACAAATGGAATTTATTTAAAATTCAGTGGGTTTGTTCAATCCAAGATTACACAATATGTCATTTGGAAAAATCACCGTTTCAATAGTAAATTACCGAATATTGCAATTTTACTTTTTACTACCACAGGTTTTTAATCTCTTTTACTCCCTCTTCGTTGCTGTTTCTCGGCAAAAGGAGTGTTTTTATTTGCTTGGAATTGACCTCTCCGTGGCAGTTCATGTGGATTGATGATGTTACAATAGTATCAAGGGATGTTTACAATTCCCACGGTGGATTGGCGGTGTGAACAGTCTGCCCCTTGCCTGCCAGTTTCGGTTCGTGCTAATGCGATAATCTATGCTCCGAAAGAGTGAAAATATTCTTAAATACAGCGTGTAAATCCTAGGGTTATTCTCTCTATTGTTATCAATTATGTTTTCGCATGACAAGCATTACAAGGCATTCATGTGCGCTTTTGCAAATCCCGGATCCAGAATATACATTCATCAGTTTCTGGTAGCTTTGGGGGGATTTCAATAAGCAAAGCCATCTAACGTATACTATTTTGCGTCGCATTCGATTTTAATCGACATTATTCTCTGTTTTGTAAAGTGTTCAAATTAATGTTAATGCATTGTTCCATATTTTGTGATTTAGTGAATTACTCTGGCGGCCATCAGGGTAATTATAGAGACAAATGAGTCATATTTGCTGTACAACGGGCATATCGGAATTTGGGAAGTTTTTCCATAATATACATGGCGTTTAATTTGTGCCAGTACATTTAAGTTGTCCATTGTTTAATAATGCAAGTCGATAAAATCAAAACAAAACTTAGGACCGAAAAGTTCCTCTCGCGTAATCCGCATTCGTGCATTAAGTGCGAGGATAAATTCCGAGGTATTGGCAATAATCACGGCGTGAAGTATTCGTTTTTAATGTTGTACCGAGTGTTCCCAGATATTGTTTGTCTAGTTTTTAAAATGCTCATTCAGTTACAACTAATAAATAAAAATTCGGTGTTTGTGTTTCAATTACTACTAGAGGCCATATCGTAAGTACTCGTTTTCCACTGCACCTTCCACAAAAATATTTATTCCTGTAAGTTTTTTTAATATTTTTATTTGCATCTTGAATTGTGGTTGGTAAACTTATTATGAAAATACTAAAGATATTGGACGGGATGAAGGGAGGAAGGAAGTACACAGAGATGTTGAGAGACTTGTTGTAGGGCAGGATTTGGGCTTTAGTTTTGTTAGAAGTAACAAAATATCTATTTGGTAGTTGTGTCCATCCAAAATCCTACCTTAACCGGTAGATTACCTAATGAACAATTCAAATATTGTAATGTGTGAGCACATTTGGAATGGGCAACACTTTAAGCAATAAAATATCGTGTAGTTCCTGGAGACAGCTTTTTACTTGGCTCTTCCGTGATCCGAATGTTTCTTCTCTGTCCATTTCGATGATCAGATGAAATTGGGGATGACATTCCTGATGTTGCTCTCAGGGTGTTATTAAGTAGTCCCGCCAACGCGCTTCTGTATCTGCTAATGCGTCAATGGCGATTGTTATCATTGGCTGTCTTCCGGTCAAGGCAGGATTTGGATGGGTTCGTCTGCTAATGACCACTGCTACATTTGTATCCTTAATTCACCACGGAAGAACGCGACAACCTACGCTATAATAAATCCTTCTAATCCTCTGCCTCCATTCATTCCTTCCAGCTCTTCTCCTCTCCCTACCATGCGTACTCCTCTCTCAATATCAGTTTGCAACATTCCATCTCCATTCAATTAAAGTTTTTTCCAGCAAACGTACTTCGTTCCCTTCTATGCCTATTTCGTCTTCGTTTCTTCTTCTTTCCGTCTAATTTACTCCCTACATTTGTCTCCGCACCCACATCTCGGAAGCCTCCAATCACACCGATTAACTCAGCCTCTTTTTCAAAGACAAGGTTTTCACGCCGTACTTCCAAAACAAAGCCATCACTTATATTACCTTAACTTCCTTTCATTATCAAAGTTTCGTGTATGGCGATATCATAAATTTAACTTCTCTAAATTCCGTTTTTTTTGCATAAAATATGTTGAATTAAAATAAAATATTTTCGTAGCATCTATTACATTCTTTCATTCCGACGAACATACCGTATCTTTACCTCCCGTTGCCTCGTAAAGCCAAGAGAGGGAATTATGGGTAAGAGAAGTAGGAGGAAGGACGGATTAGTCATGTTGGACGGAGGTTGAATGTGTGTGGAGTTAAAAAAGGACATACTGTAATGCAGGGTGTTAGCGTCGTTTTAAGTACGGATCAGTAGTGTAACAGTGGATGGCCTCTGTGTACATCGAATGCCTGCACCTACCCGCTGACTACTGTTAATAATAATTGTTCGTTATGAGTTGACGGAGTTGCAGGGGCATGCCCGTAACGACGTTATCGTTCTCGGTATCCCTGGGTGCATGCGTCTGCCGGGTGATGCATTAAAATGCTTCATTGGTGTTGTGAAAATTCGATCAAAATCTTGCCGCTGCATGTCTACTTCACCCTTTTCCTTCGCACGCTTGAACCATTAGTTGAGTACAAAACACGTGGATTGCTTCATCAAATGGCGGCCGGATCCTCTTTTTCCTCCATTCCCCAGCGTAATTCTCTTCGGTGAACTTTTGTGGCGTTCGAGTGTAAGGGCTGAAGGGCTGAAGAGAAGGAAATTGGGCGGCCATAAAATGGGAGGACCACTCCCGCTTCCCTTTTAAGTGCCCGGTTTAATGTACTCGCAGTGGGAGCGGAGCGTCTAGCCTGCACCGCCGTATGCAACAGAGGTCGGGGGTGTCCCTGCGACGGAAGTCTTATTGCTGCCCCCCTCCCCCTTGAGGTCTTAATGCCTCCTCAGCATTTACGGCTTCGTGGTTCGCCCATATTGTGGTTCAAAAAATCTATCGCTCCTGCACGAGTCGATTTTGGAATTGTTTCCACGAGGCATTTGCAGGGAAAACAGGATATCTCTCGTTTTCAGAGGAAAAGTTGTCCTCTGGATTCCTTTTCTTTGATGTTATATTCCTTTGAATGTTACGTTCCTCCATTCTATGAATTGAATTGCTGAAATCTCCAGCATTGCAATTGGAAGAACTTCATGCTCAAAAATGATTCGCCAAGGACTGGATGCGATTTTTTTTAATTTTAGCATTTATTTTAAATCCATTAGGAGGAGGTGAGTTGATGGAAAGGGATATTCCTCATTGCTATTGTTGAATTCAAAATAATTTGCCCAAGGGTTTTTTCGGTTAAAAAAAAAACAAAATGCCCTTATACCTACACTTGATTGATTGTATTCATGTACTAAAATTTATGTGGGGGAATATTTGATATTATTTAGAAATAAAGGTATCATACGTGTTCGGTGAGGAGAAGCTGATAAAACCTATCATATCTTCGTAAGATGTTCCTTGCTTGTTATCAATGCGTAATATCCATTTCCCACGAGCTCTCAAGGTGAGCCTATGCATCCTCATGGATGCTGCCGTGCTTGCAATTAATTAACTTGCTTGATCATGAAGTTACAAGGACTTCTTACGTACGTAACTCATTTCTTTATTTTTACACGTTGTATTTTTCTCTAATTTTCAAGTTTTCGTCACAGCTACCTCACCAAGCCTAGTTGTGTTCAGCTTCCCTCCCATTTCATCTCCAAGGGAGCAGCCCCTCGTATCACTCCTCCCCGCTGCCCTTTGAACATTTCAATGGCTAAAGTATTCTTCCCTACAGTTATCCATACTGTGGGTTGAATTACTCGACTCTTCAACGTTATAAATTTTAGAACTTCACGCTACCTAAACCATTCTCGATAAACCATCCATCTCGACCGGGATATTAGCAGTGCGAAAGATTTTTTCACTATTTGAAATTCTCGCATTTGCTGTTCATTCCAGGTCCTGGCTTCGCCAAAGTTAACATAAATCCCAGTCTCGTCAGTTTTGTTGGTATGAATCACGTGATGAAACAATAGTGAACTTGGGAAACACTGTGAATTGAGACGACGATGTGTCTTGCTGATGTAGTTTTGTTCTTGTTTCATTTCCCAGAAAATACGAAAGATAACACCAGTTTTTGAAAAATTGTATTCAAGTGTTACAGCTTTGTGGTAATAGAGAGTGCCCATTAGTAGCCAGTAGTCCAATCCTGTGATGGGGAACCATGCCATGTATTAACCGTGATACGCTAATGCCATTGATTTTAAATGGATGTAGTTTCGTGAGAATAAGTGCACAAATGCTTAAAGACGAAATATAGTAATAGGGACGTGGTGAAATACCTTCATGCCAACTGAGCTTTCATTTCATTGTGGGGGTGCAGGTCCTATTGGAAAATTTCTGATGAGAAAATGGACTCAGGAAAGCGTATTTTCCGTGGTGAGATTGATTAAAAATAAGTTTGTAAGACATCTTTTTAAATGAATTATGGTGCTTCGATAGCTTTCAGTAAATTGATAATTCTGAGAATAATACCAATGTCCTCAGACGTAATAGGAAACCTTTGTTTTTGAGGTTAAATTTAAATTTTAAGTCGTCGGTGGAGTGGGATTCTGCTTAATAAACCTAAGTCGAAGATTTCGCATTCACTATTATGCCTGTGCGTCATGTAATAGAATTGTCAAAATGAATATCCTAGCAAATAATTGAATGAATAACCTTCTCTTGGCGAATCATTTCTCCCGGGATCCCTAAACTCTTTGTCATTGAACTGACTCGACCCTGTCTGGCATAAGGGTATCCTGGTAAATATCTGACTTGTCCCAATGCGAAAAGAGAGATGGGGATGGCTTCGACTTCAAATAATGCACTTTTATGCCTTTATTCCGAGAAATGTTCTTCAGTTAACGATATGTTCATATTAAAAAGAAATATTTTTTGGCTTCAGTTTTCGTTTGGGCCAAATTATTTTTTATTTGTAAACTTGGATGATAAGCATGGAGTTTATTCTGATTTAAATTTACGGAAATTAATGTTATCAAGCCTTAATTTGAAATCCAACCAATATAAATCTACATGACGTTTGATTTTACTGAGTTTTAAACTTTACTGGGGTTTCTGAACTTTTTTAATTACTGAAATGAGACGAAAATCCTCGCATTTGTCATCAAAAACATATTGCCGTCTAGGAAGTTGCTCGTTGACCCGGAGTACGTACTTAATGAGACAGTTATCGGTAGAGTAATGTGGTGGAATTAATGTTGTAATTTCTTTTTTCGCATTGATCGCGAATTTGTAGCATGAGCACCGAGTCAAGAGAATGAAATAAAATGAGACAGCGTCTTTATTCAGGATGATTCGCATATTCTTTCTCTAATTATGCTAATTAAAATAAATAGAAAATAGCTCTTTTATGTAGGTGGTCAATTTTGGATACGAAACACTATATCATAATGATTAGTCCTCAAATTGTTTAGAATACCTGAAACGTCTGTTGATTTCACTAGCTCGAAAATTGCTTAATATGCTGTGAATATGACCAAAACAACCGTAGCAGCATCAAAATTATATATTAAATTTTAACTTTTCAGTCTGACAACTTTAACGATAGCTTGAATTTTACATGGTAGTGAGATATTGGAAAATAGTTTAAATGTCTTAAATGCATTGTGCTTTAAAATCATTTCAAAAGGAAGAATGAAATGCAGTGAAATGTGACTCATTAAAATTGGCAATTTTCCACAAAATTAAATTTGAATACGACCGGTTTCGTTATCCATATCACGCCCGAAACGTCTCTTTTTAGTGGAATGTGACGTACAAAGTGTGTTGTATATTCATCTGCAACTGTAACACCGTTAAGACTCGCGTTGAGGTCACATGACAATTGTCAAGCGCGTGCGTGCTATTCAAAAGGCATATGTCTTCAAACCATTCGGATTTTTTTGTTGCTTATAGTTTCTCCCCTGTTGATTGTGAATCTTCCAAATTGTTAATTTCTCACAAAAGAGATAATATTTAGGTGAAAGGCAGGCATTATTTTATTTTCGTATGAAGTTTCATTGTCGACTTCACCTTAAAAGAGGAAAGACCCCTGGATCTAATTTTTGTGATCTCCTTAAGAACCTTGTTCAAATAGCGCCGAGGTGGCGTGTCCTTTGGCGGCCGTGGGATGATATGGTCTCGGACACGACTGGGCGAAATGTGTGCGTGTCCAGTCGAGGTGTGTCCAATCCTTTCACCGCGTCACTCAATCCGCCCTGCTCAGTCATTAGTGACCTCCATGTTAAAGGTGAGCCTCGGACGATCCTTAGTAATCATTGCGTGCTTCGTATCGCTCAGACTTTCTCTTATTTGTACGAAATCAGGCCCTTCTTTTATTGCGTTGCACCTGCTTTCTTGCTTGAAAAGCCTTTTTGAGTCATCCTTCTTTCCCGAATGCGTAGGAATACTCCTCCCATTTTATCTCGACCTTCTGCATCTCACTCTCCAACTTTATTATGCCCTCCACTCGGTCATTCCTTCTCCTTCCAATCCCCCACCCTCAGCTATCTGAAGGTGATGTGGTGCGTCGAAATCTGGTCGGTATTAAATTAGTATATAAAATGTGGAAAGTTGCAATTATTTGGTCGTTATATTCAATAGATTCGGGCAAGATATAGTGAAAGTTCGTCATTATGGGAAAAGCAAAATTAACACTTTTTCACAGATTTAATTTTAACGTACAACGCGTTTCAGTTCATCGAACTATCTTCAGGTGCAAGACCCCTGTACCCATATAGTATTTTACCTGAAGATGGTCCGATGCAATGAAACGCGTTGTACGTTACAAATAAATCTGTGGAAAAGTGCAAATTGTGTTCTGTCATAATTTGGTCGCTCATATTCTGCACTTTCATCGTATCACTCCTGAAAGTTCGCATTGCGAAAGGGATCCATGATGTTCTGCATGTCGTCATATCATTATCATTCGTGATCCACTTTCGAAAGACAGGTTTTGGATGGTCGCTGACAAGGTCGCTGTTATAATTACGTTTCGCTCGTGCGTTTCCTCCGTGGACCTCGTCGACGAGTTGTCCGGCCCGCGCGGTCGCCATCTTTGATCGCTCCTTCCCTCTCTCTCCCTCCCTTCCTCCCTATCCGGACTCCTTTGGTCACCGCCGCCCCGATTCTTCACCGAAGCCGGAGTTCCGCCGAGCAAAGGAGCAAAGTCCGGATGCTCTTCGGCGATGCGCCCTCGGGATGAGTAACCGTGGGAGTTTTCCGTTTGCGAGATGAATAAATAGTAAAAGCAGGGAATTAGTACGGGAAGCGACCGGGCGACGGATTAATAAAATAAAGATTTCCTCCGTAGAAATAAGATGAATGAAGAATGTGGAGTCCCAACTTTTGGTTGGTCGTTTGTTCTGCAAACTTTCGGTGTCCTTTTCCTCCCCCCAACCCCTCCCTCCAACTCGCCCCCTCCGACTCGCCCCCCCTTCCTCTGCCAACCTTTTCCAAATTTGACACCATTCCAGCCGTTTCACTCCCGTGGATTTCTTAGCCTCGCATAAATCTCACTTATTTTGTTAAGTCCCTTTCTTCGCGTCAGGCTCAACGTTTTTTTTTGGTCTCTTGATGCCATCTTTTTTTCAACGACACAATGAGTTGTTTTTTTTTCCTGGGAGACTGCTTTTGTGAGACTCCAACTTTGCCACACATTTTTATCCTTGCCCAGAAATACCTCTTTGTAGTGAGGCTGACATGATTCGTAATTTGCCTCGAAGGGGAAATTAAATCATTTCTGCGAGATTTGAATACCTTTGGTGAATTACTTTGGAGATTCCCTCCCGATCGATGCATTAGGCGATCCCATGTTTTCCACCGATTGCTCCCTTGCGTTTGGAGTCTGACTGCGTCGTGCCCGATGTAGTTGGAATGAGGGAGGAATGTCTGCCCGCGATCAAATATTCGGAACCCCTCGACACGATTGCTACGGGCATCGTCAAGAATTCACGCGCGTGATCCGTGGATCGGTACTATTTGCAGGAGTAATTTAATCGTCCATGTTTATTTTAATTTTATGAACAATTTAGCTTTGTTCGTTTTCCAATATTCTCTTTGCATATTTTTCTGTACAATTTAGTTTCATTCCATACGTATATGTTGTCATTGATTTTTTTCTCGTTCTTGATGGGAAAGTTCATATCGATTCGTAAAAAAAATAATAATAAAAAGCAGATTTGGCATGAAACTCTTTCCGTTTTATGTTTTCCTTTTGGATGGACATAGTAAATAGTTAGCATCACTTCACACAAGCACTCAAAACTAACACTGAGACGAGTGACGGAGAAATATAATATAAGGGGAGATGGCTGCGCATTTGAACGAAAACCCGATTTTAGTTTACGACTGGATACCCACCGCCCTTCACTATATACCTCCACTCTATTCCTGCATACCTGTTACATCTACATCCACGCCTACTACATCCAAACAAATGTTTCATGCGCACCATATTTTTCTTGAGACTTCTAACATCACTCATCTTTGAGTCACTTTGATCTATTTTATCAAAAACTTCCTTACAGTAAGCCTTTATATTCCTTTTCTCTGAGACGATCTATTTTTCTCACTTTCTTCTTTGGTGATTCGGCTGTGATCCTTTATCATTTGACTCTCAATCCCCCCACGAAACCAATCGCACCCTGTCGCACTCATTCACCCAATCGTACCCTTGAATCCACTCGGCGTTATTTCATTATCAACTCATTACTTGTACTTTCTCTCTGTCATTTTACAAAGACGCCATTTACCCATTTTTGTGTATCCTGGCACACTCTAGACTCACTTCAACATATTTATGTACTTATTTACACCCTGTAATCCACCGCCAAGGTGTATGGCAGGATGTGCAATTTACTAACCTGGGGAGCCCTGTGCTTTTCTTAATAAAATTTTATTGAATTGTGGCTGTCACAAGAGAACTTAATAAAATATATTCGCTTGTTACACTTCCAATTATGCTTCATTGTGCAGACGAATTAAGATAAACTCTGGTGACTTAAGTCCTTAGCCATATCATTAGGTATTTAGATTTAGGTTAGGATTTAGATTAGGTATTTATTTTATACGCGGTGGTAATTAGCTTAAGTATATCGTTCACAAAAGTGCAACCATTTTTGGCACTTATACTCTGATTATTTTCTGAAACCCTGTTGGATTAGACTGTTTTAAGGTGTAATGCACGCGAGTCCGATTTCAGCAATCGCCATACCACGAAATTGAAAACTCAAAAGATAGGCCCGACCTTGTCTCCTTGGCAACTAAATCGCAAAACATCCAATTATCGCGATTTGCATATCGCTTTCCGTTTCCTCGTTGCCGGGCAACGCTGGGAATACGGTTCGCTCTGGATACCGCACTCTTCCTCCGAATTTGCAGTAAGAGGATGCGTATGCATATAAATAGGTAAATAAATGGGTCTACGTGTATTCGTATTAAAATTCATAAGTGTGGCTTTCGCATTAAAAAAATTGAGAGGAATTATTACGCTCACATTTTTTTGGAATATTTGTTGCACCACCTTTCATTTCGTAAAAGAGTCAGAAACTAGTGTGTTACTCTAATCCTTTCCAAAGTTAAAGCTATGTTCAAGTCTGCGTTCTCCTGGATATAAATTGGAAAAGCGATGCATGTTATTATAAATATAACATACTCAATTTATTTATAATTTATAGGTTATGTATAAAGTGACTTAAACAATATTAGCGTCTTATACAAAACATGCGCTTACTTTCTGTTCCAAGTGAAAATTGTATTTCGTGGTGGGGCCACTACTATGTTTAGTGAGAAGCTATGGCGCCTTATATTAGATACTACATATGCTATGATGTCTAACTTGATTCAAATACGCTTGATGAAATCTGTTGTCATAATTTTGTCTGTTGTCATAATGTCATGATTTTGCTCATGGTTTTCTATTTAGTACCGCTCAAAAAATTCTGTTTTGCACCTTTTGTCTCTTATAAATGTAAATTAGATGAGCTCAATGATTAGTTAAAAATCAAACCTTGGCCATGATTTTTAAATCATTTAAAATGTTTCAGCATTCAGGTATTGACCAGTCAGACCAGGATATAATGAATTGCAATTAGCTCTTCAGTAAATTGGAATGTTACAAAAATCAAAACCGTTTTAGGTGTTCTCTAATACAAACTTATTGTTTTGCAATAAGGTGCTTTATAGCTTTCAGTCCTTCAATGATTTCTGTAAAAAATTTTCGAAGGGTAAGATTGATAGAAAGGATGTGCGGTATGATTTACAATTTTGAGTGGTGCATTCAGGGTGCTATGGTAATTAGTATTTCTAATTATTATTATTAGGTAATCTACCGGTTAAGGTAGGTTTTTGGATGGACACAACCATCAAAATCTAACACAACTATCAGCTATCAAACATCACAACACAACTATCAACTATCTCGAATATTTTTATTATGTATATCTATATATACATACGTATATGAGTATACATATATATGATATGACATACGAACAACATGTTAATATGTATCATTCTAGATTTTCCTTCGAAATTATACCAAATTTTTCCGCAAGGTACATGTAAGATACAGGCAAGGTATTGCTAATATGAGGCTTATAAGTGCGTTGGTTAGTGCCTATCTAAACCTACTTTGACTGATAGATTAATCTAATAACGATTGTAAATCAAATCTTCAAAAAATAGCATTTATCTCACAATTAGTTATCCGTGCTTTACTTTATGTAAATTTTAACATTTAAGGTAATGATGAAAAATGCTTTCTCGGATCGGTTTTATAGATTCATACTGACTTTTAATAATAAAACCACTTTACTTTTCCACATAAACTTTTTAATTTTTACTACCTAGGTTTCGTTATAACATAACATCATCAGGTTGATGAACCTGATGATGTTATGTTATAACGAAACCTAGGTAGTAAAAATTAAAAAGTTTATGTGGAAAAGTAAAGTGGTTTTATTATTAAAAGTCAGTATGAAGATTTTCCACCAAGTTACGCCAGAAACTGTTTTATTTATAGATTCAGGTGCAGACTCTTCTAGTTTTGTTGATAACTATTTCATAACTTAAGTAATGTTTGGTGCTCTTTTGGGTCTTAGAATTGATGATAGAATAATGATTTTTTTGTGGGCAGGAGTTAATATTCTCCCATTTCCTTCATGAAAATTTACCGTGGTCAGTTGAAAATACTCTACCATATTTGTTTCTTACTGGGCCAATTCTCCTTCTATAGTAAACTAAATCTTTTCTGGAGCGGTTTCATGCGGGTGGTTTGAACCTTCCCGGGGCCGTCATCGGAGCGATCATCTGCCGCCCTTAATCCAGTCGCCTCCAGCCTCAAAGGGCGCCCGTGAAAGGCATTTGGGCCGCGCGTGTCCCGCCGCCCCCGCCGTGTTGATCGAGTGGGATTTCGCTCGCTCTCCCGAAGCGACGAGGGAGCCATCTATCTGTCTGATCGTGTGCATCCTATCGAGCCCAGTGCCTCCGCCGCAACACGGGTGCCCTGCTGTCCTTTGGCAACTAAATTGCTGATTGCGACTCCTGCGCTAATCGTTTGCAAATCTCTGCGAATTCCCTGTTCGCCCGTTTGAGGCGCCTAAGTGGTTGTCGACAGCCAGATAGAGCGAGGAAATGACATCTCGGCCGGTAAAGTGGGGCGCGGTGTTTCTAGCCTAGTTTGGGTATTAGGCGCCTATTCGAAATTGAAGGGAGGGGGTGAGATCGGGGGCATTCCGCCGCCCTGTGGGAAGGGCCCTCTGATGAGACGAGCCCCGTGGCATCTTCGTACCGTGGCCGTCCTCTCAGAGTGGTGGTCTACTTGGAGCGGGTAGCCACCGGAAAAGGTCGTCGGAGGTGTTTCAGAGTCGAAGGAAGCGTAAAACGAAAACAGCTTTTGTAAATTTGGAATTATTATCAAGAAAAACCATATCTTTCAAGGAGGGGTTTCGATGGACGCAGGAGATAAGTACATGTAAACACGACTGTAAACAACCTGTATGACAGTAAATTATTCTTCAACTTTTCATGTTCCCTTAGTACCTTTATTCTGTTCATTGCACCTATATTTTCCCCTCTTCACGTGGCCTTACCGTACCTTGCCTCGCAGCGTGTGCGGAGGATGTGTGTTTACCTGGTTTGAACCTGAAAATGAAAACAAACGGAGAAATGCTATGCATTTCGGGATTTTATAAGCAATATTCTAAAGGTCCGGTTTTCAAATTATAATTATTTGTGAAGACTGCTCTCAAATAATCATAATCTCACATTATTTGGCTTTAGATTTTTCTGCGTACTATGGGAAACAAAGCGGAATAACTTTCACCTACGAATTCCACTGAACTGACTTGTACTGAGTGGCCAATATATAGTAAATCATCGATTGACGTGTACAAGTACATCGGCTTATTACCGATCAATCGTTATGCCGTTATAATGATGAATAATAGGCTAATTTTTGATAGATCTGCATTAGAGTTCAGAAATAGGATTGTGATGAAAAATTTATGCAGTGATGGGCACTATAGATGGGCGATATCATACCTTGAGTTTCGCGTCGCGTTCTTTACAAATGCGTATCATTCACTGTCTGCTGATTGTGATTACGAAAATTGCAGTGCAGTCCAGATCCAAACTTAATTCTCTCCCTGTTTATTCTATTCACGTTTTGCAAGATCATTTCATTTACTCTTATTTTATATTAACTCCTCCTCCAGGAGTCTTTTTTCACAAACGTAACATAAGACGCGCAGTAGGCAACTGTACAACAGAGGCAATGGGAATGTATATTTGAGAACATCAGGCATGTCTCCACTCTGTTGCGTTTTCCTGTGCCTCGCGAAGCTAATATTAGCTTACCGACTTAATGCAGGGCCCATTATAATAGTAAAGTGCTTTCTCCGGGAAAAATATATTTACTGATCCGGGAAATATATTGTATTGTACAAATGATGAAAACTCTTCAAAATACTCTTCCCCTGCATCAATACATTTGCAAAGACGTGTCTGCCACGCCTGGAAGGCACCCCGAAGCTCCTCTCTATGGGAATGTCTCTCAGGAACGTTGTAACATGCGTTTTGATGTTGCTCACGGTCTCCCAATGCTTTCTTATCTGCTCTCTCTTCACTCGGGGAGAAAATATGTCGCACGGAGCCAATTCGGGACTGTAAGGGGGCTGGGGGATCACCACTGGTGGTGCCCCGGGGCAGGAAGTTGGTAACGATGAAGGACGTGTGGCTGGGGGCATTGTCATGGTCAAGCGAACACCGTGTTACAAAATCGAAAAACACACTTCGCGTGGAGGCACGTCTTTCCACCCCGACTGCTCGGAGGAAACTAACGACCGGCTGAGTTTGATGGGCAGACACCCCACTACATTTCCCTACCAGTTTTCCCGCGCTGCTTTGAATAATAGCGTCACAATAAAATCATGAGCATTACTTTCATAATGAACCATGTCAATCTAATTATATCTTTCCGTAACTGCTTTCCACATTGCATAGGAGGGACATGCTAAGAATGTCTCTGGACGGTGTTGTCTCCCGGAACGAATGTAGCCGGGAGCTATTATTCAGATGGCCAAATATTATTTATTCGGCCACCCGAGGGGATGGTGATGCTGCTAAGTGCAGTACACACTCAAGTCCTGAAGAATGAGAAAAGGTTGATTACCATTAAACGAGTTCAAAGAGTGTTCATGAAATAGGAAATATAAGTTTAATAGTAGCGTGAGTACTGGGAGTAAACTAGAGTTTACATATTTTTTTTGTAATTTTAGTACCAAGCCACCGCTAGGGTGTGTGGCAGGGAGTGAATACACACCAGAATAATTTTTACCCGAACATGGCCCTATCGCGGTCGAACAATGTTATTATTATCCCTTATCGTTCGTTGAAAAAATGACACCTGGAATATTTCTGTTCTACACTTAATCTCTTTAATTTTTTTGGCAATACCTCTCCTACCGTAGTACGATGGGAGTGCTAATACATTTTCAGCATCACTGCTGAAGAGACATTCTTCCAATTCACGCAAGATATTTGATCTGTAATTTAACCTTTTCTCCGTGAGTGATTCCCAGAAAATTCCTAGCTGCTCTAATACTTTGAACACGCTAGTAAGTTTATCATAACAACGTTTTACAAATTATCTACTGTACGCTACACGCGATCCAATTCGGCAATCAATCCATCCCATATATTTGCTCCATATTCTAAATGAGGCCTTACAAGCGACTGATAACATTTCTCTTATGACCTGGTCATTTCTCACTGACCTTTTCATCAAATTTACCAATTACTCTCCCAATAAATCCTAATATATTGTTAGCTTGTCCACATATTCCCCGTATGTGTTTTACCCAGGAGAGATCGTGAGTGAGGGTAACGCCTAGGTATTTAATTGAGTGTACACTTTCCATTTTGGTGTTTCCGATGCTGCAGGCGTTCTGCAGGGGATTCCTCTTTTTCCGAAAATTCATCATTGCGCATTTGTATAAGTTTAAATCCCAAGACCAAATGTCGCACCAGCCTGGTCTTGAGCACTATTTTAGGGGAACGTTGGCGTTTTAGTAGCAGCAGAAGAATGATTTAGTTGGCTAAAGAAATGTTTTAAAAGAGAACTGATGACTTAAGGCATAGAACGCTAAGTAAAGACGTATAGAAAATATGAGTCAAGTCTCTCATATTGAGCGTTGCGTGGTCCTGAAACTATTCTTGACGCGAGGGGTTGAGCGCAGATTAAGGGACTTGGAGATGTGGGTTTGGGGAAGAATGGAGAAAATAAGTTTGACTGAGAGGAAGGCAAACGTTGAAGTTTTAAACGAGGTGGGAGAAGAGAGGGAGTTTCTAGGAGGTTTACGGGGGAAGGTAAACTGTTAGGGGAAGGTGGGAAGGGTGTGGGAGGCTCTGATTATGGTAATGTCGTGGTAGTAGGGATGAGAATGGTCAGTTTGGAATGGTCATTTGTTGAAACTGTTAATGATGCAAAAACATTCCATTTAATGCTATCCCTAATCGTTATTTCCAGATTAAATATATATTTTTCATGGAAACAAAAGAATTTCATACAATTTGCTGTTTAGTCATAATTTAGTGTTTATGGTAATATTTGCGTGAATATATGTTCTTGATTCAGATTAAGAAAATACTCTTGTAACGTACTGTTCGTCAGAGTTGACAATTTTAATGCAACCCGTTCCACTCGAAAATCTTTGCTAGTCACCCTTTTTATCTTTTGTTTGGATGTCTTTGACATAGTAAATTTCCTTTTTGTATCTATTGTGTGTCACAATAGGTTGTTTTGTGAATAAACTCAAAATAAAGTATATCTCACTGCAATGAGTGAGGAAATGATCCAAGTTGATTGCAATCTTTCAAAAGAGAAAATAAATTTAAAAATTTTAATTTTTAATTTTATTTTCAATGAAAGCATTTTTAAATGATAATTGTATTTACTAATTATCGGTCACTTCTGATGATATTCTCATTGAAGTGAATGTGCTTCGAAAACAAATTGTAGTGGAAGTGTGGTCTCTTTAAAAAAAATGAGAAGTGTAATAATTTCATCCATAACTTTGACGTTAGTATTGTGAAATTCATTGTGCTTTGTTACAGTAGGTGTTACCTCCAACGGCCACAGTAACTTTTCAATATTTGAATCGTATTTCTTCAGTAATAGTCCTTTTCTTTTTATAGTAATTGTTTCACTAACGCATTTATCGAATCATTTGTGTTCATTTGTTTAAATAATATCCTACGTTTATATTTATGATATCAGCAGTCGTCGAGGAGGAATGAAAATATTTGCTTTTCGCTTGTGAAATGTTTTTCGGAGTACTGTTTGGTTGGTCGGAAAATTGCCTGATTTTAATCAGTCCTTTGTTTTTTGAGTCTCAAAGGGTCACTTGTTTACTAGTACGTATTTTCCGAGGATTATTTATTTGAACTGTCATCAAAAGTTTTTATTCTATTATTGTGTACTAAACGTTGCTTGGTGATACACTCTTGAGTGTCAAGTTTACCTTCATCCGTAAATTACACTCGGGTATTGTGTTTATTTGACCATTATCAATCTAGTCGGCTAGTCGAGGAAAGATGAAGGAAGTGGAAAGGTTTTCAAGAGAGAAAGCAGGGAAAGCGGTTGCAGGAAAGTCAATTGAGTGGTAACGAAACGTTGAAGATTGGAATGAATAAAAGCGAGAATATTGGGTGAGCAAGGCGGAGGCAGGGCTTGAGAATTGACGTGTTGAATCGAATGAAGAAGGCGTGCGGGAGTGCGTGGATCTAGAGAGTGGTTTATTGTGAAATAGGGTGTTAGCGTATTTGGCGTCCTATTAGGAAAGGCTTAAGAGCGTGTCTTTGGTTAGTTCCTGATTCCACCGGAAACGAACCTCGACCTCTAGACAAGTGGTTGTTATAATAATGGTTACGTACGTATTTGCAAGCACGCGCACTCAATGAGCATTGATGCAGGAAGTGAAGCCACTCATTTGGCGACCGAGCTCCTACTCCGCTCAGGACTCTTTGGCGAACTTCTTTCCCTCCCCCCCACCCCACCCTCTCCACGCCCCCCTCCCTCCGTCGCGCCCTCCCCTCCACGCCCTCCCCTCTCCCCCGTCCCCACCCCTCCCTCCCCTCCTCTACACCGGCGCGCTTTGGAACAAACTGGCGAGCAGCAGGTTGGAGCTGTCAGTCCGATGCTCGCCGCCAGACGGCGCTGGCGAACCGAATTTTCATCCTGACGGGACTTGATTTTTTTTCGGCAAGGGCGCAGTGATGTGACATTCGGCCGATTTTTCTTTCGCCAAAGAAAGAGCAAAAGAAAGAGCAAACCCCCTCCGGACGGGGTGAGAAAATACTCGAGGGAGGAAGGATAGCAGTCGACCGCTCAGAGTTGTTCCCATACCTGACGATATTATCTCTCGCGGCGGCGCCGTACGAAGCCGTCGGTCGAGCCTCCCTCGCCGGGGTTTGGCGGCCCGCGTCGCGGCGCAAGGGGTCCCCGGCGACCTCCCGCCGGCCCTGCCGGGCGCCCTTCTCCGCCGAAGGAAGGAAGGGGTGCCCGTCCTCTGGCCGGCCGTCCTCCGCCACCTTTGGATTATCGTCGCTGACTCGGATTTCCCCCGACCTCCTCGCCCCCCCCAACACCAGCGCGTAGGCCCCACGCGAGGCTACTACTCCTCCCCCCTCCGCCCCCCCCCCAACCCCCAGTGAAGCCTCCGAGCCCGTCGTCGAGCCTCCGCCAAAGTTCTCTCCCTCGGAAGCGAGCCCACCCGATCGCTCCGAGCAAACAAACTCTGGACGCTGTCCCTCACTCATCCGCCTCTTATTTGGACGTCATGGCGTGACTCCATGCGCTCGACCCTTTTTCAGTTTCCCGGGGACCTCCGTGCGGCGAAGAGCACGGAGGAGGATACGACCCGCGTGCCGCCCGCGTCCCACTCGGACTCGCGATATCTCTCTCCTCCCCGGAATCACCCCTCGCGTTCGACGGGAGTGAAATTCGAGTGCAGTCTCCTCTCAGCATGAGTGCATCTGAGCCAACGCCTCGTTTAATGTTTGGGTGACTTCCTCTGGGAGTGGTGGGCACAGTTGCGGCTGTCGTCGGAATCTTTTTCTCGGATCGGGGACAGTTTCGCCCCTGCGCGGCAAATAGAACCGCCGACCTCTCCCTCTCTCGCTCCCTTGCCTCTCGGCCTCTCTGCCAGTAAGAGAAATGTATGTCCCCTTTGGATGCATCTCTCGGCTCAGGATCCTCGATTCATAATGAATATTGATCCGTGATCAATATCAATTCGTCTGTGAGTAGTATTCGGCGAGCGATCGAGGGCGTCCGGGCGAGACCGTCGCCGATGCCCGCCAGCCGCGCGAGTCGCCCCTCGTCTCACGTCGCCTTCCGCGGATAGCCTCCCCTTCGTTCAGTTACCTCTTCGAGGCCCCACGGGGTGGCCCGCCCCCCCCATCCCCGGGCGGACATGGGACCCCTGGGTCCCTGCCGGACTGCTCCTTGGCCGCTGGTCCCTGGCCGACGCTCCGCCCCCCCGCTGATCGCGAGGTCGCCTTCCCAGCGACCGGCCGGCCCACGAGCCGCCTGACCCGGCCACCCACGGCGAACGCACACGCCAACAGGACGTGGGTTCCCACACCTCCTGCTTTCCGACTCCGTTAGGAGGGCGATTAGCCCTCGGACGCCTCCCCCCACGGAGCGCGGGGGACCACCGTCACACGATACTCCAATCCGACTGGGGTTCTAAAAAATATTCGCGTCTATAGAAGTCCATGTGATATATCTCAAGGAGTCTTACTCTTGCTTCCAATTCCGAATCATTTCCTGCGGTGGTTGGAAGAAGGATTTTTGCGCTAGACAGCCCAGTCCGTCCATTTCGGTGAAGTGCTGTTGTGTTTTTTTACCAGCTACTTGTTACTTTAATTCGCTCCAGAGTTCTTGAGACGTTCTTAGGTGGTTTGAACGTTAAGGTTGCACCCGTGAGAAGAAGGGTTTTTGGCGTCGTATATTCCCATTGCGTTATAAAGAAGGTTCTTTCGCTAAGAGAGAAATAAATATATATTACTCAAATCATTGTTCAATAAGCATCGTTTGATAACGTTTTTTTTTAAGAAGTACTTGCATGGAGGTCGTTGATTCGCATTTTCGGAGGTTGCAGTTGTACGAGAGTGGGCCGAATTTTAATTGTGATATTAGGCGTAGGTGAGGCCCTCATTTGACGTCCGTTGTAATCAAGTTACAGATAAGAAATACCAACGTGATATGTATGTATAAATTGTCACGATAAATTACATAAGTGTTTTCTATGGATTTTCAATGATTATGCCTAAGATTACATGCCCAAGTGTATAAATGTGGATGTTTTTTCGTGTTAATACCTGTAATTATTGTTTTTGAAACACACCATCACTCGAAGGTTCCTGTAATTGTTGCTGTATAGTCCGACTCGTGAAAAAAAATTCGGAACGAAAATTTCCCGCCGTCCCCTTATACGAAGCTGTCCTGGTGATAATAGTTAGCACGAAGTCACTTCGAAATCGCGGAAAAAAAATTTTTTTTCTAGTTACGACGGCAAGTCGTTTTGACCCACCCGTCCCGAAGAGCGTGCCCTCTTTTGAGTGGGAGCCATTAGTTCGATTCCCGATCGAATATCGGGGATTTCGTGCGATCGGTTTAACGGATCATTCGACCACGTACTCACATCCACTCTTCTCGGTGGAAGCAGGGAGGGCGCGGAATGCCGCCGGCCGATCGGCGTCTTCGCGCGTCTTAAGTGCCTGCCTCCTTTCGGACTCGACCCAGCGAGGGCGCCGAGAGAGAGGCCTCCGACGAGTCGGTCGGATCCCATTGCTGGAAATCTAGCCCCCGGTTCTTCAGTGACCCACCCTTAACTCCCCCAGCAGTTCCCAGTGTGCTCTCCTTGTGTCCCGTGTGTGTTTCAGTGTTCCCGATCTCTCTCGATGGCTTGAAAAATAATTCCATCACTCGAGATTAGTGTGTTTATTTTGGGGGAAGGAAGGAAGCCTGCCCCCTTATTTTGGTTCTGGAGCGAGCGAGCGCGCTCGTTCAGTGTGCCAGTGTGCCCGCGAGTGGGGGAGAGTGTTCTCTCGGGGAGTGGAAGGGGGGGAGACGGCGCCGCCCCACTGTCCTGCACGATGCGGTAACGTGAGTTGTTGCTTACGGAATCTCTACTAAAACCTTTTTTGCATCTCTTCCTCTCTCGTCCTCATTCTCTCCATCTCTCCCTTCCCTTCTCTCAATCCTACGCTTCCAATCTCGTCCTCACCCACCTTTGGCCGTGAATTAGGTGCTGCACCAAGACCCGCGCCCGGCACCACGATGCGGTTCTCCGCTATGTCGTTGCGGGGCGTGCTTTTCCTGCTGGCACTCACCGTCGCCGCGTCAAAGGGTAAGTGATTTCATTTTTTTACTCGTCGCTTATTTTCTGTCCATCATCTAAGTTGCCATCGGCCTTCTTACAGTTGACCAAGCTGGATTGTTGTGAAGGATGGGGCGCGTTTCCCTCTCGTTTTAATCTTTATTTCATGGACTATCAATCGAAAATGTGCCATATTTTCATTATCCCACGGTGATTTCCCTTTGCTCGTAAAAAAGCGTTGAATCAAATACAAAGTGAATGAATTGATCTTTCAGCTTCTACGTGTGTGACTCATTGAGTGCGCAGCTTAAAGTTACCCTTGGAAGTTAAAATACCATATTCGGAATAATTGAGGGTGACTCCCTTTATCCGTAGGATTCATGGTCGAAGCCTAACTTTCTTCTCTCATTTATAAGTTCAATGTAACAAAAAGATATATACAAGTTGCTATTGAATTTTCTCCCGAAGGTTAACTAAAGTAACACTAGTGGTTTGATTTGACTGACCAATTAAAATAACAAATATGAATGAAGGAAGAATTTGAATGGATTTTTAATCAGAATGCCCATACCGTGATATATGTAGTTGTGGGATTTTTTCAAATTTACCAACCTCCAGCTTAGGCATGCTTAGGCTACTTTTCTATGGTGAACATGTGGAATTTAATAAATACTTTTCGGCAAAGTAATAAGTTAAGTAAGGTTATTAATATTGCAATATTTACGTAATATTAGGTAAATGAGTTGGAAGAAGGCGAGTATCTTATATTTTCCGTAGTAAATTAACTGTCAATTCCTCTTGAACAATCCAGCTTTGTTGATGCAAGCACAACTAAAGCGGTTTAAATGCAGTAAATACGATAACTGTGGTCTTTATCGACGTGAGAAAAAATTCATCTATTTCATCGGTTCAAAGTTGTTGTCAAGGTTAAACTGTTTTGGTCTTGTTTGTGTATAAGAAGCCGATGTGAATAATAACATTATTTTTGTTTTGCTAATTTTTGCATGCTTATTTGTTGTTTATAAATTGTCAAAATATCTCGATACGGTCGTTCAAGGGTAGTATGATATTACTCTTGAGTATTTCGTTTGCTGCAGAGTATTTGTGCGTCCACAATTACAATGCGAATTATGTTCGTGCAGGGGAGAGATGATGCACGCGGTAATCCTCTTCCATTGATAAGCGCTTTGGTTTTCCTCGCGGCGGATTATAGTCCTCCGCGCGAGTCCTCCCTCCCTCCTCTTGGCTGACTTCGTTTCTACCTTTGACGAGAGGGGAGGAACGTCTGATGCGGCGGACTTGCTCGCCGTGAATTGTTCTTAGCTCCATTGTTTCGTGCATTTTCCTGCCTGCACGGATGTTGGCTCATTTATCGCCCAAGTTGAACTATGGGCATAATTATGCTTTCATCGATGTCGACATTTAATCCGAAAGATGTATTTTTGTCCTTAACCACTCTTGAACTCCGTGTAAACGCAGTTATGTGTTTAATCGTTAGCTCTGCGTTGCGTTGCAGTGGGATTTTAGTTAAATGTGTTTTGTGTTCATTCCGGAGAAGAAATTAGTATATTTTTCAAAGATTTAAGATGGAAAAATACTGACTTATCGTCAACGATCAATAATGCCTTTTCACAGAATTGGCGCTGGGGACGGTGTTTGCTATTTGTTGGAATAGGTAAATGGCGTCGACAATAATTGGGAACAGTGTCAGCGAAAACTTTGGTTCATGGATGTGACACAGTTTAACAAGTGAACCAATCCTGCTTAATTTTACTGAAAGCGAAATAGCGATAAATTAAGAACGGCATTTTTTCCTGCAACATTTATCACATCACATGTTTGTGCAAATATATATATTTCGGCTATAGTTTTTGTGACCCCGGGTAAGGGAATGACCACGGATTGATTCAATCTGGCAGTCATCATCCAGCGAAACAAAGGTTACGGGAGAAAAAAAATCGTTTCGTCCGAATTGTGATGGCTCTTCTTCCCACTTGGAACTTTGTCGTAGAGGGCGAGTCGTCGGATTGTGCGAACCTCCCTCTCCTCCTCGCTTCGCCGGAATCGCGGGAAAATTCCATCCTGGACTCGGGGGGTCGTTAAATTAATAATCCGTGAAAAACGTCTTCCATTCCCTAAGCATTACCCAGTCGATCTGTCGGGTGGAAGGAACTGCTCACAACAGTGGCAAACTTCGGAGCTATTTGTCTCAGGGGCCGCATCGGGTTAGCATTCGGGTGAAACCAAACTTTGCCCTCGTGTGCCCCGCCCTGCCCCCTCTTATCCGTCGGGGGCAGAGCATTCTTCCCTTCTCGGAAGGCCGGCCACCTGTCCCTGTCCGACCACCGGGAGCAGGTGCGTTATCCCGGCGGAGATGTCCCGGATGTAAGCCGGACAGGACTTGAGCCCTCGTCCCTTCCTCGCCCCATATCCCACACGGCGGAGCAAGCGTCTTTCCCGGGTCCCCCCTCTCACCGTCCCCTCTCTCTACCGCCTCCCCTTGATCCGCTGCCTCCCCGTCGTCCTTCGCCCACCGAAACCAATTGGCGTCGCAGGACGACCGGACTTATATCGCCAGCTGAAGTTTCTCGAAGACTTATGCCTCCGTAGTGTTGAAGTCACTTGTTTTTCGAGCTAAAAGTTCGCTCGAATCTCTTCCTCACGATGTTGAATCTACTGGTTTCGCCTAGAAAAGGGTGTCTCATGAGCTTTGAGATACCTATTAAAGAAATATAATTAAATCATAGAGAATGCGCAATAAAACATCGTTTATATTAACATAAAATTTCGTCATGCGGAGGCGAATTTATCTATCATCATTGAGCATTGTGTGAAACGAGAGGAGGATCATAAGGTTGGGGGACATTTACCGATATTAATGCACAAATTTGTGAATATTTCTATCATTGTTCCCTAAAAGTTTTCGAAAGAATATTTTCATTAGTAGTCGAATGCTGTCATTAAATAATCATCTTTGCTTAATGTTATTTCTGCAAATACAATAGCTTGGGAACTGTCCTTTCACTCCTCGCACATTAATCAAAAAGCTTTCAACTTAAAACGTCTAATAATTTTCAAAAATTTAATAGTTCACGAATAAATCCATAACGTGTGTAACTATCAGACATATGGTAGCTTAGAGAATAGAAGGATCGGTTATTTTCCGTGAGCGTTCAAGAGTCAAAATTCGTGTTACGATTCCGATAGCAAAACTATCCCCACTTAACCATAGCGCCTGATGCCATAGCTTTCTGGAAAATAGCACGAAGAACATTGATGGGAACCTGGGCCACATACGTAATATACGTTAATACGTGAATTTAAAACGTTGATTACTTCAATCCTAGATCATAAATTCATAAAAGAACATTTTAAGACCCGTTGTATTGTAATTTGTATGAGTAATTTTTTATGAGGAAAACACGCAACAGCGCCTTTCACATCATGAAAACAAACATTAATAATGTTCGCCTGAAGATGTCGCGACGTGACGAAATCCGAATCGTGACACTAAGTACCATTAAGTGGGTTCAAGGAAGTTTTTTCCATTATCTCCTTGATGGATCACTTCCGCTAAATGAAGCCTGAAACCTTTTCTACAAATTTAAGTGGATTTACTTTTTCTATGTCCACCATTTAGCTTGACTATCTTTTATCAAGATTAGCTCTAATTGGTGTGCCCCCTTTTTTCTAGTTATGCGGAGGCTGTTAAGGAAGTGTGCAAAACTTGTTCCCTCCGTGCTTATTTCTTTCAAAATTTCGTCCTAGTAATTGTTCATTGTAAGTTATTAGTGGGTATATTCGTCATGAAAATATTTTATTCGCAAGTGGAGTACTACATTTGCGCTATCCCATTGCTTTAAATGTCGGGTGGATTTCGGCTTTCAGCGAAATATTATCAAATTAATTTCGAAAGCAATTCTCTTGTAGCGATGAAATGAAATTTTTAAATAAACAGTGATACTGACGTCCCCATTAATCGATCTCTTCTCACTGATCGCCATCGATTGCTAAACTGATTTCGTGGAATGATTGTACGGGTAAAGTTTCCGTGTAAGTATTTCATTCTATCGCTAATCATTACTAATTCCCGTTAATAACTGTGAAATGAGAGTCATTTAAAAAATATGGTATCTACTGGGCGTAAATATATATATTTTTTAATTTTCAAAGGTTTTATATCACGTGCGGAGATGATTCATTCACATTACCTAGTTGCGAAGTCGAATTCCCAGTGTTTTCGCGACGAAAGCTCGGGTCGAGATTTTGAGCCTTCCTGCAACGAATGAAGAGGATGAAGGAGCAGTGTAAGTGAAGGGAAACGTCGACGTTATTGTCGACTCTTCACATCCTGGCAGAATATTTAAAGTGCTAAAAAGTGGAAAGGTGTGCTGAGGGATGAATGGATCGCGTGCCAATCGGAAGAGGAAGTATTACCGACGAGTATTACAGAGTTGGGCCCAATGATTGGTCCATTAAATGTGTGAGAGTCAAGTAGTCGAGTATGTATTCGAGGAGATAATATTTTGAGAGAGAGGGAGGAATGGACCTGGAGTGACCCGGGTGACCCTCATCGAAGAGACTCAAAGCGATTGGTTGAAGGGAAAGAAATATACGAAGATATGCAAGTACAGTGGGAGAGTTTGTTAGGTGATTTATTCGTGACAGCCTTTTCTTTGACAGTGCCAGTCCCTGCAAGGAATGGCGTGAAGGGTATTTACGTATTCATTCGGCGAAAGAGACGGATGGACCGTCGACTTTAACATTCGGATCGAGTGAATGTGTTCGAACTTGGTCCTCCGGCTATCGGATCGAATTCCTCCCCCTTCCGGAGTTGAGAGCGTGATGCGGAATTCCTTGGAGAGCGGCCCTCCGCGTAGGCCGCGAAGATGGCGGGCGGGCAGGGAGGGGGGTGGCTGGGCCCTTAATTCGCCGCATTCCGCGGCGCCGGCTCCTCGCAAATCTCCCGGCCGCGCCACCCACGGCGGCCAGTGGGGGGGGGGGCGAGATTTAAACGACCGTTGAAGGGATTGGAGTTCACTGCTGAGCGCGGCAAAGAACCATCGTGATAGTTACAGGATTAGAAGTAATCAGAAGGAAACGAAGGTAATGGCTTTCTCAAGAAAGAAGAAGACTAAACTTAAGCGTCAAAATGGAAGGGTACTGTTATTAATTTGAGTGGGAGGAACGCTTCATTTTATCAAAGAAGCCCCTTTAGCTGAAGATGGGAAAAGTAGTGATGACTTTAGAAGAATAGTGTCTTATATTGAGTGTGGAAGCTTTCGCGGAAAGGAAGTGGGTTTACGGCAAGAAAATTGCGGCAACATGTAAAGAAAAGACGGTGAAAACTCGTATATGGAACTTGGTTATGTACGGATTTGAAAGACGGCCATTGAGGTAAGACTTTAAATGTATATCGGAGGATATGCAATTCAATTTGTGCGGGTGAATTGGGAAATTAAAACTGACGGAAATAAATACAGATTAATAGATGCTAGGAATGGCCGGAAATGAGATAGTGTTTTTGGGAGAAGTACAAGGTAGGCAGGAGATTGTATCGGAGCATTTTGAGTGCAAATGAGATGTTAAACACTGTGATATAGACGAGAGAACATAATGCTTAAAAAATATTTTATTGTAAAAGGTGTTAGGCGGGGATTGGAAGTGCGTCAATCGGTGGGTCCATCAAAAGCCGTCTTTGAGCGGCAGAGTACTGTTGATGATGAGTCACGACGTGAAATTGTACGTAGGCAGCAGGTTTAGTAGCCTCCTCATAACTGCGGCCATACCCTTCCACAGTTAAAGACTCAAGGGCCACGAAGAAATGATTATCCAGAGATTTCAACCGTGGCCGTGAAAAACTTTGCGAGAGGAAACTTCCCCTTGACCACTTCATCTCCCGGTCATCCCTCCACCCGCCTTCACTCCCCCGTGTAAAGCGGCAGGTGTGTGCAGATGGAAGGCGAGTCCCGCTTCCGCAAGTGCCGGCGATAAAGATATTGTTAACCTGAAAGCGCACAGTAAAAAGGCGCGTTAAATTGCAAATTTACATCGCCTCCTCTACTTTGCTGGCGTTGGGGTCTTTTTTATATTTACGATCAGCCGTGTTGCACTCCGTTGTGCTCCAGCCGCTCCTCCGTGGTGCGGAATTGAGTGCGCCGTTACTGCTTTAAGGCTGTTGGTGCTCCGGTGGTGTCCTCCCCCACGTGGGGGGGGGGAGGTAATGCTTTGCATTTTGGAGAGGGGATATTAGAAATCACTTATTCTGCTCATGAGGCGTGTTTTGATGGTTATATTCACCGCGATAGCATAAGAGGAACCACGTTTTTTTTATATTTTTACGGCGTAAGATAACCGCTCTCCTTTGCCTAGGCCGTATTATGTGTTGTTTACCTCATATTTTGTTTATTTCCATCGCTCGGAAGGGAAACGAAGGACGCCTATTGCATTTATTATTGAAGCAAGCGCATTCGAAAAATGCATCGGCCAGCAAAGTTATGCTTTAGATATATTCGGCAGTGGAATGCAAATTGAATACTGCAGCAAGTTAAATTTGTACAGCTGTGCAGGCGGTTGGTGAACGATGCGGGATTAATTTGTGTTTCTTGGAGTGCCTTCTCACGTTTATCATCTATGGTATTCTCTGGGATTAGGTCAGTTGTATTTGCCTCCAACAATTACCTACAACGAACGGTCGTATTCAAAATTGTCCTTAGCCTACTCCATTCTTAATTACCGATCACCTCGTCTTCGTTGTTCTCATTAGTTTGTCTCCATTCCTCACTTTTCGTAGAGTTACTATTTATTTTAATTAATTATTTCGTCCTTATCTTCCGTGTACACTGATTTTCGTGAACTCCTTTCTTCTTTTGGGTGTCCTGTTCATGCCTATAAAATGCGCCAAGGACATAGACATATCAACCTCAATGAATTTTCTTTACTACTTCGTCGCCAATGTTTTGCTCTTTTTCAACTATCCACTTTGGCGAAAGCCCTCTTGTTCCATTTCCATATCCATTACTAAATTGCAGAATGGTTATTCTTCTTTTCCTTGAGGCTCTGAACTTTTTCAAGTGGTTCCTCTCATGTAATTTACTCTCAACTTACTTGCGGAATATGCCTAGTGAAAATTGTCTTACCTTGTTCTCTCTCTCCGAGTCACCTTAAGTTCTCTCGCATTCGGGATCATTTGTCTCCAGTTGACATACGTGAATGGAATTCAAGAACACGGATGCAATAATTCTTGTGTCCTCACTGCTTTTCATTTCTCCTCTCAGTGAGCGGAAGAAGAGCACCAAGTGAACACTGAGAGTAGATTGTGTGCGTTAGACAACTGTCTTCGGTTCCGGCTTTTCACCCTCATGCTGACTTTTGTCTTGGCAATCTTCTTCTTTTAATCCTCCCTTTCGGAATGGCCTTCGGAATCCCCTCGTTTCAATTGAATCATCCAAATGAACTTTTCCTCGCCGAAATATAAATTGAATTTTGTCTAGCACTGATTTTTATTTTAATTTCTGCTTTGATTGTATTTTAGATCTTCCACGAATGTCCTCTCGGCAGTCTTTTCTTATTTAACTTCCTTTTTTGATTGTACTTAATTCATGCCTCAGTAAGTCGTACCGTATTTTTCTTGTTGTATAATGAGGCACAGAATTCAGTTATTGCTCGAAGTACTCAAGGGAAAAAGTTGTTTTTTTTTAATCACACGGTAGAAAACTTTTTTCCAATATATTTACTAGACGCTAAATATTTTTGAGGGCTTTGTTATTCGTTAATAATGCAGTTTCCGAACTTCAACTTTCTTCTTTTCTGCCTTCATCAGTATCGCGCATTCGGCACGGTTTGTAGTATTTTTAACTGATGTAAAGTCTTTATCCTTCTTTTTCACCTATCTTCGCTTTGCGGTTAACTGTCTCCGTTATCGCCCCGAATTACGTTGCATTGACCGTTTTTATTTTTAGCTGGCTCTAGCCATTTCTATGGTTCGACAACATATCCAAATGCGAAAATGCTTTGACTATATTTACGTATAGATTTTAGTGACCATTTCAGTAATACAGTGCATTATTCACATGATCACGGGATGGAACTGAGAAAGTATGGAATGTGGGATTATAAAGCCCGACCGTCTTTTTTTACTTTTACTTATGCCCATCTATATTTACTTGTTCGTGTACACCATTTATGTATGGTTAATGTTTCCGGATGTCTGAATTTCGTGGTGGACTTCAAGTGGCAGATTCAAATGTCCGATCGATTCACTGAATTTACCTGTTTTACCTTCTAACACGCATCTGGCATTTTTATTCGGAGGGCGTAGGGTTCACCTCATAGCTGGAAATACGTAGTACTTGCCGTGTAGTAGTTTGACAGTCATTCCGACAGTTTCTGACAATCCCACTCCCCCTACAGTGCCGTTGTGGCCCCGCATGGAGTCGGTTGGAATTTCTTACTCTATCCTTCCGTCGAGCCGCCCCTGCCCCCTCGCTTATTGGCAGCCCGCACCCCCCCCCTTGCTCCATTCTAACTCCTCTGCTGTAATGAAGAAATCGACTTTCTATGCGGTTTACCGTGCCGTGGAAATATCTTCTCGGGCTGACCTTCGCGGGTCAATTACTGCCCAGCATTGGCACTCCCTCTATCGCTGGTATGTCGCCGTCCCTCCCCCACTCTCAACACCCCCTCACCTTATTCCCACTGTCCCCACTTTGGACATCCATCTCCTCAACACTCTCGCTACTAGGGTTTCCTCTTTCCGTCGACCGATCTGCTAACCGTATTTGATTAACAGGCCTGGTTTTTTTTCCCGAGTATCGACTTTTGGCTCAGAGGCCGCTCAAAATTATCGGCGTTGGGAAAACGCCCTGGGATGTCATTCAATTAATTCTCCTCGTCACTGGTCTTATCCCCTCTTTTCCTGCGGCTGTCTTCTTTTCGAAGCAATATTTCTAGTTCATGATACACCAAAGGATTCTTACCCTTTCATTCTGTATTTAATCCGGCAATCAACATGAAATGAAGTATCCTTTTGAGTGGATTCGTGGGGAATGGAGCTGAAGAGAAATGGAGAATTTTGGAGCTGTAACTGAATGGCTAACTCGGGCATTGCATGACCATCGCCGCAAAAGCTTATTCTAATATTTAGTTCCTCCATGCCTGGATTGCATAAAGAAAAGCATGTTCCAAGTTTATTTATTTTTCAAGTGTTTCGTGTTGTATTTCGAGTTCTCTGTAAATCACCGCCAGGGTGTGTGGCAGGGGGTGAAAACGCACCAGAATAATTTTGGCTCAAAAATGTTTACCCCCACCGCAATCGGACAATGTTATTTTGATCCCTTATCGTTCGTGGGAAATATGGTATCATAAATCTATCTGCTCTACACTTAATATCTTTAATTTTTTTGCAATTATCTCTCCTACCGTAGTATGACCGGGGTAATAATATATTTTCAACATCACTGCTAATCCAATTTATGCAAGAGCTTCAATTTGTAATTTAGCCTTCGTTCCATTGAGTGATTCCAAGCCTAGCTGCTCTAATATTTTGGATACGCTTTAAGTTTTCAATAAAAACATTATACAAATCTAGCTCCCGGCAGTGCCCGCGATCCAATTAGGTAATTATTCCAACTTCATTAGGATCCCATATACTCGCAGTATATTCTAAATGAGGCCTAACCAGCGGAAGATAACATTTCTCTTTTACCTTGTCATCACATTTACCCAGTACTCTTCTAATAAATCGCAATGTTTTGTTAGCTTGTCCAAATGTTCTCCGTATGTGTTTCACCCAGGAGAGATCTTGAGTGAGAGTAACGCCTAAGTATTTAATCGAGTTTACTCATTTCATTTCGGTGATCCTATTGCAGTGGACGTTAGGGTGGGAATTGATTTTTTTCTAAAAATTTATCACTAAGCTCTTGAATAAGTTTAATTATAATTGTCACAGCATCATTGTATGACACTCTTGCTTGCAGGCTTGTGTTATCGGTTTGATTTTTTTCTAGCATAATTTCTCTTCCATCTAAATTAGCTTACGAGGTGTGTCATTCACTCTGAAATATAAAATATATTATCGGTCTCAATTTATGGCTGCCTATTTGCTCAGTATCCTCCTTGCAGTAACTATGGAGCTCCGTGTCAAAGTATATGGCTCGATAAGTCCCACTACGAGGTGTAAAGTGTATCCTAACGCCGCATCACTTAGTACACTTGCCGTTGACAGCGTCGCACTTCCGGTGGCCGGCGGGCGGAGTTGGATGCCGCCTTGCGGTCGGGTGATCGATTGTATCGCTGGCGACTCGGCGATCGTATCGTTTTTACTAGGATTGACTCAATGAAAGGTCTAGCGAATTCATATCGAAACCCAGCAGACTACAAAACGAGTCACTTTCATCCAAACCCGTGTAACTCAAAAGGAATGCCGTTAAATTCCTCTTTTTTCTAAATTGCAGAAAAAAGCAAACGTTCGTTAATGAATTTATTTTCAAACACGATTGTTAAATTTTAAAATTGCAAATTGTTTTTGTACTGTAAAATTTTCCTCCGTCGGGGCTATAAGAATCTATCATTGAATATTTCCGTATAATATTGTGTGTGCCCTACACGGTTGTAATTTTTGCAAAACTCGGGTGATTTTAAAAAACGGTTAATTTTTTATTTGTATAAACGGAGTTTTGACACTCGCTGCCTCGAGTAATATAATCAATAGGGAGTCAGCGTGGAGCTTTATCATTTTCAAAATACTGAAATATCACCTTCGCGGATTTTTCCATCTGTTATAACATTGAAAATGCTATAATTTCTACGTTATGAGGAGAAATATTCAATATTTATGAGATTGAATTTCGATATTAATGATGATTGTCTTTTTTGCAATGAATTTTAAAAGTATTCATTTTCCTAAATATTTCTCGCAAATGCATTACCGCAGAGCGGAAAGCTAGTGCAAACCAGACGGTAGAGCTTGTCTTCAGAGGTGAGTGGACATTTGATTTTTACTTAAGTCTCCCTTCGTGCTTTCAGAATGTATATGCGAAAGAAAGCGGTTCCAATTATGGGAAGGACATTTGTTAGTTTTTGAATTTTTTATCTATTCTATATTTTTCGAAGCCGACTAATTCATTTTATTCCATATCACTGGATATGGGCAAAATATACGTAGATATATATTGGGCCAAAATTTTATAAATAGCTAACTACCTAGGTAATAATTAATTAATCGTTTTATTCAGTGCACGTTTTTCATATCAGCGCTTATATCTTTTATTGCCTCTTCTGTATTTGAAAATCGGCATCAGCTATTTGGGCGCTTGATAACTTTTTCTCTATCCTTGGATATCCTATACTGGTTAGGTCTTCGTTTTATCTCCGATTCTCTTTCAAACTCGGCCAACGATTTTTGAGTACTCGATGGCTCTATGTCTTGTAGACTCGACTGTGGAATACCTACTTGTATTTTATTATCATCTCCCTTTTCCTTTCAAAGCAGTCCACCATTTTTTAAAAATGCTTCATGACAATATGCCTTTGAAACTCAAACGTCCTGTATTTTGTAGTTTCTTGCGTTATCCAAGTGGAAATATTCGTGTTAGGTTTCGAATCCCTGTAATTGGGAGAAAATCTTTTCACGGAACAAAGTCAAGGCGAAGAAATAGACTCTCGTTATTGATACAAAATGAATTTTCTTATCTCCCGTGTCATCAGTAGTGTCTCCCACCCGAATTCTTCCAGCCCTCCTGCGACAAGTGAGTGGCTGGCCCTGCCCCCTCGCACGCGATTGCTCCTCCTTCCAACACCCCTCCCCCTCGACCCCCGCTCTCTCCCTCTTTCCTCCGGAATGGAAACACAGGAAAGAGGAATGTTCTCTCCTCTAGATGTTCTCCAGTCATTCACATGCCGTTATTTACCGCGATCCCTTCACGACCGACATATATTTTTCTTATTCTCTTCCAACGGGAATGTTCTGTGTCGATGTTCTCGCGCCGTTGGATCGGATCGAGATGGCTTTATATGTCAGTGCATGGGATACATTTAGTCACTTATCCATTTTAACTCATCAAATATTTATTTTGATTTAATGATCGAGAGAATGGAGTGCTTCTCACTCCCTTGTGCCCTGGGAAATGGGGAGGTTGCGAAATAAGCTGTTGATCGCTACATTGATGCTTTCCACCCGCATATATTTCCCGAAGAAAGTTGGCTCTTTAAACGATTCAGAGTAATTTTAGCTATTGCAATGTTTCTTCTTTTGTCCACTCACACTGGAGCCATTCTTAATATGTATCAGCAGTAATCATTTGCGTAGTAATTGATTTTTAATTTTATCATTACCTACGTACGTGAGAGTGAATTTCCATGCATTTATTCATTGTGAAGTTTGTTTTCTCAGTTCTAGCCATTCTATTTTCATCGATGTATTCTTCTTTAGTTTGTTGCCTCCTAAAATTTAATTCTATCGTTAATTTTCAGAATGTAGTATTCAGGGAACATTGCTCCGCCGAGCGATACTGAGAAAGTATGGCCATGAGCCGTTCGTATTTTGGTTATCACTTAGATAATTTTAATCCGCGTACCTTAGACGGGGCAATCGAGAAAATTCGTACTTTAAGGCCTAGTCCTTTGGTGGATGATTTAGGAATGGTTTCGAAGCCATTGATCGCCGCAGCGGCATGAGCCTACCTCAGTGGTCGCGGTCGATTCGTTATTGGCAGGTGCCTCGTCGGAGGTCGTGTTCTCTTTTAAGTTTTTCCTCGATGCACAAAAGGCTCTTCTTTACCCCGCCGTCCTTTTGAATTAACGACGAGAAAAAAATGAATACAAAAACGTGGCGAGCATCTTTAATCATTTTTAATATCTTGCGCTGCACTGGTTTAGGCTAACTCCACCAAAAGAAATACTCCGTTGTAATTGCACCTTAGATTGTTTCATTTTTAATATGCTTGAAACAATATCTTGAATGTCACCGAACCTTGTTATTACCTGAATCTAATCACTTCCGACTCTCTCCGTTTATTCTCCCGTAAAACATTGACTGATTGAGTAGTTAATCCCTTTTTCTTAACCCGTTATGTTTAGAATTATTTTGGGATTTTCTAGTTAGAACCGGGTTAAAACCTAGAAAATGTTTAATTGTGGAAATCTTTTTCAAAGTCAGAATTGGCTTCATATTTTTATGCGTCATTTTTGTCATTAGGTCGAAGGGCACTCTTAAGAAAATTCCAGCGTTTGTGAAATAAATTTTCCTTTTCCTATTATTTATCTCGTTGAACTGATTCAGTTACACAGTAATTATAAGGATCTCAATTTACTTTTGTTCTAATAATTTTCAAAAGAGGATGTTTATTCATATAAAGCATTATACTGACTTAGTTCTTATAATAATGCTGTCAATTTATTAATTTTTTCAATAGTTGGAGTAGCAATGATTTATTTGTGATGTAATTGAATCGGTGCATTAGTTGAGGAAGATTTTCTGCTGATGTGTTGGCCAACCTGGCCCAACCTTCCGAAGAATAGTGTTTCACTAAAAAGGGCGTTAAATGAATGATTGTGTCGAAATGTATATAAAATTACTCAAATGATATTAATGTTTTCACTGACAGTTCAAGGGTATTCTTCGTTTTTATCTGCCAGTTTTTGTATAATTTAAGCGTTTAATATATATGCACGCCTCATTAAGGAATGACTTTTTCTTATTTTTTCTTTTCGCATTTTCCGCAACTTTTAGATTTGATTACTTTTGTGAAGACGCCCCGCACGGCACTGGATTACGCCAGCCATTAAATGCAGTTGTAAACTCTCTTCTTTGATTGATTGTTTCTTCCTCGAGTGGGGAGCATTCGTGCCCAGTTAATGGAGATCATTTCCCGTAATGTTTTGATTCACTCGATCTTCGCCAGATGGTGGGAGTCGTGTGCCGTTGAATTGGCGGAAGGAGTGCGCATGGATTGGTGCACGGCGGGGTAACATTGTCAGGGGTATAATCTGGAGATTTTCGGGCTCGGACTTAGTGCGGTGGGGAAGGAGGGAATCCGCAAAGATTTGCCTCCCCGATGAGACGTTTGGCGAGAGCGGCCGCATGAATAAAAGAGCCGCCGACGAAAGCGTCCGTATGAGTTGCCCGGGATCGTGCGGGGGTGGTTCAGGCGGCCGGGGGTGGGGTAGGAGGAGTGTTGAGCACGCGAGAGGGGGTGGGGTCGGAGGTGGAGAGCCAGCCGCCCCCCCTCCCTCTCCCCCGCCTCCGACGAGGTGGAAGGCAGCCGCCGCTAAGCCGCTGGAGGTGGCGAGTTCGTGAGAGAACATTTCAAAACGTACTCGTACTTCCTTCAGCGAAGTAAGTGAAGTCTGTTTAGCGTTGAAGGCAGTGGAATCCTAGCGGCCAAACTCCACGAACCTGCCGTGAATACTGATTCGCTGATAGTTGGCACCACTTCTGGGCTTGATGGAATGAATCTCTGGGGAACAGTTTTTATAATAGCTTGCCTCATTTATGTAATGATTATATTATCAACGAATAACTCGAGAGATAATGCCTAATGGTAAAGTGTTCGGTATTTACGTAGCTACCTTCGTAGGCTTTAAAAATATTCATGCACGGAAGTGGGTAAGTGCAATTACAATTCCATTTTGCGCAAAAAGGATTTCTATTTCGCATTTTTGTGACTACTCTTACTATTTCAGTCTTGCGTTTTCAAAATTAGCGAAAGACGTATTGTCGCACTTATGAACCGTACGGGACTTGAATTAAACGTTACCTTAAATTCCTTTTCTCGTATTATTTTGTTTTCAGTTTTTTTTTGTCACATCGCCTTTGCTTTGCAGAAAAGGGTTTCCGCGGGAACACTGGAACAACTGGAAACTTTGCGAATTCATTTTGAGACATTCGAGGTGAGGAAGAAAAGGAGAATGGAAGAAGGAAATGGGCAGGAAGAGGAACAAAATGAGCAAGTGCAAAGGGAAGGAGAACGTTTTTGAAAGAGTTTCGCAGAAAGCGGGAGAAGTGAACGCTTGAAATGTGACGAAAAGGCGATGGGATGTTGTATTCCGCAGCGAGGGCAGACGAGAGTGCCCGAGGAAGAGATTAGGCATGCGATGGAGGCAGGCGGAGAAAGAATGTGGAGTCGAGGAATGGTTTATAGCAAAATGGTGTGTTATGGTACTTAGTGTCGGAAGGCTGTGATAGAGGAAAGGAATACGAGGTTGGGATAGAGTAATTGTGGGTAATTGTCGGAGAATGTTGGGAGAGAGGCAAAGGTTGGCCATATTGGATGGAATGGAGAGAGTAATGAAATAATAGGAATTTAAAATATTATATTGGATATTTGTTTGTTTCTCTGATATTGTTTACGGATTTAGAAGTGTTGAAATGTCACATAACTCAGTTAATGTGCCCATCACGCTGCAAACTTGATATGCTAGGTCTGCCCAATAAATACGCGAACTGAGGTAAAAAAAAATATAGTCTATATTGATGTCCACTCGTGTCCCTTTTGCATTTTTGGAATAGGAAAAAGTCGCAGGGGGCGAAATCTGGCGAATATGGAGGATGATCAAGAATGGTGATTGAATTTTTAGCCAGAAACTGGCGAACAATAAATGCAGCTTGGGTATGATTTTTGCACACATTTTTTGCACCCAAATTTTCTGTTAAAATAGTGTGCAACATTGTCGCCAGATTGCACCAGTTCGCGTATTTTTTGGATAGACTACGTATTTTGAACACTCCTGACGGATGAATGTAATAATCTGTTTGTCTATTCTTTCATCGTTTGCTTTCTTTTGTGAATTCTATCGTTCCTTGTCCCCTTTCTTCCCCCCATTCCTCACCCTCTTCCCACCCCTGCCCTTCGCCCACATAGTCGCGTGTGCGTGGAGGCTATTACTTCTGAGACACCGAGGATGACCCAGGGGGCCATCGGGCTGGGTTTCTCTCTTTCTCTCTGATTGAGCGGATCCTCACTGGAATTTTGAAATTTCATGAGCGCGTCCCCACAGAAAGCTTTAAGGAGCCATTCTCTTCACCTCCGTGGAAGTTATCGCCCGCCGCAGGTATAAATCGCCCCTTTTCCGGGCCGCTGACCGCCGAGGTCGCCCCGCACCGCCATTCTTGACCCTTTTTTATGACCCCGGGATTTTTTTGATGGTTGCCCACTCACCTTCGTTCGCCCACTCCGGAGTCCTCTCCTTCGGCTAGCCGAGAGCCGGGGAGAGTCGGCCACTCGCCGCAGCGCCTTTAGGCCCGACGTACTTTTTATATTGTTTGATGAACCATTATTGTTCAAACTGATTCGAATCTTATTGAGGTGATCTCAATCTCATTTTTTACTATTTTTAAGATACAAATCATTATATAGGTAAAAAAAGATCGAATTTTCTCATTCTGTGCAAAATTTAACGTTTATGTAAAGCGTCGTTCTTGCGCGAATTCTTAATATATTTGTTGCACTTTTGTTTGTGTTTTCCATTAAAATACAATTGTCTCCACCGACTCATTACCTTTAATAGAGTGACACCGAATTCATGTTACTGCGGAATAATAAGGGGTATTTCTGAAAACACTAACTACGTGGGGAAGAATGAAGGGTAGTGATGCCGTCTTTTCTTGAATCTTAAAATCGAAAAGCGAATGGAAAAAGTATTGTTAGCCACTGTCGATTATTTTGGCGTGAAACTTCTCGCAATCCGATGAGGGTTCACCTTGGCGCTCCCTGTGACTTACGCATTCATTCAATGGTTTCATACTGCTCCAACTCTACTCCGATAGATTAGTAGGTTATCGTTAAAAGGAAAGACAAATGCTTACGTGATTATAAGGAAAATCATTGATAAATTTATCAAATAGGCAATTTTTCAGCTACGCAGGAAACACCAAAGATTTTCATAACTTTCTCGTCAACAAAGATACTTACCGTATTTAGAAGGCACTCAAGATGTATACCATCAAGTTAAAATAAAGAGTTCTTTAAATATGTAAATATTTGAGAAAAATTTTATAGTGGTGTACTATATAGTCAACTTGTTTCCTTCTCCCATCCCGTCACCCTAAACATTTGAGCACTCGCAAAAATATACCAGCTTGGCGTTATGGGTAAAATGTTCGTATCAGTCGTAGCTTGAATAAGGCTCTTGCGTATATCTTTTGTTTCGGGCGGGCATGAGGCAGGGCGGGGATGATTGCGATCGGGGGATGTAGGGTGCTGCGGGTTGAGCGTGTGGTGACCGAGCGTGTCCAACGGGATGCAGGGCCTCTGGTTCGTTCCGATCTGGATAAGGGAGCGGCACGGGCGAAGGGGATGATGGCGCCTGTAAGTGCCTATACCCTTTTCATCGCTGTGGTCGGCTTGCTTTCCCGCGGGCCGCAATCAACGTTTTTCGGCGCTGACGCTAATTTTCCTTTGTCGAGGTCGAGGGAGTCTCCCTCGATGACGCCGGCGGCGTATCGGGGAATTGACGGCCCTCCCGACTCCGCGCATATTGGCGCACTTTCACCGGGAACGAAATTGAGAAAAAAATTACGAGTCATTAAGATTAGGTCGTAATCTCTTCATGTCAGCAGCATACACATTTCCCATGTATCAGTTACCAAGAACGCGGGTATTTCGTTAACCCCCCACTTAATCCACAGGTTCCTTATGAATTTTTGAAGCTTTCTTGTAAATAAATATTGATCGTTTAATTATCAACGTTCTGCCGGTATAAGAAATTTCACATTGTGCTCTGGGGTAAGCATTTCCATTTAAAAGCCCGTGTTTCGTGACCCTCAATACCCAAACACAGTGAATTACGATAAACAAGTCTAATATTCCAAGAGCTGCCTAACCCTCCATAATTCTTCTCAACATCACCATGTTTGCTCTTCCCGAATTGACTCAATCAACATTGCCCCCTCTTAAGCATATCACGGCCTTCAATATTTCAACACCACTTTATGCCTCAACCTTCCGTCCACTTTTCCCGTTCTTTCAGGATTTCTCCCCGCAGTCTTCTCTCTCTCTCCCCCGCCATTCACCTAGGCTTTACTTTTTTTCTCTTACCGGTTCTCTCTCTTAAATATTTTTCTGCACACGCGGTTACCAACATTCTCTAAACTACGCTAATACACCTGCCTCGACCATCTGTTTTTTCTAGATTCGTAAAACATTGCTTAACAGACATAAATTAATTGTTATTTTGTGATGGAGTATTATTTGTGCTCGTAATATGCTAAGGGATTTAGTCTCCATCACAACTGAGTCATACAAACATCCGTGAATTGCGAAAGAAGTTTCGTCCGTCATGTACTTTCCATGTGGGGAATTATCGAAAGGTTCTCCCCCCCCCCTCTCGGAAGAGCTAGTTCGCGTCGCTCGAAAGAATGCGAGAGCTCCTCGCTCTGTTCGCACTCGCCGCTGTTGTTTTTGAAAAGGGTGGGGCGCACTGGTGAACCGCCAGGGCCGCGCTCTAGGGGGAATGCCGCGGTCGGCGTTTCAAAAGCGGTTTCCTCGCCTGTCTCCCTCCCCTCTGCGAATTCCCCCCTCCCAGGGTGATCGAGGCCGCCCCCTGTGTTCCGCCCACACCCCAGTCGCTCCCGAAAGCCGATCTCGCCCTCTTGCCCCATCGAGGGCCCAGCCTCCAACGCGGCTTCCCTTTGTGTCAGCGCGCCCACCCGACCTCCACGTCGGAGACCCGCTCGCATCCGACGCCACTCACGCCGACCATCGCCTTCATTATCGCAATTTTAACAGGAAATACTGCGCCATCCTGGCATTAAATTTGGGTGGCAGGCACACGGTTGCGTCGCAGAGGTGTTAATTTATCTAGGAAGCGTATTAGGCGAAAGATGGCCTATGTGATAATGACATTAAAAGAAGAAATTCGCTGGGGAGAGTGGGTTATGCCGAAAGGGGGGTTGACGACTTGTCCCTTGGGTAAGATTTAAACAAAAGATGAGTGAAATCTAACATGAAGCGTGGTATTGTAGCTATCATTCGGACACAGGGTCCCTAAGGCATTCGTTAAAGATTTTCCGGCGGCGGGGGAGTAACGCCCTCGCCTGCAAACCCAGGAATCACGGGTTCGATTCTCGCCTAGATGTGTATTCCACCACCGAGAGCCTAGGTGTTTGTAATTGTCTTTAAACTATGTGTACGTATAATTTAGGGGCTAGGTGAAAGAGTTTTATTTTATGAGTAGAGAAAGCATTAAAGTCTCAGTTTCGCCCCGATGAAGTTGGTAAATAAATGACTATAGGGATTAAAGCCAGAACGGATGGAATAGTTGAGTTATTTCGGAAGTGGAGTGGAGGAGCACGTGCTGAGTGGTTGGGATAAAAAACGACGAAAACCCTTAGGGGATGAAGCGTTCAAAAAGTTGTGGGAATCGCTGACAGGCAACTTAACTAATGACGTAAAGTAAGGAAAAGTGGAGAACTTAAAATGGAGCGTAGTTTTATACAGTTCTGAAACGTATTCGTTTCGGCGAGAGAGGAACCGTAGATGGAAGTATTCTGAGACGGAGACGTGGAGAAGGGCGAAAGGAGAATAGGGACTTTGAACTGAATGAAAGGACCTATAAAATTAGTACTTTGTGAAATGCTGTATTGATGCACCGTAGGATTACTGTGAATGGTGTCCTTTTAGGTTATGTTCACAACAAGTAGTTAGTCTGCGTGTCCACCAAAAACCGTAGTTAACTTGTAGAGTGCCATGATTATTTGTGCCTTCATGTTGTATTTTTAAGAGATTGTGCTTCTTATATCGTATTGGTAGGTTGGAGGTTGTAAAGTAGAATTATGTCTGCCTGTAGGCACTCACCAATTTCTGTATGGGCATTTTTTTCTCCCGAATCCGTACGAAGATCTCATTTTCACTCGATTACTTCTTTCCCCAAAAGCGATAAAAAATCACTTGAACGATCGAATCATTAGAATTAATAGATTTCTGGCATTTCGTTTTCCATTGACCTTTTTTATTCGCATGGCCTCTGCCACGCGCTTGTGCTCATTAACCACTCCATTCTCATACTCATTTTATTCTGGAAATGAATTAATTTAATTATCTATATTTAGTCGAGTACTAATGTCAGGAGTATAGTGTATTTACAAGGGACTACTGTTGAACATTCACATTAAAGATTATCTTTTTTGTGTTAACCCCTACCGATTTGTTATGAATAAATATCGACTGTGGCCTGTTTTTCTCTTCCATTAAAAATCAATAGTTATTTTACAGTTTTTCAAGTAATCCTCATTTTTTTCATATCAATTTTGTTGTTCTAATCGTACGTAAATATACCATATAATTATATAGTAAATATACCATCTAAATTTTTCCCAGAATATGCGTATTTGTGCATACTAGTTCTTCCTACCTTCAACCGTGAATACAGGCAATGCGCTTGACAGTAGTGACGTGCGGATCACATATACTCTCAGGATTCAAAGTCCAAGCTCATTTTATTCTGGAATCATTCTGATAAAATAGACATTTTCCTCTTGGAATATTTTCATTACGACCTCTTTTTCTTTACAGCGTAAAATCTTCAGGTGAATTGGAAAATTTACCCGAAGGTGTTACGCTGTAGCGAAATATAGGTCGTCATAAAAATATTCTTTGTGGAAAAGCAAAGTGTCTTCGTTCATCATGAAGGATGTCCACCAATGTAACGCCTCAAACTGTGTTATTTACCGGAATCATTCTCTTGGTGAGATTTTCAAGAGTGCCGCATACTTCTCGCCGTCAAAATTTTTATAATATTGGAGATATCAAACACATAATTGCTAAATTAAGACGCTTTTCATGGATATACAGGTAAATAATCTTGTCGAAGTTGTAAGGCACTCAGAAGTATTAGTATCCTGGCAGCTTTTGAGAAATTAATCAGCCGTCATTTACGGGCCTAATAAGTGAATATTTTCATTTTCCTTTTAAATTAATTGTTATATTGCAACGTATTGAGCTTTTAGTGCCTGGTATCATTACATTTTTTAATGTTTCTGTCACATAACATGAAACTTCAACAACGTGAAAGAGATATGTGAGAAATGAAACGTACATGTATTAAGGATTAGAAATCAGGTGTCTTGATTGATTCTACAATTTTTGATTGAATCATCCGCGCTTGGGTGACGTGATCGGACATTATTAGATAAAGGGGAGCGCGGTGGGTACGGCTCGCATATTATTTAATACTGTATGATATTTTACGCTATAGGTCTTATCGTTAAGTACCTCCGGCCTTAAATATAAGATGACGATGTTCTGCTGCGACTTGAGTTACCACCCAGGCGTACTTGAGTCTTTATTTGTTCCGGCTATGCATTTAAAATACCCGTTTAACAATCCATTCTAATACATTGTGTTGCTCTATGCTTTTAAAACCATACGCGTAGGTTTTCACGCCTTCCGTACGCTTATCGTAAATTTCTCTCGTAACTTATTTCACCTCGCTAAAGGTCACAGCCGTCTGTTTGTGTATTTGTCCATCCGCACCCCAGCTACGCCCCTCGTCCAACCGTCTATCCAAATGGCGGCGAGCTGACGTGAGCAAAGTCTCGGTGATGCGTTTTTACGTCGTGCGCAAATTTGGAATTGGCGCGCCGGGTGAGTCGGTCAACTGTGCTGCCGAAAAGGGCACGTGGCGTATTGCGTTTGATTTCGTTGCTGGAGTCTTGTTGATTGGATCGAAAGGTCATGCCCTCATTTAATAATTACTAGCCTTAAACGTTGATTTTCCTCCTGACCAATTAATTGCAGCGCCAACTCTTACCCTGTGAACCCTAGCAAGCGGAGGAATTGCTGGCCCTGCATCCCATCCCCGTCCCTAACACTCTGCACTTTTGCGAGTCCCGCCCATCGATCACCGCTCTCCCTCAAAGTGATTCCGTTTTCACCGACATGTGGTTTTAGGCATTAGCTTCATAGAACTCCTGCTCTGCAAGTAAAGTACATCGAGGGCGAAATGCAAATGTCAATTTTCCCATCCAACATAATAACGTATATATTTTGGAATAGCGAATATTTGGGTACTTCACTCGTATTTTTTTGAGCTGCGTTGCAAGGGGACTCTTTCCGAATGTAAAATAAATAAAATTACTTGGAGAGCAAATAAATAGCCGTGGAATTAGGAGGAAAACTATGAATTTCATATCTCCCGGGAAGCATAGCAGATGTAGCAAAAATCATTCAAATAAGTTATTTATGTGTTATTAAGAGCTATCACAGTAATGTCATTCATCATTAGTGGGCAGAAAGTGTCAATTGCCCTTTCCTTGGGAAATTATTTCGGTCTTTGGAGAGGTAAAACGTAATCTAAAGAGGGGACATAAACGAAGAAATGTCAGAAAAAAATTAATCCTTCGCGTTGGACGCACAGTAATTTTATTTTAAACATCACCTCGGGCTTACTTATTGTTAAATTACAAAAATTACCCAGAATTCCCACACTTTTAGCCCTAAATAAGTTTGAAAACTATTTGTCACACTAGTTAGCGCGTGAGTCCTCTTTTGGAATTATTTCGGGCCTCTTGCTGTTTTAATTTATGAGTACCAAGTATTCAAAATCGTGAGTCTTTCAAATGGAATGTTTCATTTGATTTAAGTTAAATGATGATAAGGCCCACCTGTTATGGTTGCATTTTTTTAGGACCAAAATAATTTTATTAATTAATAAGTTATTGCCATGCAGTGTTGACACGAAGGCTCAAGTGAAAGGAAAACCAGTGATAGCGAGTTCTAGAAATTAGGATAAAGGTTTAGCTCTTTTATCTGTCCGCTGAAATTTACTCTTGACAATTTATGAGTTCAAAGTAACAAATTTAAGCGCTGGATTGATAGAAATCATTCCTACATTAACTCTATAGGGATCGGGTATCAAATAAAAAATTTGGAATCTAATTGTGTAGTGCTGTTAATTTTACTTTTCTATTTTCTCTTGATATTCCTCGCGCCGCAGGCCCCAACTACGCGTGCAATCGCGATGCACACTTCCGATACGGTGGCACTAATATTGCTGCCTTGACTGGCAGGAAGGAGTGGAGAATACGTTCACATTTTCGTTTTATTCGAGGTATTTCTATGAAGATATGGAATATTCTTCTTTTAAATACATGGGTATTTCATGCCTTAATATTTCCTACGAAAGATAAAATTAAATAAATTAAAGTTGATTATCTATATTTAGTCGAGTACTAATGCCAGTAGTATAGTATATTTACAAGGTAATATTCTTGAATACTCACATTAAAGATTATCTTTTTTGTGTTAACCCCTACCGATTTCTTATGATTAAAAATCGGCTGTGGTCTGTTTGTCTCTTCAATTAAAAATCAATAGTTATTTTGCAGTTTTTCAAGTAGTCCTCATTTTTATCATATCAATTATGTTGTTCAAATCGTACGTAAATACACCATCGAAATTTTTCCCATGATATATTTGCGCATACTAGTTCTTCCTAACCTTCATCCGTGAGTACAGGCAATTCGCTTGACATATTTGATGTGCGGATCACATATACTCTCGGGATTCAAAGTCCAGGCTCATTTTATTCTGGAGCATTCTTATGAAAGAAGACACAATGTTTCTAACGTCTTCAGGTAAATTGGAAAATTTACCCCAAGGTGTTACGCTGTAGCGAAATATAGGTCGTCATAAAAATATTCTTTGTGGAAAAGCAAAGTGTCTTCGTTCATCATGAAGGATGTCCACCAATGTAACGCCTCAAACTGTGTTATTTACCGGAATCATTCTCTTGGTGAGATTTTCAAGAGTGCCGCATACTTCTCGCCGTCAAAATTTTTATAATATTGGAGATATCAAACACGTAATTGCTAAATTAAGACGCTTTTCATGGATACAAATAATCTTGTCGAAGTTGTAAGGCACTCAGGAGCATTAGTATCCCGGCAGCTGTTGAGAAATTAATCAGCCGTCATTTACATTTTTCTTTTAAATTAATTGTTACATTGCAACGTATTAAGTTTTTGGTGCCTTGCATTATTATTGTATGTTTTATTGTGGCATGCAGCAATTTCCATGGGTCAATCCGATTCCACTTGTTTTTGATGATTATTTCTTTCTGGGAAAGTCACTCGAAGTTAATTAATATTCCCTTTACCTTAAGGTATCCATTAGAATTCTGTCCTGCGTTTTAATATTCGTTACATCGAGACGAGTGATAAAATTTAGTCGGATTTAGTTGTAATATTTTTAGAACACTTTCGATCCACACATATGTGCATTTGTCTCTGTGTAGTGGAATCATTTAAGTTTTATTCTCGTTGGGAAGCGGTCGCCATCATTTGATAACTGTACAAAAAATGGAATACCCTTTTGGGGACTCGTGAACGCGGTAGGAAATAAAATGTCCTTTTGCACCGTCGCGCGCAATTCATTCGGCATGTCCCTCGCGATGTCTCGCTTTCTCTCCCCCTCCCCGTTAACGTATTCCGCAATTTGAAAGCAATCACATTCCACCTGGGGACGCTATTTTCACCTGCCCCCGCCTCCCGGAGGCCGTGTCGTCTCTGGCGCGCCACGGAGTCTAAAGCCGAGGGGAATCCGACCAAATGTGAGAGCTAGCCGCGTCGCCCCGATCGTGCTTCAGCGAGTTTTGCGTGGGAGGCGACACGGATTATAATAATGATATTTTGATAAAATCAATTACTTCCTGACGTAACTCATGTCTCCAGGATGAACCAATAATTCCAGTGTGGTTACAATAGATGCCATCGTTCAGGAGGGACTATCTGTAATTTTACTGCGCAATTGAATAGGGCCAGCGAAGGGTGGAAATATTATTGAACAATTAGTTTGGAGGGGGAGTATTAAATAATAAAGTTCAGGCAAGTTATAGATTAATATAAGTAGGCACTAAAGCTGAACCAATGATATAAGTCATTGTTCAAGAATATATGCCAATAATTAATCATAGGGATGAAGAAACACGTAGGGTGTGCGATCAATATACTATATGTATATTATAAAACGTGAAGAGCTGTTGCAGGCACCTTATTGCCGTTAGTAATCCCTTCCTAACGTTAGGCTGTATACACTGTCGGTATTTGATTTAGACAGTCATATTAAATTAAACAATTACTCCCCTTTTCCTCACTATTATCTTTACCGAACATTTTTTGGTGCTGAAACGCCATTTCAGGCTTTCATTCCTTTGTTTAACGCCATTGCCATTTGTGAAGTTTTGGAATAGCCTTGTAGCCTTGGAGCCGAAGTTTTAAATACATAAACATTTGCGAAAGAGTTTTATCTATACGGTGCGCTGATAACAACAACAATATAGTGGAGGAATATGCACCTTTTTCAAATCTTAATCCCATATCTTATGAGTGTTAAGTGTTCTCTGAGGAAGCCTATTGCTGAGAATGATCATTTTTGAGTACTTGGTAGAAATCGAAGGCCTCATTTATAATTTAATAATGCTTTATTGTCCATACCACTTATCTTAAATTAGGACTCGTTCAAGAGTCAGAAGATTGTTAAAGTTAGTCTTGATGTTTTCCCAAACGTTTTTGCGCGTTTTCGATCCAATCAATGGTGAATTTCAGAATATTTTAAATCTTAGAAAAAACATATGTACCGTGCGACGCGCAGGACAATGAGTTCGAGAAACATCATTTCCGGCAGATATGGTCCGGGTCGGTGGTTGGTTACTGGAAGAGGGACTTGTGCGGATTTTCTTTCAGAGTGTTCAAATAAAAGAGAGCGGGAGGGCAAATAGCACGGCATGGAAGTTGTGAGCGAATCCAGAGCGTCGCTCGTTCGGGACCCCTTTGCGCATACACGAGGGGTCCCCACCCCCTGGGTGCCCTGTGGTTTTCTCTGATATCGAGACGCCTAGGAGGTTGAGGGGGGAGAAGGCTGGTTCTGGTGGGCAGGAGGATGGTTAGGCTTGGGCGGGGGCCCTTTCTAATGCTAGATCGACCCCCCATTCCTCCTTCCCACCCTCCATCACAACCCCTGGAACCCTGATCCCGTGGGCGAATTTCATCTTACATTCCTACCGCACGCCCTATCACCGTTCTCCGATACCGTGCCTCCAAAGCCTTTTGCCCTCCCTTCCCATCCGTATGGACCACTTTTGCTGCATTTCCTCTCGAACGGCGCGGGTCAGTAGATGCAGGTTCAGGAGGGCTGCAGTATTCCGCTCCTCAGTTCAATAGTTTTTGAAACTTCTGTTAATTTTTTGCGATGCTGCTTGAGAAGTTTCTTTGGTACATGCCTATTCGCGTCGACCCGTCCTTCGCGAGTGTGTACAAAGGTTTTTTTTGCTTCAGTTCTACTACGATGTGTGTTTTTCAATTTTGTGTTTTGCGTCCGTCGAAGGAAATGGATTCTCTTTCGGCTCAGGTACGACTTCATTGGTATAACTACCCGAATCCTTTTTTGTATTTCTTTGGGTTCCAATTATACACGTAGTATCTCTGCCCTTTTTGGCGTCTTCATTTTCTTGGAGGTATACACACATGAAGTCTTTCTGCGACACACTTATCTTGCATAAAATGATGAAACACTTTTCTTGAATCATGACATCCCTCAGTTTATGGCCGGTGTGTTAAGCACACACTAAAAATATCTCTGCTCGCGTGGCCCTCAGAGAATGGCAACCTTTAAATTTTTCATCCAGCTGCGAATTTTGATTTATGCTCGGTGACCGATTCAGATTGACAATTTAAGTGACACTAATTGTATTTTGTAAAGTTTCTCTTTATTAATAGCTTCCCCTAGTGATCCTAATCTAACTAAAAGACATATGCTTCATATTCTAACTACAAGGTATCTGCTCTTATGAATGTTCTACCACAAAAGGGATCCGGGAGTAAGTTAATGATATGGAGGCATAACGAAGGCGATAGTTTTGTGCCACAGAATATGTGTCGCCCTTGTTATTTATGTAACTTTACCGCTAAAGTTATTTAATATATTTTCACAGAAGCTAAAAACTCACATACTTCTAAGTCTCGCCCTACATGCGATGCTTCATACCAAAACAGCAGTTGGCACCTCAAATCCTCGCGCTTTTTACCACACTTTTATTTCCTCCAGTACGATGCCTGTTTTCTTTTCCTCACTCTGCTTCCCTATGTACGTAGCACTTTCTCTTCTCTATGTAGCATGCCTCAACGTCTCCAATGTTCCATTTGAACTTAACCGACGCTCCTTGCTTTTTAATTTCTACCTACGTTTTTTCCTCCTCCACCACTTGTGGGTTTGTTATCTGTTTGTAGTTACACTCTTACCATCCGACTCCTCTCTAACATTCCAAATGCCTCCGATCCACTCTCGTCTTGCATCTACGACCCAGTTACCGAACCGTGCAAAGCTACGCTCCGCATCAGTTTTTGCCAATTAATTATGGAATCAGTATTAATGGGAAAGCGAGGCTTGGAATCACCCATTCGAAATTCATTTGACTTCTACGTTTCATGTTCTACAACTTTGGTGACATCGCGTTTTGACTGATGGTGGTTATGTCCGTGCGACGTTTTCCCGGTGAATTTCACGGTTGTAATTCTTGAAGTTCCGCCGTAGACGTTTTATTTGTTATCGATGAGTGACGCGGAGAAGAGGGAAACAAAGACTCCCCCTCCACCCGGCCCCACCCCCAATAGAGCCCCGGGGCTCTTCCTCGCTCCTCCATCAATCTCTTCCTTCTCATTTCGTCGCCTCCGCAGAATCCCCTCCCCGCAGCCTCTCGTTCTACTTCCGTCCTGCCTACGCATTTTCCACCGGAACATGTCCTTCGTCCGGGGTTTCCCCACCCCGGCATCACCCATTCCATCGATTGCCATCCTTTTCCTTGTTGACACCCAACTTTAGAAATGTTCAATAAATTAAGGGCGACTCGATTTTCGGGAGAATTCGTCTCACATCACACCCTTGCTGACTTTCGCACGCCTTGTTCACGTGCGAATGGTTTCTGGTTTCATGGATTATTTTCGGCGCGAATTCCGATGTATTTTTTGAAATGCGAACGTAAATTTGGTACTAGTGAATTGAACACTTCATGTATTATTATTTATACATTATTTAAATTATTTTACTCCAATTATTGTGAAAATAAAATTACACTACATTACTCGCTGTCGATAATGGCGAACACCGACTTTAATAGTTTTTCCAAGGTGAAATTACGAATCCTCTTAACTCACTCTAGGCTAATGGAACCCAATGCGATAAGTAACATGCAGTACTAGCTATGGACGCCCTCTAGCCTGGCTTGAAATAAACTAATTGCGAGGAAGATCCATTAGTCGTATGTAGAGTTGATTTGATGATGTTGAAGTAATCACATTCGAAGGAACCAAAGTGATGGAGCAGTCCTCTTTGATTTTATTCCAGTGGAAATATCAGTTAATACCCCTCCTGAATGTGTTCCTTTGCAAATGAATATTTTTTCCTTCTTTATTTCGAATCGGGCGTAGAAAATAGGGAATTTTATTTCAAGCTGCTATTTTAATTCAGCTGCCATGATATGTAATATTTTTCTTCATTCCTCTTGCGTGAGGACGTAGTACACCATTTTCAGAGAGTACTTACATGGAAAATTACCCGGGAACATGTTACTCATATGAGGAGAGCGTCCCTAAAGGCCCTGCCCTAGGTTTTCATTGTGCTCGTGGTTAGGGAATAGCCATTGATCTCTAGACGAGGGAGTCATTTTAACCCAGTCAACTCACTTGGCGTTGAGAATTGTCACGAAGTAGTGAATGCAAAACGCGATCTTTTTTTCTCATTCCCTTTATGCATTTATACGATAATCGTTGCATTGAAAGAAAAGGAGAGCTACCGGGAAGGAGAGGGAATTTTAGGGAGAAATCGAAGAAGAAAGGGGAAGTGGGCGTAGGGAATCCTGAGTGGCAGTGAAATGTCGGGGCTGTGAGGGGTTGCGAGGGAGGCGGAGGGATGAAAGAAATAAGCCTGTCTGGTGGAATGAAGGTAGGTGAAAAGGAAACGGAGCTAAACAGTGGTTTAGTGTAATGTCTAATTAGTTAAGGGTATTTAACCTAGAGTATATGTATGTTTGGAGAATGGTTTATCGTGTAGCATCCTTGGGTGGTTGAGTTTAGGGTGTTTAGTGTCGTGTTTTGCTGGGTTTACGTAACACTACAACGGCGCTTCCCTCCCCGAATCCATCAAAAAACCAACTAGTCCAGTGAACTACTGTTAATGATAATGGCATTTTTATCTCATCCCGTTTCATCTCTACGTTCCTTCTCACCTTCCGCTGGATTCGCGCCACCCCCACTCCTCCCTCGTGCCACCCTTCTTGCTCCCTTCTCTCTCCCTCTCCTCCCCCTTGTTCCTTTCGCTCGTCCTCCAATCCATCTCCTTGCTTCGACCCCCTCTTTCCTCCCCTCCTCCCCAGCCGTAGCAGTCCCCCGACCCTAATATCCTCTCTCCCCAAACGAACGGGTTTCATTTCACCAAGCCGCCACCCCCTCCCGCCACGATTCTCCTCCTCCGTCCCTGCGCCCGCACCCTTAGAAATCCCCCAATTGAAAGTGCTTCCTCCTTCCCGGCTGCTCCCCTTCCTGCCTCCGTGTGCTCCCCTTGCGTCTCCGTCTACATGCACGCCCACATGTTAGCAAGCATCTGAGCCACATGCCTGCTAACAATAGAAAATGGAATATCTTGACGAACCGAATTAATATCTGCAAGGGTCTGCGTGTGGGGCTAAAGGATAGGCAGCGCACGCAAATGGCAAGCACAAGGTTATTGTGGAAGGTGGAAGGAAAAAAAGCTTCCAAGTTGAAAAATGTTTCTCGGATCGCAATGGAGGCACGGGCTTTCGGCTTGTCGAGCCGATGCACAGACCTTAACGTTGTGTCAATAGGTTCTGTATGACATCTGATCGATAGGAAATGGTAAGACGCTTTCTGTTTTAGAATTTGAGATTGATTTCCATATTGTCCCTGCATTAGTTCATCGTAAAATATCAAAGCATCGTTATAATTCCTTTATAAATGATGAAAATCTAGCGCACATCACGTCCGTTTTTAGTTAATGGGAATCTTTTCAGAATATCTTCATTTGATGGTCGGGAATATTAATGTTTTCGTTTTCTTTACAAACAAAAATAACTAATTCTTCGAAGAGGACTACTCAGCAACTTCATGAGGAGCTTGGAAGCTATGGTGAATCTTTCCTCGAAAAGCAATTTCGTCAATATCCGAATACGAATTTTCCTTGCGCTGTAGGATGGTGCCTCTGGTAGATTCCCCTTGCATTCCGTTGGTTTTGCCCGTTTTGGCGTTGAATTTTGTTTCTGAAAGGGAAAGCTGTTTGCAAATTTAATCATTTGTTGCTCCCAATGATGGCTAATCATCTCCTACAAACTTCGTTTTCCTCGTATTCATGTTCTGTTTCCGAAACACTACCTCATGTTCAATGGACTTACCATTTGAGAGCGTGTTCCATCAATAAGTCTTATTACGAATACTCTATTCTGCTGGATTAATTCTCTGAGGGAATCCATACTTTACTATAACTGTAATAATAACTTAAATTAACTTAAATTAATATAAACTTTGAAGAGGGGGGAATCATTTATTAAGTAATTCGATTCCGAGAAAGGTTTATAATTTCAGTTAAAAGGAAACATACTTTCTCAATGGGTTAAAATTTATTTGTTATCAATGTTTTGCCATCCCTTGACAATCGGGGCGGTAAAGTAGCACATTTTTAGAAGTTGTGGCGCTGCAATGTGTAGCTTTAGTGATAGTGATCAAAATTGGATGATGTATAGCCGGGGGGAAAGTGGCAAGAGCTCCATCAGCATTAATTTTCTTTGAGTTTTAGGCGCTCGCTTCCGTTTTCGCGTCATTCTCTCGAATGTATTCCGGCTTCATATCTCCTTTTTCCATTCCAATTTCGGTGTCGTGTCTCGCGGTCGTTGGTCCGAACTAGAGCTCTCGTTGTTGCATAATTGCTCGTAATTAGACGGGATCCCCGTCTCGACTGCTCTTGACATTTTTGTCTGTTGTCGGAAGAGTGGTGGTTTTTATCGGAATTGGTTTTCTCTTCTCCCGCCAACTGCCGTTAATTGCGTAAAGGGTTATTCTTAGTAGAAATTCTCGTCAATTACGCACCGTTCCCTCCGAAAACTCGGCGGTGGTTAGGAGTAAACTGTGCAAACACGTCGGGTTCTTTTTCCTCCTTATTCCACGGTTTTTCACTATCACGGTCTCGCATCGCCCCAATCACCGATGCTCCGTCCAATCTATCCCTCTCCTTGCTATCATCGATCGGATGAGTCGTAGAATCCGACCCCCCCCCGTATGTTACGGCGATACGCCTCTAATTCCTCCACTAAATCTCTCTTTCTCTCTCTCTCTCTCTCTCTCCCCTTTAGCCTTCTTACATATTCCACCGAATTTTACTTCTGCTTCGAACGAATTAAGACATCAAAAATAGTTTTTTTTACCCCCCGCGATATCGCGTGAAATTTCTCCCGGCGCCCTCTTTACGCCCCCTCCTCAATCGTCCAATTCTCCATCCCGGCCCTCCCCCCCGGCCGCCTCCCACCCTCGCCATTTGGCATTTTTTTAAACCCCCGATCACTCTACCGGAAGATCGAAGGAGAACGGGGAATATATATATATATATATATATATATATATATATATATATATATATATATATATAAAGAGCGTCCACCCTTTTTCCGCTTTCCTCTTTCTTCCGTTTTCCTCCAATTCCTCATCCTCCCTTCCTTCGTCCTCGTTCCTTCTGCCCTTCCCAACTTCTTCTTCCCTTTCCTCTCGCCCCCTTCGCCCCTGTCCGACCTAACTCCGGTGGAATGGCGTGACTTGAAGCGAGACGCATTCGGAAACGTACAATAAAAAAAGGGTCTCTCAAGGAAAGAAACCGGGGTGGGAGGTTTGTCCAACTCCCCCTTCACCCCCGCTCACCCTCGTTCCCCACCCCCTCCCCCTTTTACGCCGGACGGAACCTTCCTGCGTGCAAACATCTTTGAGAGCGTATGTCGTCTCTGTGCACGCCAAGGCACACACACTCCGCAATTACGTCGTGCACTAAAACCATAATTATTACACACCCAGGGAGTCCCTAGCTCTCTCTCTCGCCGTCGTATTTTGCCTCTCGCATTTCCACCGAGGTACACGTATAATTCTCATAATCCCTTCCATTTCTTCAATGAACCTTTGTTGGATTGCATGAAAGCGTTATTGATATCATTGCTGTTTTTCTTGTCCTTGAATTATCTAGAACTCCCCGGCCCAGAACTCATATTTGATATGAAGCATAATTCAATTAATGAAATTTATTAGCTCTCGGAAAGTATTGGGTGATAGTGTTTTCGAATGTTCTGTGTTAAAATGTCGGCCGCTACAAAAGATTTACCTTTGCAAGAGATTTAAAATATCAATCTGATTACTCTTGATTACGCTCTATTTATAACTTATGTTTATGGTCTAATTTTGGATCAGCTGCTGTAATGTTACCATTTCATAATGCCACCATGTTCTAGTTTCAAAAACATGTTACCTGGAATAAACTTGGCATGATACGGCCTTATTGATGCAATGGGAGGTCGAACAAACGAAAAGCGTTGGATGCCGTAATTGCCAGCAACAGTCTCTCGGTCGTGGTGGTTGTCGATGGACCAAGAGGACAAAGCGAGGCTGCACTTCGGATCCTGGAATAACTCGGTAGTTAATGGAATTCATTTGTGTGATTGATTTTACGGGAATGATTGCGGGCTATCTTCAATGATATTCAAAGCACTCCCAGAGTATCTCAAGTATCGGCATCACCACGCCTCATATATGGCCTCCTCCCTCCTCTTCCTTTTTCAATTCTCATTTTTGTATAATTCACCCCGCTACTTAATCCCACCATCCGTTCACTTTGGTTTTGTGCGCAGCCTCACTTTCTGCATTCTGCCCGGAACGAAGGCGAAATATATATCCCCACAGCCTTCCCTTCCAAGTTCCCCTCTCGGGTCGACGAGGGATCGTGTGCAGCACTCCTCGGCCCCCTCGCAGCATCCCCCCGCTCTCCCCAAGGCGGCCACACGCACCCCGGGGGTTGCTCTGCGGCGCGGGGCGACGGGGGTTCTGGGGGAAAAGAGGGCGGATCGTATTGGCGCCTTGGTATCCTTTTTCCTCGGGCGGGGGCCCCTGCCGGGGTTGCCCCCGCGTGGTGGGGCGGTGGTCGGTGGGGCGGGAACGGGCCTCTTACGGTTGAAGGGCGTGGGAACCCGTACAGCGGAAATATGTATGTACGGGGTACACCCGATATCAACCAATGAGATTAGATGCAGTGGATAGGCATTGCGTATCCGCAGCTGGATGGCCAACAAAACACATACAAGCTATGCATACGATATACGTTCGAGTGTGTAATGACTATTGGAAGTCCAGCGCTATATCATTGGTAAGATATAATCAATCTATCAATCATTGTGGGATTTTATTAATTGGGAACTAATATTACCATGAATTTTTTAATATTAATAGACTTAAGGTTTGTTTCATTCCCGAAGCCAAGGTATTAAAGTAAAAAGTGATTAAACATGTTTCACTATGTTCAGTGGATTAATGTTTGTGTACTCGTATGACGTCGCTTGATGCGTATATAAAAATACCTATTGTGTATAAATTACTGATAGGTTACACTAGCTAATGGCTATCGTAGAAGGTAATAGACATCCACATGTGTACATACATCCGTTCTCGTTTGTGAAGGGAACATTTGAGTACGTATTGTTTTAAAATCTGTGCATCCGATTGGCATCGCAGGCATTCGTGGTTGGTATTGGTCGCACGTGTGCACAAAGAGGGGGAGTGGGTCTACTTGAGGTCGGGGAGGGGCGCGGCGGAGGGTTTTTTCCGTGGGGGAGGAAGAAAACGAGATGGGTAGTCGGCCCTTTCCCCCTTCCGCCACCCCTATCTTTATATGGGCGGAGTCTCTTGACCCTGCCGTGTCGGTAAAGCAGGTAACGTAGGATCTACTGGGGGCACTTTCAACCCCTGCCTTCCCCACTTCACCCCTCCCCGCCCCCCTCCAGCGGAGGTAATCGCCCACGTCCCATTCTCTCATCTCTTTCCCTCCTCCGCCCGCCCCTCCCCCTAGCTTCCGCCCTTCGCCATCAGCTCAACCTGCCTCGTTACGAGTCGAGCCAATCGCGTGCTGGTCAGTTTCGAAACCTCCCCCTCTTCCCACCCCCCGCCCAATCCACTCCCTCACCACCCCTCCCCCGCTTCTCAGGCCCACCCACTCACCCACCCAACACCCTCCGCGCCCCCGTCTCCCGTTTCGTTTCCCTCCCGTTCTCCTAATTCACTTTTCCTCCTCCTCCACCCGTTATATTTCTGCTCCCATCCAGCCGAAGGCTCTCTTTTCCCCCGAGGAGAAAAAATATATTCAGTGTCCCCCCTAACTTCTTTCTAATTCCATCCCGGTGCCACGAGTAATTCGTGATTAGAGTCTGGTAGGAGTCATGTCGGGATCAGTGGGGCGCGCAGTTGGGGCGCGTTTTTTCCTGCTTTCGTTTGACCCTTGGTCTCGCGGCACAAAATACGGCCGAGTCCTTTTTTCCGCCTTGAATTCGATTTTCTGGCGGTTTCAATTTCTTGATACGTCGGTATGCAATTTTGGCATGGATATTTGTTCACTTTTAAGCAACATTTTCGACGTAATGGAAATTATTTTGCATTTCTGAAAAGTATTCGGTAATGACGACTGTTTTCTATGTTTACGTCCTAGGCAATCGTAAGTTTTGAAGCAGATTGTAATGCCTTTTCTCTGCCAGCAAAAGAGATAAATATCAGATGAGCCCATCTACATAATGAACTGCAAACTGCATGATGCAAAACTAAAGAAAAAACGTCCACATTCTTTGACCTACATGTGGGATTCAAAAGAGGAATCCATATGGTACCACTGCCACCATTTATAGTGAAATCGTGCTACATGAGTGAAATGTTTGTAGTTCAATACAGCTTCGACCTCTTTAAATACATATGCGGTCGTACATGCGTATAGACACACACATACATGTTTACTCATGGATGCTTGCTTACATATACGTTTGCTGAAGTAATATTACAGGTATATTTACACGTACATGAATTCCTAAATATGTACACATAAATAACTAATATTTATTCAATTTAATCCCTAGTCGATGTAACAGCTGTGGCGAAATCCTCAGCCTATCCGCTCTACAATTTCTCTCCCTAATCTTGAATGAATGAGCATTTTTCCATAGTGATTTTGGATTTTTGAAATATGATCAACGTCTTGGGAATACTGATCGGTCTCAAATCTACTCTCAGAGATTGTCCAAATTCAACTTCTTTTTTCTGGAGGATCCCTCTCCAAATCTTTCAACATTCAGTGCTGTCTGTGTCATGAGCTTCTTTGACAAATACCGCTGCCCTACGCTGCACGCAATCTAACTCTTCATTAAAACTGCCTCGTGAGGATCCCGGACACTGGCTGCATATTCCAGGTGAGAAAGCTGGCGAAAAGCGAGACGCATGGCATTTTCACCAGGGACATTTTTCAGCGCAAGATTTTCATGGTGTTCATACCTATTAAGCTGTGAACGTAATCTGAAGTAGTGTGTGTGTATGTGTCTGAGTTATTGTTCGATGTATTGAGAAATCTATCTTATGTGAAGATAATTTAAATCTAGAAATTTGAATCACCAATTCCACCAACCAAGAAACGGATGCAAATTTAATCGTTGGATACGATACCCGCACACCTTTCTGACTTCCTCTGCAATCAGCCCACCCTTGAGCTTAGTCACATCCTTTGATCCACATTGCGTAGTAATGGGGAATGAACGCCAGGGTCTTCTCCAACGCCTGAAGATCTGTAATTTTTTCAGATGAAGATAAGTTTCCGAGTCACCCAAGTGACTTACGGAGCGCCCTATTTTTACGAGATTTTATTTTCGTAGATAAAAATTATTACTGGGGCATTACGGCCCCGGGGTCAGTGCCGTAATGCCCTCACACCCTATGGTGGAGGTTGTCGGTTCGATTCCCGCTCACGTCAGTTTTCTTACCACACCTAGACTATTGGAGTTTCTCATCGTCCTATTATTTTTATACATTTTTGTAATTCGGTGTAGAAGGGTAGAGTTTGGGCGGGTGTGGCGGAGGATGTAGGAAAAATAAGTTGGACGGTTTGAAAGACAAACGAAGTCTTGCATGGATGCTGGGGGAAATCTGAAAAAGGGAGAGAATGTGGGGAAATATTGCAAGGCGGTGGTGTGTTGAAGGTGGTGACGGATGGAAGAATGATGGGTAAGGTGGTTAGAGGATGGAAGAAGGTCTTTTAGAGAGCTTGAAGGCGGGAAGAAGTTGCGAAGAAATGAAGACGGCATATTAGATAGGGCGAATAGAAGGACGCTTTCGTTATAGGCATGCAATATGAAGTAGCTCGTAAGGGACCTATTCAAGACCTGACTTAAATACGTAGAATAACCTGAATTAACGCATCTTCATGTTTCTTTTCAGTTAGATCGAATTGTGACAAATGTGCTCCATAGCATTGTAATGTACGCATATGTGTCAAAAGTGGTCGAAAGTCTCATGTCAGTGGACTAGGCACTGGTATGTGTGACGTCCTGACATATGGCCCTGCTGGTAATGGGGCACTTCACTCTGGTGTGCTCTCTGTCTTCACCCGGGTCATTGCTATTCAGTCGTCTTCTCGGAAAGCATATTGGGGTTTGGTCTCCTGGTTGAGAGAGGTACTAAATGGACCAAGGCACTAAGACGTCCACTTCAAAGACACTCTTGACACCATTGTGCATTGCAGGAAACCAGTTCTCACCACCGTAATGTTTTTACCTCTATTCCCACCAATATGCAGGGAATAGAGCTTGCAGTACTCTCTTCCTCCATCTGTCTCACTTATTCAATATTCCCTCCCTCCCTTGCATATCACAGTCTATAATTTTCAAATACTACTCATAATAAGCTCCTGAATCCCCTCATTTCCTTCTTTCTTCGGATTCTTCTCTTTCCCGTGTATCTTACCTTTCACTTAGTCGTTTATTTTGCATACACACATCGCCAAAGCTTAATTCTTTGTTTATTAGCGGCTGGTATTATTCCTGTTAACGAGCCGCCAATTTTTTCATAGCCATATCGCATGATCATGTGTGCTGATGTTATTTCCTTGTTGTAGCTGAACCGATATTTTATCTAAAGTCGATATTTTATCTAAGATCGGTGGTAATTCTAGTCTCCAATCGTATGTTTGCTGGGATGTTGATTCCGGAATGCGAGTTATCGGAGTAATGCTCGAATAAGTTATCAAACGTTTGCCTTTTGAATTCACTGTTGTATATTAATAATGGCATGCGGGAAAACTCTTATAAATACGACCGCCATTGGAAAAAATGTCTGAGGCAAGGCATCGGAATTGCTGTGAATATTATATGACCTCATGTGCCATCGTGTTGATTTTATAGCAATGCTTCGAGATCAAACGGGCTGGCCAAAGTTCGGAGGAAAAAAGAAAAGGACGTAGAGAATCGGGGCGTGTCACCTTCGCTCGAGGCCACGGAATATTATAGCATTCCGTTTAATCCAGCAGCCCTTTTCCTGTTCTATTCTGTGTTATAAATATTTAAGTTGGCCTCCTAAAACTATAATATTTATATCTTTCCTCGTTCGCTTGAATTTTAACACGATGGAATATTAGCTATTCAGATTGGTATTGTATTATAAACTTATATTACGTATTAACGCGGCGATCACTTTTTTTGGGAAGAATTTCATTCACTAACCTTAGAGACTTAAATAAAAGGGAAAGATGAGGTGAGTGTTCAACGAGTCATTTTTTAGTTTAGTTTAGGTTAGCATTATTTTAAATCGTCTCTATCCTTCATTGAAACTATAGTTCAAAAGCATATATATTTATTTTGCTACTAATAGTAGCTGCGATAGTGACTGTTCCTTTGGTGTTAACATATTTTTTTATATTCATCCGAGCGTATATTCGGTTAAACGGATTTTTTACTTAATTTTAAAAGTTTCTACCCTCTATTTGTTGGTCCACCTCTCCTATTTCCGCTATCATTACTGTGCATGTGCATTAACGGCACAAAGGCGCGCAATAAATGACTTTTCAAACGATCATTTATATATTCATTGTTTTCAGGCTTAAATTTGTGAAAATCCATTATCACTGAAGTAAAATACGGTTGTCTGAGGATGACACCGATGCGTCGAAACTGGTTGTATCGAATGAAAAATTTAGGAAAAAATGCATTCGTATTTTTACTTCGGAGGAACAACCATTTTCCAGCATATATCTGAAATTTTATGACAATATTAGCATTCAACCGTATTAAAATATTTAGGTTTTAAGTAACTTATGTGGGAAACTAATTTGGCTCATCTTGAGGAGCGGTCGCTTTTTTTCGGGGACCGTAACTTAAGGAAGCATAGCGGAAGGAATTATGGGGGAACTAACTAAGGTTGAACTACGATGGGCGGAGGGTTGGAAGGGGACGATGCGAGGAGCGAAGGGACAAGAAGAAATTCTACATTTACATGATATCCCTCAAGCTGCCGGAAGGGAGTGTGACTGGGGGTGTTAGGTCGCCACCCGTATAAGATATAAAAACTACATGCAAAACCAACAAATTAATGCAAATATACATCCACAGAAGCGTATATATTCATGTGAAACCATGTTAACTTACACTCATGCAAACAATGTACTATCAACTAACATAACGTGCATATTTTCCTGCGAATAAACATTATGTTTACACAGTTTTTAATCTTTAACTCCGTTGTAAATCGAATGTCTTTACCATTTCATGTCTTTTACTACGACTTTGATTTCCTACTATTATGATTCCTGATTGTCCGCGAAAGGAACGAGTATTAGTCTATGTATAGTGGAACATATCTTCCTTATCTTTGTGGTCCGTTCCCCAGGGTAATCTCCATGAAAATACTATACAAATTAGAAAAGGATATGGATTGGGTAGCTGTTACGGATTAATCTCGGATTACAATTCATGATGATGAAGTAGTTTATTACACTTTCCGTTGTAGGAACAAAACCTGAGCATAATGAAACGGTGTCAACAATGGCGTGAGTGCTTGCATCGAATGAAAATATAGCCTTAAATAGTATCCATGTTGAGCTTTTCGGGCGGTAGTTAGAGGAGCCTTCTCGGCCTTTTACCGCAGTCACGCTCCCCTCCCCTCTCTCCGTCCCAACCCTTTTTCCAGACGCCCCCTTCCGCAAAACCCGTGCGGTGACTCGTGGGGGTAAGTCGTACATGCATCCCTCGCAAACTCCCCTCGCCTTCCACCCCCACTCCCCGCTAATCCCATCCCGCCCTCCGTTCTTCCAACATATCCACCGCTCCGCCCCGTTCTCTCTCCGACGAATACTATATGTCTCCGCCTTGATGGATTCCGTGTAAGGAAAACCGCAGGCTTATTTGATCACGCTCCCTCCTCGCCTCGTTTATGGAGCGGGGCGTTGAGTAGCATGGTAGGAACCGCCTCTCCTCTCCCGCCCCCCGCTCACCCCCGCCCCCGTGCGCACACACACACACACAAGCCCACGCCCCCTCGCCTCTTCTTGGGGCAGCATGCAAAAGCACTTTCCCCCTTCACCAATCCCCATCGCCTCGCACCCCGACCGCTCGGCGCGCTCGTGGGTCACAGATCGACGTTTGCTGTGCATCTTCCCTGTGCCCTACCTGCCGCAGAAGCGCCGAGACGGAAAATGGACGGCTTCTTTAGACCCTCCCGAAGGTAATACACTCATCGTATACTTCGGTGGAGCACTATCGGCCATGGGAAAAATTTAGAACAGAGAGCTTTTAGTCTTAAACGGGATGCATGGATTGAGAAGCTTATTCTCTACACTTTCTTTGAATCTTCAGGCGTAGTATCGGTGCATCTACGTGTACACTATATTTCGTAGACCCCCGCAAAAGCATATGGCGGGGGGTGGTAGGGCACCGGCCGTATGTACATGGCTATTAGTTCATGCGGGCATTTGAATATATGTACAGTGTATTAGCTCGAATACAAAAACACTCGAGTGAACAAATCATTCAAAATAATTCTCTCGGTGTCGATTAGCGGTTCCTAACCAAATTCTTCATATACATCTACATCATGCCTCGCAAATCACCGCAGGGGCGTTTGGTGGGGGGTGTTAGGTCACCACTCGTAATACGTAGAGAAAGAAACCACTTGCAAAACCAACAGAGTCGTGCAATTCAACACCCACAGAGGCGTATATATTCATGCAAAAACCTTCATGACTCACACGCACGCAAATACATGTACCATTAACTAACGTACACACAGTAGTAAAAATCTATCCAATAACGTGTAATTTTGCGTACATGCAGGAGGAAGACCCCATGCAAAACAAGGGTTAACTCACCTAATAAGTTAATTATTTCTGGGAATAAAAATGAACCACTGCCATTTTTACGACAAGCCCCCACCATAACAAGACAGGTCATGCAGAATTGAGAAGTAAGAAGAGGAGTTCTGCCAACACATCCAACACGCTCACTCTATTCTCGTAGCAATTTTGAATAAGCCATGTGGATTTTTCTTTAAACTTTTCCTAATTTTTAAATAAGACTTTCTCCCGTGGATCTTAGACACTTGCAGCCAATCCTCAATATGACTTAGTTGAGGTAATCCCTTCCTTGATTTTTCAGAACAGTATTCCTTCAACTGGTCTAATTAAACCTTGTTACGAGTATTTTAAGGTTAACCCGACTATCTTCAGATGCGTGTGCTGTGCTTAGAACTTAACACTATATTATACCATATGTTGCTACAGTAGAGTGAAGCATTTTACAATTAAATGTCTCTATCCCGGGCAAGGCTAATTTGTATCATTTTGTTGTCTTCTTTTCCTCCAATAGGAATAGAGATGGCTTTGCATCTGTTGATTAAAGGGACAAGTAAAATAAAATATGAGTGAAATGAACATTTACAATGATGGAGGAAAAAGCAACGACAGTGAGGGACAATAAATCTGGAGGGAAGCGAAGTACGTACAGGCTGACCACCCAGAGATGGTCACGTGGTCCTGTCAGAAATAAGACGCATTACTACCTTTAGAAAAGGACAGGGGGGTCGGATTTCTACCAAAGTTTTTTCGCGCTAATTTCTTTCGGTTTCGAAACTTGGCCCTCATGGAGATTCGATAGGCGTTCATTGGGAGTCTATAAAATGGAGTGTGATGGAAAAAAGTGAAATCGACAGAAAAAATGAGAAACTCATGAAGTGGTGGATGAGAATTGAAGGCTGTTTGGAGAAATTTGAAGTCAGGAAAAGTAGAATCAGGGAATGTCGGCCGGCATGTACGTAATGTTGTTGAGGGTGAGACGGGAGAACGTTGGATAAGCGAGGCAGAGGGAGGAAAAGAGAATAAGACATGTTGGACGTACTAAAGGAAGACAGAGAAAGTATATTGAGTTGAAGGTTTTCAGAGTATTTAGGGTTCGTGTTTTAGTCGGGGCTTTGGAGTGCGGCATTGCATGGGTCCATTAGAATTCGACCTTGGCCGGAAGACTAGTGTCAATAAACGTTGAGTCGAAATTCGGGGCCGAGGTGCTTTCCTGGGTTCGCTGGCCCGCTCAGGCCCTCGCGCGAAGGGCCTCTGCGTCCGCCTGGTCCCCGGCTAGAGCGAGATCAGTTACGGCGAGAGGCGATCCCCGCGACTGCTTGGTGCTGGGGGTTGAATTTGGCGGGGAAGGGGGGCTATGAGACGGAGGATTCGCGGGAGATTTGTGAAGGAGGAAAGGGGAACTGTCCGTCTGCCCTCCAGAGGTATGTGCGGGTCTCCCACCCACCCCACGAGTTCCCAGTGGTGTGGTGGAGATCCTGTGGCTGCCATGAGGGGGGGAGGGAGAATTCCAACCCTCCATCCCATCCCCCGCCGCACTCTTGTTAACCATCACGCAGTTGTTGGCCTTTAGAATGTCTTGAGGCGTGGGCTGCGGTCTCGGTGGGTTTAGAGGGAGCCGGCGGCGAAGGGTCCCTCGGCGGGGGTGGAGGAGGGGATCAGGGGTCTTGGGGGAGGAGGGCGGCAAGGTTTGGAAAAGGGATAAGCCCCTACCCCTCCCCCCTCGGGCACGGAAATAGTTGCCCCTCCTCTGCCCAGCCCTCCGGTTCGCTTGACCACGTTCGTCGCTCCCCTCCTTCCCTCCCTCACCGCTCTCGTGCCCTGCCTCGCTACACTCCCCCCTCCTCATTTCCGCCCTCCCCCCGACTCGCCCCATATCCTAAACTCCCGTCTCTTAATCTTGCCATTGTTTTAAGTTTTTCTCCCTCCCCTTCGACCTACTCACCCCCCTCCGCCACCCGTTGCCCTGTACCAGTGGGTTGTGGTCGTGCCGTTGAAATGCTGACGTGGCTGTTACGACGCAAACGGAACTACGATACATTGATCGATGTCGAGAATGAAAATATCGAATTTCATATTTTCGTAGTTTACCCATATGTGAAGTGTTTTAAAAATGACCAAATTCGTAGGGACTCAAGGAGAAGAACTGAGCTAGATTTACATCCTTTTAAAATGGACGGAAGAATTAAAAAAAACGAGGACGTTGAGTAAGGAAGTTGAGTTAAAGTAAATGTATTCTTCGAGATGAAGTGTGTTTTTTGCGGAGCGTAAACTTGGTCATTGAAGCAGGTGAAGTGGGCCGGAAGGAAAACAAACGAGGAAGAGATAGGAATAGTTGGGGAGGAGAGGGGATTTGTTGGGAGAAATCATGAGTAGACAGGAAAGGCCTGAGGAGAGTATTTTAATTTGTAATCGAATCCTGAAGACTGTGATGGAGGAGAGAAATTTAGAAAGCGAGGACAGAGTAGGACGAGGACTTGAATACTGGGCTGAATATAGGGAGAGAGAAAGGAGGCGAAATTGAAGAAGGGTTGATTGTACATAGTTTGAGGTGAGTGGTTGCGTCTTGGCGGACGAGGTGTTCACGTTGTCCGTGTTAATACAAAACTTACCTTAAACGATAGACTACCAACTCGCCCTAATCTATTTTATTCTTCCTATGATCAGACTTGTCTGTTCTCTATTCATCCTATCTTACGTGCATTTCCTTCACATTTAATTCTTCTATAAAGTCATCAAACGTCGCACTTCCTCTATTCCGTTCCCATTTCCATTTTTTCCGATCTTCCTCGGACTTCCCGACCATCAGCTTGTTATCCTCCCATTCTGCCATTCCTCGCTCCTCTTCAATATCCCTCCAATTGATGTTCATCAGCATTCCCATGCCTGCAACTCGCAACCGGAAATAATGTCACATAGGCTATAGTGATAAATATCTCAAATTCCCCCACATATCGACTGCCTGGCGCAAACTTGCGACATCGATTTTCTCATCTCGACATCCCCCTGGAACAGGTGTAGTTCTGATATAGATATCATTTGTATATTCTCAGCCGAATGAAATCTACGATATCTCGTACTTATTGAAGATAAGACTTGAACTTCCCCTCTGTACTGTTGTATGTTGCGTTCCTTTTTCAGTTTCTCAAACTACTTCTCCACCTTCGTGGCGTCGAAAAATCCCATCCCATTCCCCTCCCTCACGCAACATTCTTCAATCTCTATCGGTCGAATCAGCATCCCATTCCCCGTCACTATCTCCACCGCTCACCTTTTCACCCTTCATCCAATTCCCTCATCGCTTTACTTTAAAGGCCAAGTATATTTACCACGTTCCTAATCCGTTTATTTTCCAATCCTTATTATCTCCTTGTTCTTTCGTATTATTCTGCAGTATCAAAAATAGAAAACCTCAAAGTCCGAATATGTATCGCAATATGTGAAGTATCGGATCGTTTAGGGGGTGCTCTCCTCGCCGTGGTGCTGTATCGCGCGAGCATCACACTCCGCGGTCGAACGCACCGCAGTATCGCTCGGCGCCCCCCTCTCCACATCCACCCCTCCGCTCCCGCCCCTCCGACCCCTCCCACCTTTCCCCCCTTCCTCCCTCCCTCTCTCTCGTGAAGTTTCTTCTTGCCCGGAGGAAACTTTTCTTTCGTGCTCTTTTGCTATCCTCATCCCCGTGTCTCCTTCGTGCCTTTCGCCCTCCGCTTGGCCGTCCCAGTTTGAAATTCCCCACCACGGATAGTCCTGCCCGCCCTCCCCACCCCCACTTCGGCGAAACCGCCTCGCTCACCCAACCCCCGAGGACCCGAATCTTGACTCCTCGCTGTTTCTACCCATCAGTGTGTGTTCACGCTGCCGTGGACTTCAAAATTAAAATGCTCTGCTTCCTTCGTCCGTATTTCTGCAGTTATAGCCGCTTGAAAACATTCAAACTTGTAAGTACTTACTCGTAATTTGGGAACTAGCGTAGGGAAAGCTTTGTCAGAAACATCTGCTCGGTTGTACTCCCTTAACTAGGGTTGATCGCACAAAAAGTAGGGAAGCATTCGAACGAGAAGGTTAAGGAGAGTTTTTATTTTTCCTTGGTCAGACTGCTTCCTTAGAAGGTATGCATCTAGGATCGAGAATATGCGAAATACGGGTAATATTCTGGAATTCAACGGAATAACTGAGGAGAGGTAAGGTTTGTGTTTCGTGGAGAATCTTTGCGATTACACTGGTAGCGTTACATTATTTGTGAGTGCCCTTGTTTTGTAGACATTGGAAAACACAGACATGCTCGATTCCGGCTATTGAAAGAAAACAAAGTCTTTCTAGCTTATGTGAAATAATTTTACCGCCGAAATATTGGTAAGCGCGACCACAACGTCGAGTTAAATTGAGTGAATGATAGACCGCTGCATAAGGAATCCTTTTTCGCTCATGCAATTCGTGACCGCAACCGTAGAAAACATCACGTACGATAGTTCGAAAGGGCCGAAAGTAAAAGAACGGAATCATCATCAACTTTTGATAGCTGGTGACGTAACGCCCGTTAAGTCCCTCCCTCGTTGCGGTTAACAGGGTAAGATGTATTGCTAATTGTCTTCCTTTTTTCAAGGATGACCTATTACCACTCAATGCTCACGTTATTCACGAAAAAAATGTTTATCTTTGAGTCGAGTTCCACCATCATAATCATTAACGCTCATCATTAATAATTATTACGTTTCTCTATACTTTTATGTAATTCACTCATCTGTATTGCCTCCCTTGAATAGTAACAGGAAATAATTTGTTAGGAGAAAGTAAAATACCCGATGAATCTCTTAAAGACCACTGGGGCTTAAAATACGTGTAAATCGTCTTAGTATTTTAGTGATTCCCCGTGTTTACTATTCGTTTACCATATCCCCGAGCACATACCTTTGTGTACCCGTTAGTGGTAGTGAATATTTATCCAAAATCGGTATATGTAGGTTGCCGTGACCTTTTCTTTTTATAAAATAATCTTCGACTTCGGTTCCGAGTTGCCTATTCGGTTAGGATGCCGTTCATTTCATCTTACCGATAGAGCTTTTGCCTCGTGCCAGGTAGTCGCCTGTACGTGTGGGGCGCTTCCTGTCAGAGTTACATAACACACTACGAGTATGTACAAATAATCGGGTCTGAGAACGCTGTGAATTACATATGGAGAATCAATCGCGACGATTCCAATAGACACCGACTATTTAAATTAATAATTTACACATCCCCGTTTACTCATATTATTTGAGGGTGAGGAATCATTTCTATACCCATCATCGAGTATCCGAAATACTTACCACGCCTTACCGGTCAGGACCACTTTTTCTCTCTCACCCCCTGCCGATACCCCTTTCCTACTGCCACCGGACTCCTTCTCATTCCTCCAGTCGACCTTCTCTCCCATTGGTGCCAGAGCACTCCCTCCCCCACATCCTCCTTTCTTATATCCCCCTCCTCTTTTCCTCGACCGGAGTTTCCCTTTTCTGCGTCTTTTTTTAATCCCAGTTTTCCAGCCAAGTCCGTGATTTTCTTTTACCTTCATAAGATGCGGAAATTGAGCTTTCAGAGTGTGGCCGAAAGTATTGGACGGTCTTCAAATAAATGGAAGGACGATATATATACACACACACGCGCACATATATTTATAAACATATATACGTATACATATACATATATATATATATATTTATTTATTCGATCGATGGAACTGGGGGATGAGAGTATGGAGGTATGAGCGAAATTGCTGTCATTTCCTGTCGAGAAGGGAAGATGATTGTTTTTGGGCCATTCCTTAAATTTTTTGAAGGCAGATCTCGGAAAACGCATAGCTTGAACCAAATCGCTCTTAGGTGTATCAATCAGTGGTATCAATCAGTTTTCAATCGATGGTATCAATCAGTTTTCTGCTTATTCTTCCGAACGTTTTCCTGTTCAGAAATTATATGGATGTAATTTAATCCGATGAAAACTTTGGTTGCCCGGAAATTTCACCGGTCAACATTGAGTATATTGTTCAAGTAGGTACAGTGAATGCCAAACTGGCCGTTTGACGGAGTGTGCACTGTACTCGAAAGTGGCATGTTTGGACTCTGCCTCGGTCTTTGCATGTCCTGCGGTTAAAATTTCGCGTGGTCTTTGCACAGCGGCACGATTTCAACCGTCGGAGCGCTTTTCGAAGACCCAATTACTGCCAGTGCCACCGCTGCCACCAAATGCGTTTAGCGTTTTCTGCTCTGGATCGATGCTGCTCGTCAGAATGCCACCTCTACTATGAAAGCGGAGGGCTTCTGCCGCCACTCCTAGTTCTCCTTCCTCGTCTGCTCCCCGCGTCCCGCCTCTGGCCCCTTCTCAAGCCCCTGCTCCGTCTCCCCTGCATGGACCCTCCGTTTGAGAGGTGTTCTCGCTCTGTTTCTGCGCCCCAAGGTGGAAGTAATAAGATTATTGCTTCTCGATATCGCTTCTTTGACTCCTCCTCGTCGTTGGAAAAGAGTCGCGAGCGTTTCAACTCGATTTTTTGTATGGTTTCCCAGAGTTAAATAAGGCTATCCACTGTGTGTTGCATGCTTTCCCTTTATTATTCCAAAGTGAGGTGAAACGGAAACCACACGTAGTATGGTGGTCAAATTTTAAATTCATTCATGGGAACGCAAGTGGGAGCGCCAGTAAGGTTCAACCAAATGAGTCCATATGCCTACGACGCATATGGGCTCAGTTTTGCTTCTCTTCACAAATGCACGTTGGTAAGGAAAAATGTATTTCATACTTTTTGGTTCAAAAACATAGTGTTAGCCATTCGATCCTCTTCTTATACAAATGAAAGCAATGCCTTCCTTATATGTATACTATATGCCTTCCGGAGATTTACTTATTTCATTCTCAACTCATTGTGTACTATTTTTAATGCTTATACCATCCCTAAGGAGCTACTAATAGTTCCACCAGACTTGTGTTCAGCATTACATGTCGTAAATGTTAGTCATGAAAATATCTTTAAGTATTTAATCTCCATAT